>OY813002.1:91641335-92048835 GCA_963681545.1 Germaria angustata
AGTGTATGTACATACATATGTACTTTGTTTTTATATATTTTTTTGTTGCTGGTGTTAAAATTTCCACCAATTGCAGTCAATAGCAACAATAATCATTTTTAAGCTTAATTCTTGTTTGGATTTCAATTTGGCTTTATTGTTGTCAGAGTATTGGTGTTCAGATGTATAATAGAGGACTTTGTTTGGTCTTTTTTTTTCTTTTTCTATATTTGTGTTCGAGCAAACAAACATGTGTATGTATGTTGTTGCAATAGAACATAAAGAAAAAAAAAAAGCCTCTAGCAGCCAACTATTAATCAAATCGCACCTCGAACTTGCAAAAACAATAACTCCTCTATGATTCTTAGTAGCTTTTTATGTTTTTTTAAATTGTTGTATTAAAAATTTTGATTTAAAATTATTATATAAAAAAATCTATGGAAAAAATTTAATAAATAAGTATGAATGTAAATTTCGTTTGATTTGTGGAAAAACAAACGGCCATACAGAGAGACTTGCTTAAACAGATGATGGGAGGAAAAGACGCAAGAACGTACATATGGAAAAAATAGTCAAACACTGACTGCCAGCCTTACAGACATGAACATGGTTGAATACTTTTAAAGTCGTTGTCTTTGAACCGCTTGTCATTGATGGTAAATGCATGTTGGGGCTTTTTTATTGTTGTATTTTCGTTAGTATTTTTTGGTTTTAAATGCATTTTGCTACTACAACAACCATGATCACTCGACACACTCACACACAAACATATATTCGCACTTTTTGCAAATTTGGTTAGTTG
The DNA here is from genome assembly GCA_963681545.1 of Germaria angustata. NCBI lineage: Eukaryota > Metazoa > Arthropoda > Insecta > Diptera > Tachinidae > Germaria > Germaria angustata. The sequence goes on from OY813002.1 coordinate 91,642,117, forward strand.
TTGTTAATTTTTTTTTTTGCAACAGTGTGTAACGAACAAACAAGCGCAAGCACACACATGCATACGTACACATACACACGCATACACACAATTCTTGCATTATTATGAAATTTTGTTTTCTTGCGCAATATCTCGCTATTAAAACAAGTAAAATAAACCTTGTGTCAGTTGGCGGGATGTTTTGAGCGATCAAGATTAACCATTTTTTTTTTGGTGTTAGATACGTTCGTTATTATTGCGGTTTTGTTTTCATTTGTTTTATTCTCTCTCTATTTTCGCAAAAATGGAAACTTTGTTGAATTTAAATACAGGTGAATATTTTTAAAATTTATACACACATAAAATTTTTTTCAAATACTTTGATTTACATAAAAAAGTAAAAAGTTTATCCACTAACTGAAAAATAATAAAAAGCATGGAATTAATGTGGCAGTAATAACCAAAAAGATCTCTCTAGTAACAAGTTTGAAAAATACTTTTTTGAAATGTCCTTGAAAATTTGCCAGCGTTATATTATTTCATAACTTACTTATATATAAATTTTGAAATGACAGCCATGAGAGCTACTAACAGTCGTTACTAATTAAAAAATAATAGATCGGAATTGTGCGTTCCCAATATTTGTATTTATTTATTTAAATTTTTTTTTTATTATTTTACAAATATCATTTTTAGAAAGGCCACTTGTTTCAACAACTGAAAGCATTGATATGCAACAACTACATACATTGCAGTTTTGCTTTTGTTAGATTAAATCACCACTTGAAGCATATGGTCAGATTATGTGGCAAGATTTATGTCATCACCTACTTTTAGTTTCGTGGATTTTTGCAGTTTTTATTCAAATCATCAGTTTTCAGGGAGTATTCTAAAATCTTAAAGCATTAATTTGTTATTAAAGGGTGTTTTTCTACAAGTTCATTATTTGACTTGGCGACACTGTTTCGTTTGACAAAACATTTAACAGTTTTTTTAAATATTTATTTTATAAAAAATAACACAAGCAGCTATTGGCCTTGTCTGCAAAAATATCCATAATCCCTGTAAGCCTCAGACTACTAGTCTAGTATACTAGCTACTAGTATACTGATGTCCAAGCACCGCTTGCAAATGATTGAAATTTTTTCATTTATAAATCAATCTACTCAATGACACATTTCAAGAAAAAATAATATCTACTGCGTCAATAAAGCAAAGACATTTGGCCAACATAGTGTTGGCGAAATGCGGCTGCAATTTTTGCTAAAAGTGTATGTATATAAAAACGCACGTCAACATTGTGCCAATTACACACCACCCTCTATTGCCACGTTATCGATATCATATTCAAACAATAATGGCCTAAAATTGTCTTTTCAATACAACCAGATTCACTGACAAAAATATTTTGTTATTATTATTTTTTTAATTTTAACTAGTGGTTGCCCAATGCCCGCAATTTGGCTTCTGTCTAATGTTTGAATTATTTTCAACCAGAACAATGCTTTGCTAATTTTTCTAAATGTTTATAATTTCCTTCTGGTTTTTGGGTACTATTATTTCTTTTCTAATTCAAATTATTCTCAAGCATAGAAAATTTTAGAAAAATTTCTATTTTGGGCCATTTTAAATTAAAAATCTATAGCGAATGTTTGCTTGGTGTCAAGCCTTTGCAAATCCCGATTTTAATAAGACACACATATGGTGCATTAAAGCTAGTTAAAAGCTACTCAACAGAAGAGGCATGGAAACTAGTTGACGAAGAGACCAGAAAATGGTTCTGAAATGTTTTACTTTTCCTTATTTATAAATAAATTTAAAGGTGATAGCTTTAGAAAAAACACCCTTTGAAAAAAAGATAAGAAAACACTATTTTTATTAGTTATGTTAGAAACATTGTCAATAGAAAAACCATTTTCTCTGCCTCTTTTTTCGACTGGGAGTATCAATCAATAAATTAAGCTCCGATCGCTAGGATTTTTGTTTTCAAAAGTGAATTTTATATAATCGAAGTATAGTGAGATCTAAATTATATTAACAATAAATAAAATTAAATTACTTTTAACTTATATTGTCCGAAGAATTTAAATACTTGATCGAATGTTTATAAAAAAAATTCCCCAAAGTTATGTATTTGAAAATTATCAAAATAAATTAAAAATTATATAAATATTTAAATAATAGTTCTTGAGTATTGTGAAAATTTTTTTAAATATTAAGCAGAGCAGCATGCATATTTACTATTCCCAAAAAAAAAAAAGGATTTTGAATTCAAAATCTAATCAACCACCACCAACCTGCTGTTAGTTTTTCAAAATATCGGTTTTAGTAAAAAGGAAATATTTCTTTCACCTAAAACATTTAATATTAATACGAAATACTCTTTTCTAATATCATTTTCTTTCTTTTTTAATGGAAAACACAAAGAACAAACAGTTATTATAGCCAACATTTCAAAATTAAACACACAGATAAAAGTTCACCAGTTATAACTTGTCTATATCAAGAATCATTTAAAAGAAAATAGAATGACATTTTTATATACAGATGTTGTGGTAAAAAAAAAGACATAAATTCGATAAGATTAAAGAGTTGAAACTCAACAGTTAGTCAAGTGACATGCAACAACCAGATACTCGTAAATCCTTCATTAATATCACACAGTGGCTTAAGAACTATTTTATTCGGTAATAATTCGATTGGACATTGAACTCTTTTCGTACATAATTACATGTTTTCATTTGTTTAAATAGTCGTATATAAAAATTCTACAATCAATGCGCTTCGCTTAGGATATCCTTGCTGCAAGGAAGTCCTGCTCTAACAAGCCGATTCGTAAAAGAAATGAGAAGAGTTATGGGTTTCTACTGGCTGAAATATTTTTAGAATAAAAATTTATTAATTTACTATAGATCAGCGAACGCAAGATCACAGTGCAGCGTGCCACATAGTTTTGCTGGTGTTATTATTCACAAAAATAAATTGAAATTCCTTAAGAGCAACAATTCATTTGTTAAGAGCATTGATTTACTCATTAATTACTTATGAGTTAAGAGTAACAAAACTCTTTTTTGTTGTTGCAATTTTCCAAACGACGATATAAAAAATACAAAGATAAACGGGGATGGTAAGTGGGTTCGTTATTTTTTACTCTTAGAAAACATTTATTCCGTACTTTTTCTATTTATTTTATGCTTATACGGCCTTATTTAAATTGACTAATAAAAGCTTAAAAAACTAATTTTTAATAAATACATATATAATTATATAATCAATTGAAGAAATCGATGTCGATTCTATCCTTTTTTATTTATATAAGGAAGATTTTACATATTGCGGTTGGAGTATTAAAATGCAATACGATTCTAAAGGAAAAATAGTACAATTTTTATGTTATTAATATTGAAATCCAACAACATTTTATATCCTTTCGAATTACGGAGTAATCACCTGGATTCATAATGAAAAGAAATTAGTATTAAATTTTTTTTAAATAACGTAGCAAATGTTGTTTTATAATACGAAAAGCAAACGGAATGTAACTACAACATTCAAGCAACATTTCTTCAAACTGTGAAAAACATTTAATTCATATTAAATTTTCTGTTATTACAAAATAAAATTTCATATAATTACAACATAAACTGTACTTAAATCAAAAGAAATAACAAATATTTGAAAGAAATAACAAATATTGCTCAACATTTTCAACACATTGAAGCAGATTATCAGTCGACTACTGTCAAGAGCGACATGCTTAATTGAAATATTCTTAGGCGGCCTATACATTTGCAATATAAATGGCAAGTTTTCATATAAAACCAACACTATCATATATCATATCTATTAAAAGCTGGCACAATATATACATTTACATAATTACATATAAAGGTTTTCTCGTTTGTTTCAAAAAATTTGCGACATACTTGAAGATACTATACCACTAATTGTGTAATCTAGGGCAAAATCACAATAATATTAATAAATAAATATAATCTGTGGGCTACTTTAACAAGCGCTTTATTTCGTTTAAAAGAAAATTCGAAAGCACTTCTAAATGAAAGCCTTAAGTAAGCAAAGGCAATTCTAGTCATTTTCTATATTCGCTTGAAGCGAATTCGACTGTGGTACTGAAATATGTTTGTTGTTTTCTTTATGCGATATTATTAAAATGTGTTTCCATAAGGTTCTTTATAATTTTCCGGGCTAAACATATGTAGATAATTAGATCCATATTTTTTATGAACATAAGATTTGAAGACCTTTTATTTTGACTCATCCGCTAAAACAACCTGGGTCTGTGGCAAAAATTAAGAACTGACCATCGGACTACTACTACTACTAGTACCCGAGAGCGCCTAAAGTCGAATAATCAAGTTGCATAATAATTTGTGTAATACCGAAATTATTACTCTATTTGGTAAAGATATGAGCGATATTTGGTCTAGTATTACTACGCACAAGTAAAAATTTTCCCCAGTGTCTGTCTTCTGCCTCCACAGCAGGCAAAATTTCATTTGTACTAAAACCAGTATACTTTTAATAACTATCAGTTCTCCTCCACATTTATTGCCCTGTATAAAAATTTGCTGTCTTCCATGGGATCTTTTTAGTGTTGACTTGGTTGTGGCAATGCTTTCTTTCCCAAAAACATAATATATAATAGACTTGCACTGCAAAACCTTTTACAAAACGCAAATTAAAATGTTCCTTAAAATGTTCCTTTATTTAAATTCGGCAATAAAATAAAGTTTGTGGCTTTAATATTTAAATTAAAAAAAAAATTCAATTCTATCCATATTTCCATCCCTGTTGTAACAGAATTCAACAGACAATAAGAAACTGGGAAAATAAATCAACACGAACTCAAGAATTAAGAGAGTGTGAAAGTGGCAGCAACAATTGCTGTGTGCGATGGTGAAAAAGGCAGCAGAATCAGCAGAAGCAGTTGTCTCGTTAAATTGTGCCGCTACTGCACACTAATATGATTGCTTTGCTCATTTATTATTATACCTTTTGTTGTTCTGCTGTTGCTGCTGTTTTTGCATTTGAGCTGTTGGCTGTTCGAATGGTGCATTGACCCCACTTCGCGTTGACCCACTTACGATGTTGTTTTTGCGATTATTACCGATGTGTTTCTGATGTATCGGTCGTGTGCTTACTCTAGTGCTGTTGATGTTGTTTTTCTTCTTAATGCGGCTGTGTTAGTTGTAGTTGTTGCTTCTTAGTACACAACTTGCTTGTGCAATCGTCATGTTTTTATTTGTTAAATTTTATGCACAGTGTGGCAGAACTCAGGCAGCTACTAGCACTGTATTAGAAATACTTCAAAACTCATAATTGTTCGATGTTGGCATAAAAGCAAAACACATCCGTGCAATCATTCCAAACTTGTCATTAATGTTGTTGGTTGGGGTGCGTGAGAGTATTTTCAAAAAATGCAATAGACATTACATTTTAACACATAAGTACAGTTTGTAAAGAAAATATTAGCAAAACGAAAATGAAAATGAATGCGTAACATAATATAATATAAACGTTGGCATTTATGTAAATGAACAACTCTACGGTTGGCAATTAAAACACAACTTTTTATTATAAGTCGTCTAATTATTTTGTATTTCAATGAGATGAAGCGTTGCGTTATTTAAACATAAATTATTGTTATTTTAATAAAAAAATAAATACAATTGTATTGAAATAATGCAATAATTCATCTGAACGAAGCATAGGACCTTAATTGTCCCTTACAATACAACGAATAAAGTAAAATTTCGATGTCGTTATTTTAATATAATTTAAATACTTTCATTTACTTCAACAGATTTGGTGTACTATGAGATATGGAATGCATAAACCACATAAAAATATCTTCATTATTCTTATTTTTTTGATTTCCTTGACAATATGCAATTCACTTATTGTCTTTATAATAATATGTTTATGAACAAGTATAAATGCGTTAAGAACACACAGAAAAGTGTACTTTATATGAAATGAGAGTCTAAATTTATGATAAATTTGCGAAGAAAGAAATTATTTATTATGGCTAAAAAAACTTAAGCTTTTTTTATTTAGAAAAGTGTCCTTGAACATTTTTAAGATAAATGGTATTATTTGCATTTGTCTTTTTTTTTTTTTTGGTCCAAAAAATGTAAGTACTTATGTAGGTCCCCAAACGTACATATATAAATTAAAAATTATAAAACATGAACAAAAAGTGAATATTTTAAGAACTCGTTCGTTCTTAAATCGATTATTTGCAAAAATTGATTTGTGGCACATCAGGTATGAAAGTACCATAGAACATTTAAGTAAATTTGATATTGCATACATGTATATGTAAGAAATTACTTTTAAAACTAATAAAAATTTATATGGACAAGCCTAAAAATAGTACATTCGATAACAGACTGAAGATTTCGAAAATGGCACTGATCGCTCCATCAGTTAGAAATAGAGTATGTGTTTTACTTTGATTATTTCGAACTAGCACTCCCGCTAGTGTTTTCAATTTGATTCGTTCATTTCATTTGTTATATTGCATTTTCATACGCACAGTGGGCATATAGAGGAAAAGCAAAACTTTTTTAACTACATATGTATATAACGAAAAGCATAAGTTAATGCATCTAAAAAAAAAAACTTCAATAAAAATTTTGTAAAAATAACATTTTTTCAATACTGCACAGTGTATGCACATTAGAAAAGCATGTACTTTTAACAGCTTCAATAAAAAAATATATAATGAAAACATATTTTTCAATGATGAAGAGTTAGTCGGATGTATTTTGCATAGCAAATGCTTTTTCAAGACTTTTGTAAAATACATACATGTATTTGCACTCGTATGCTCTGTAGAAATGTAACAGCGGTAAGTAGTTATATTAATTTTACAAAAGAATGGCTCTTCATCGCCAAAAGTTATATTTTATCTATCTATGACCTACCTATTCCCTCGATAATTCTGATAATCTTTTTTTAATTTTTTTTTTTTTTTTTTTGTTACTAATTCTTTAAAGTGTGTTTCACTAGCACTTCGTTTTCCTTTCCCCATACCCGTTATTCATAAAAAGCACAGCAATCTGTGTCGATGTCACAGTGAATCGCACTTCGCATTACAGAGAAAATTCGTTCTTCAGATGAACAATTTGTATGTAGAATAATCTCAATGCAGAGATCTTTCCTGTCACTTCCTTTTCGCGACCAATTTTCGTATTTCCAGCGCAATGCATTGCAAGAGTACGAGTTCAGTTAAAAAAAACCACCTACAACCTAGTCTAAGTATACTATTTTTGATACCGACGCTCTTGCCTTAGTATGGAAAAAGAAAAAGGAACAGCTTAAGTCAAAGAATGCGAGTGAGGTATGGAGCGCCATGACCGTATATCATCAGCAGATTTGAAAATAATAAAGTAAAAATGAAAACAAAACGCTGTGTCTAAATATTCTTCTCATAAAATTACACACAAAATTAAACTACAAAACGTGCTGATGAATTTCTTGGACTAAAGGATATTGTATTAAAGTATTAACTCCAACATTACAGAATCAAAATGTATGGTGTGATGAAATGCAATCGATATTGAAGATAGTTTTTGAAACAAATCTCAAATTGTCAACTTGATGAAAATATGTAGATAAAATGATGATATAGTTCTAAATAATGTTAATGAAATTTATGAAAATATTTGGAAAAATGTTAAATAAAACAAATTGAAATCTATGAGCAAATCAGAATATCGTTTGATTACAAACTAAATAAATTTCAAATAACTTTTTTTGTTTTTTAGGAGGGAGCGTAGACTTTTCCTGTGTAAAAATATGGACTTATTGAGAATTCCAATGTGTTTCTCTTGTTTTGTGGTATACATGAGTAATTTTTTATTATGAATGAAGCAATATTTTTTTATACTTTTTTAATCAAACCGTTATTAAGATTTCTTATAATTAAGTTCGTTATTGAGTAAATAATAAAAAGTTGCCACCATCTATGCCTCTTGCTCCACTGTATTTCTTATTTCATTACAGTCTCAATTTCGCCTCTTCCTCTTTTTGCAAAGAAAATACAAAAAAAGAATACATCGGTAATAATAACAGCAAAATCAAACGGTATCTAAAGACCTGCTGCCTGCATAGAAATGCAATCTATACGAACAACAGAAACAACAACAGGAACAATAAAAGTTTTTTAACTTAAAAAAGTTTCATTTATTCAAGTTTCGTTGTATGTGTTAAAAAAAAAAGCAAATGTGCGTAATTTCTTGTTAGATTTGCCAATGTATTGGTAAGTTTCAAAGTGTTTGTATTGGAATTGTTTTTGCAAGAGAGTGCATGTGTAAGCGTGTATGTGTGTATGTACTTACATACATACATATGTACATACTTATATATTTTTGCATTAAGTCACTAAGGGGTTATTGTTGTTGTCGTTGCTGCTGTTATTCCTATTGTTGGTTGCTTGAATGGATAAAGTACTTTAGACTTGTTGTGGCTGCATTTCCAAAGTAAAGTTCTTAGACAATTTGACCCATATTTAAGTACTCTACTCTACTGCCGCTGCTGATCTACTCTAGGTTACCACTCTCACAAACAAACAAAATTAAAATAAAAAAACACATTTCTGTGACTATTTGTAAATGCAATAACAATCATTTGGGTTAAATTGAGAGAGAGAAAATTCATTTGTAAGAATTTTTGTGTGTGTGTGAATTTTTTGTATTATTATTTTGGTCATACAAGTGCTGAAATTGTGTCACGATTTTTAACTGTGTACTTTTGTAATTTTAATTATTTATAATGCGGGTATTGCAAAAAAATGCAACAACAAAAAATTGCAGCAACAAGAATTTTAAATGAAAATCCCTAAAACCGAGAAATCTTTTCTCTTTAACTAAAAAAATACAAGGATTTTTGTTGTCATGCTGTTATGATTAAGAAGACATATTTTATTTAATTGCATGTACATAATTATGTAAAAAGAAATACATACATATGTACATACATATATGTAAACTAAATAAATTTCCCTTTTTTGTTTTTTAGGAGCGAGCGTAGACGTTTTCTGTGTAAAAATATAGACTTATTGAGAATTCCAATGTGTTTTCCATTCTAAAAAAATAATTAAAAATTTTTTTTTAATATTTTATGGCTCTAATTCAACAAATTCAACACATAAACAGGATTACGTGCTTTTTCATAAGTTTGTCCTTGATGAAGAACAATAAATTTCTTTTTTGTCTACGAGCGCATTCTAAATTTTGGTGCACAGATGTTATCGGAAATATCGGCCTACATGTCTCCATCACTCTTTTCCATACACCCTTAATGCTGTTCGGTGGTGTTTCAAAGTTTACCAAACGTAGTTTCATAACCAACTCTAAATTTTCGATTGGTGATCTGGATTTTTGACTGGGCAAGTTATTGCAGAAAATTTATCTTTTTCAAGCCAATCGCAAGTTTTAATGAGCTTTTGGGATCATTAGCCTGTTAAGAAGTATCACCTTCTTCAGAAAACTTCATTTGATCCATCGAAACTGATAAGTTTTCATATAGTGTGTTAATGTACATTTTCTTTTTCATAATGAGGTTCACCAGAACTAAAGGACCAACATTAAACTCTGAGAAACCATTAATGAACCTCTGAAATGTTTCACTGATACTGATATTTTGCTTTCCAGCATTTGGCCAGAAATAAATGATACCATTTGATTATTAATTAACTCATTTGCAATCCAAACACAATTCAAATATTTAGTAACGCAAGGATTCCCTGCTCCATATAATGCTTTTTTTCAAATGTGATGCAATACTCCTAATTTCTTGCTTTTCGGATTCTAGATTTTATAATCTTTATATACTCTAGTTTGCTGTGACGGACTTATCATTTTATCCTTGTTTTGATGTGATTAAATACTTTTCCAACTTGATGGTTGAACTCTACTAATGAGTTGGTACTTGACTTCAACAACATGGACATAACATAACAGTTTAATCCACAACATATAACAACTTTTTTTATATATTCGATATTTTTTAAACTTTATCATTTAAATTGAAGCTTGTAAATAAGTCTGACAATCCAAAAATTATATTTGTTTTTTCTTGTGTTACGTATTAAAAGATCAAATTTTTCCGCTAAATGTTCCTATAATATAATTTTTTTTTATTTCGACATGAATTTTATTCCAACACAAAATTATGACCGTAATTTTGTAAGTAACGTCTCTATAATAAAATTTATACGGAAGATTTTAAAAATTTAATAAATTGATTTCTGCTTCTGAATGCTTCTCCGGTGAAAAAATTGTATGAGAAACAAAAACTAATTCATAAATTTTGTTCTTTCTGTTTCACTTAATTAGGCTCTATCTAAGTACATTGGGCCAATCAACTAAAATCAGCTAAAATCTACATTAAAACACCTTATGATTGAATAATAAATATGTATATTAAATTTAATAAGTTCTTAGGTAGCATACGACTAAGAGACTACTAAACAAGCTGCTATAAGTAAATAGGATTTAAAGATTTATCTATACAATGAAATAAAAAAAACTGCATCAAATTATATACATACATACACATGTACTTATTTATATACGTTCATTTACATATACATACGTAAGTGTGTATATAAGTATGCATTACCTTGTTAATTTTCACCTGTAAGAAATTTAATTTTGTGCAAAATTTTTTAAATTTCAATTCTAATACCTCTTTTAATTTTCGTGTAAAAAAACGAAGTGAAATCGTTGTGTACAGCCATCAGCCGCAAGAGTTACATATTCGTATGTACATATTTATATAGAGGCATACATATGTACATATGTACATACATATTCTTATTTTCCAAGAATTATTTAAAAAATTTCTAATCTCGTCTAAAACTGTGCTTTCTAGCATTAACCTACATGCAACAGTAAAAAAAGAAGAAATAAAATGTGCCGTTAAGAAGACTAGAAAAATAATACACGAATAATAAAACGGCTATTCCCAAGAAACTATCAAACCAAAGACAATACGTGTACATACTTATATGTATGTACAAACACACATGTGTGCATACACTTGTACTTACATTCATGTAAGTCATGCATATTGCAAAAAGTTGCTACAAACCAACAACAAGAATTGAAGAAATTTTCTTTTAGCGGTAAATATATGTATGTATGTATGTATGTGTCTAATTTTATTTTCTCTTACTTTCTTTATAAATTAGCTGTAGACAAGTGACTGACTAAACACTCACCAGCGGCATAATAATTGGCATCGATGCCAAACACCAAAAAATAAACTAACAAAATAAGAAACTCCTTAAAAAATACATACAGACAGACACACACACACTCTTTAGAAACGACGTAATCAATCAATCAATCATAAAATAACATTCGAACAAAATCTAGCAGATAGATTTTTATGGATTTTCTCATAAAATAAACAAAACAAAAAAACAAAACTTTTAAGAGCAAAATTGCAATTGCATTTTCCAAAAGAAAAAAAAAACTCTTAGAGAAATATATAAAGAGAACCATAAAAATTAAGAGAGTAATAAACTTTTAACATGTAGCAAAGAAGTTTATGTTATTATAAATTAAATTAAAATTTAATAATAGAATTTTGTAGCTGGAAATTTAAAAAAAATAAAATCAATATTTACTCTTTCCAACCATGACCATTTAATAGTATTTTCAGAAAAGAGAGCTTCAGTTTACTTACGTTATAATAACGAATATGTAACTGTTATTAACAGAGATGTAAACATAATGTAAAATGAAGCGTTAAACAACAGCTCATGAGAAGCAAAATAAAGAAGTAAATATTCTTACAAAAGTTTTCATAAGGAGAATTTTTAAGCGTTAGCCTTAAAAAAGATTTTATTTAATGGTGAACTCTTTTTTGAAGAAAATATTTTTTTTTAATTTAATGTCTTATTTAAGCTCACATTAGAACAAAAATATTTGCTCTATGTTGCAATTAACATTAGAGAGTGTTTAACGTTTTGGAAAGTTTTATCAACTTTGGAATTTCAAAATGCATTAAAGTCGTGAAAAAATTGCGTTATTATCCGATAAAAGCAAAAATTCGGATTTTTTTTTGAGTTTCCTTCGAAATAAAAATAATCAGCCTTGTTGTTACAATCGTCGTTGTCGACGTTATACTAAATTCGCCATTATAATATATGACGGTTAAGTGCCTGTCGTAGACAACAATTTACCATTATTGACACTAACTTTGCATTTTATCAGTCTTAGCAATAGTAACATTTAATTATTATCAACAACGATCCCACAATTGCCCATAGGTTATTGTCGACTTGTCGACAATTATAATTAGAAGGAATATCAATTTTCATTGCATTGTTAATTTAAAAAAGTATTTTAGCAATAATACAACTGAAAAATACAAAATTAAATTTTAGCAGCCAAGTAAATTTGTAATTGAATTTAATAGTGACTTCAATACGAGTAGTGATTAAAATAAATACTTATAAACAAAAGTCAATTACACGTTGGTAAAGTTATAATATTTTTGGACATGCCTTTTCCAATGCGGAGCTGGGAAGCATACATACTATGTATGTAAATATATAAATATAATAACGTAAACTCTAAATCTTATACATTCGGTCAGATCCTATTGAATCTTCATATATCAATAAATAGGAATTATAGTTTTATAATACTATTTGAGAGAATGTTTCGATTAAGAATAATTGACCCTAAAGTCACTGATGGAGAACATGGGAGTGTGGAAAACCGCAACCGCCTTATGATTTTCGCAAATCTCAACTGATTTTATATATGGTAGATTTGCACTTGCATACGTTTTTTATTATTTCTTAAAAAAAAACATTATTTAAAAAACATTCCCCCTTATTATGATTGTCGAACACCAAGTCGGCATCAATATATTGACAATTGAGGGATCGTTATCGAGAACTATTAAATATCATTGATAGGATATTACTACTACTATGGCTTATAAAATTACAATTGACCATCAATATTAATTAATTATTGCCTACAACAAGTTCGGAACTGCTCTCTTTTTTTACTGTCGACTTGATGTGACGTCAACGTTAACAATCATAATAAGGAGGATTATTTTATTAAAATTTAACTGGAAATTACGTCAGTATGTCAGAATGTCGAACGTCGCCTGTGATTTAGTGCAACTCTCGGCGTAATAAGTTATTGTCAATTCATTCCCATAAACATATTTTCTCAACTGAATTGCATCCATGAAGTCAAGTTTCTATCGTATAAACAAATAGTACGACAAAGAACCAGTGATAAAAACAAATTATAAAATATAAAGCAATTGTAAATTCAATATCAGACTTTGGGCCAGCCTGGCTCTCAAGAGCGTAGCAATAATGCCGTATAGATCTAAAGAGATGTCGATGCTACAATGTTTTGTTTACGAAATTTTTCCAAAAATAGAATTTAAATATACAAATAAAAATTTATATAAGATTGGCAAAACAATTTCTTTGTTTTTTGCGATTTTGTCTTCGTTTTCCATGCAACTTTCGCAGAGTTGGCACGTTTTGTAGAAATTTTATTAATTCAAATCGAAATTTTTTTCTTGGGTAAGATTTTAAAATTAATGATAATAAAATAAAACAATTTCAGGTGGCTTCCCTGAGCTCGAAATTGGAAAATATTTGACTGCAGGCCTGTGGATCCTGAAATACAACTATTCGATTTTCTTCAATATTTATTAAACAAATCATGGACGTTGCCATTGTTGATACAACTTGAAAAAGTTGTACATGAGATTGCAAGCATGTGTTGTTGGATGACATGAAGTTGTGTTTTGGGTGTACAAAAGATAGAAACTTTTTAGTAGGTTGTAAGCAGCAGCTACAGTGGGCATGCCGCAAAATATTATATTATATAATTTGCTCTTGTAACAACAGTCGCAATGTCCATGGCTTCTTTTAGAAATAGTCTATAGTAAAAGCCAAACAGTAAAAAATCACCATATATTATATTCACAGATTTTTTTTGTGTTCAGGTTTTTCCTTTTCGCCAACTAACAACAAGAATGAAATTTATTTATATACTCATACAGATTTGTTTTACATTATATTTTCTTATTTAGCATTATTTACTGTTGCTGCTGTTGTTGTTCTTATTTTGTTGTTGGCGTTTTATGTTCATTTAGCAACGATGTGGATGGATATTATTCCTCGGAGTAAAAGTTCATTGACACTTGCACGCTCGTCATCTGTCACGTTTCACCAAACGAAACAAATTTCTTTTTTATTTTTATATTCTTTTATTTTCTCTTTGTTGTTCCTGCTGTTTTCTTTTATTTACAAAAATATTTTTATTTATTTTATTATTTCATCTTTAGTTTTTTTTTTGTTTTTGTAATTTTTTTCCTTATTATTTTTTTTCGGCTGGGCTTGTTAAGTACGTGTGCATTTTCTCTTTTAAAATTTTTATTGTAAATTAAACATTAACGATATTTAAGGAAAGATATTTGTAGGTATCGAGTAGTGAGGAGCGGGCTGGGTAAAATATGGTACTTTTTTAAATTCACATACAAAGTGTGACAAATAATCTTCATTGTCGATGGATACTGGCATAATAAAAATTTAAACAGTTTTCCACCATATTCTTTTTAAAGAAAAGTACCCGGCAGGTACAAAAGATATGATATTGAGAAAATAAGCTTCACAGTGCCTCCTACCATGAGCTGCATTTGAGTCACAAATTAGAGTGATGATCAGTAATGATCGCTGATCAACCTTTTCAATTAATATCGCTCGTGATTGGTTGTTAAGGGAACATCCTAATTTAAATCCTTTAAGATATAAAATTCAGAAATTGGAGCAAAAAAAATGTTTTAAAGGATGATATAAAGGGTCCGCCAAATAACTTTTTCTTTAAATGCTATAAAAAAAACTACTGAATATTTTCTCAAATCTCTTTTTCTATTTGAAAGTACAATCCTTCCGGTTATTAATAGAAAATAATTTCATTGAAATGGCTGCCTCGGCTGGCCATGCAGTAGTCTACATGATCGGTCCAATTTTTAAGCACATTATCGATTGTGTGCAGCTGTATTTCACCAATGACTTCGCGAATATTGTCCTTTAAAGCGTCAATTGTCTCTGGCTTGTCGGCGTAACACTTATCTTTGACGGCACCCTATAAATAATAGTCCAACGGTGTCAAATCGCAGTTCCGAGGTGGCCAAACGACATCAGCTCTGCGGCTGATAATGCGATCTTCAAAAACAGGGCGCAAAACATCGAGTGTAGCTTCGGCTGTGTGGCACGTAGCGCCGTCCTGTTGAAACCAAATGTTGCCAATATCCTCCTCTTTGTGAACAAAAATTCGTTCAACATGGCCCGATAGCGATCGCCATTGACTGTAACGGCCACTCCTTGCTCATTTCCGAAGAAAAATGGCCCAACTATTCCTCTGGACCAAAGTCCGCACCAAACAGTGACTCGTTTTGGGTGCACCGGCGTATGCGTGCGGGTTTTTTGTGCCCCAAATGCGACAATTTTGCTTGTTTACATACCCGCCAAGATCAAAATGAGCTTCATCTGAAAAGATGACTTTTTTTTGGCAAAATCTGCATCTTCTGTAAGTCGATCGCAGGCCCACTTAGCGAAGCGAAAACGCATTGGAAGCGGAAGGATAAAATTAATTATCTGTCAAATCAGATATGAGTTAAGTGTTACCATTCGCGAAATAAGCACTAGTTGAAAAAAAAACGTAAAATGGCGGACCCTTAATAAGTTCTCAGTTGCAACTTAAGAGGTTTTACATTTAATTTGAAATTTCCGGCAAACAATTCGTTAATTATCAAATACATAGGGAAATAAGGGATAAGGGATTTTTTTTTTTTTTTTTTTTTTTTTTTTTTTTTTGGAAGCGAAACGCCAGATTTTTGCATTCACGCGATAATAAAGCAAAAAGTAAAGGTCTAACACCAACATTTTATTTTAATGAAAAGAAGTGAAAAGTTGATATTCGCCAATGCCAGCAGCCACCTAATGACAGGTAAAAGCGACTTACACATACGCTCTAATGATAGTAATGTAGAGACTATGAAAATAAATAAAAAGTTGCAAGTCGCATAGAATTTGTTTGTTGTTGCATTTTCTGTTGCACAAAATTGACTAAATCCACTGTGTTTATAATTCTTTGTGGTTTGGAAATATGATTGAATTCTTTAAAATTCTCATATTGTATATAAAAGTTTATATATATATATATATATATATATATATATATATATATATATATATATATATATATATATATATATATATATATACTCGTTTATGAAGTTAAATGCTTTTTAAACATAATGCTTAAAGTCTTCTTAGCACCAGAGAAATGTTACCAATATATAAAAGAAAACTAAGAAGTATTAGTATATGTGATTATTTTCACAAATTAAGAACAACCAAAATTTTTAATAAAATTAAATTTAAAGAAGAAAAGCTTTGGAATGAAAAGAACCGCTTAAATTGAGAAAATTCCGAGCTTAATATACAAATATTGAGCATTCGAAAAAATTACTGATAGCAAAAAACAAAAAATAAATAATTGACATAAATAATTGACATAAGAAAAAAATTAAAAATAATGAAAAAATATCGATATCGCAAAAAAACAAATTAAGAAAAAAACGATGAAATCGAAAATTTCCAAAAAAAAAATCGTCGAAATTCGAAACTGAAACAGAACACAGAAACAATTCACTGAATAAAAGAATTATGTAATATTTGAGAGACGCAAAATTAGGAAACACTCGGCACATCTACGAGAACTAAAGTTTTGAACATGAAAAATAACACCGAATTTAGAAATTTATAATTTTCTATATCGGAAAAACTCTTCCAAAAGAAATCGCTAAAATGGAATAAAAACGTCACTATAGCATACATATATTTCAATTATTAAAATATTATATTGAAATTAAATCGAAGAAAATTTAATGTTGTGAATTATAGTTAATATCGCCAATAGGGAAATACATAATATTAAATCGCCAAAAATAAATTATATAAGGAGTAAAAAAAAATTTTTCTTATCCATGACAATTATTTAAAGAATGCTATTTTTTATTTGCCTTTCAGCTTTATATAAAAAATTTCTATTTGTACCGCCGAAATTGCGAAAATCGTCAAAGAGGAGTCTTAAATGACCCACGACACTTGTATATTTAGGGTTAAGAATCAATAAAATGTTATTTCAACTTATTCTATAATCAAAAAGATTTCAACTCTCAATTAGAGACACTGAAAACAATTGTAATTACGTTTATTTATGTCTGTAGTCTAGTGTAATCTAGCAATAGAATAATTAGCAAATTTTAATAAATTTATAAAAATGTTGCATCTTCAATTTCAGCTCAAATTGAAATAATACCATGCAAAGTATGTGGTGATAAATCTTCGGGTGTTCATTATGGTGTTATAACTTGCGAGGGATGCAAAGGTTTCTTTCGACGATCACAAAGTTCTGTTGTTAATTATCAGTGTCCTCGTAACAAGCAATGCGTTGTCGATCGTGTTAACCGTAATCGGTGTCAATATTGTAGACTGCAAAAGTGCCTCAAATTGGGAATGAGCCGTGATGGTGAGTAGAATATAATTTTAGTGTTTTGAAAAACCCCTTTTGGCCAGCACGTTCAAAATTATTCTAACCTTTTGTTGTATTTGTGATTGATATTTTTACAGCTGTAAAATTTGGTAGAATGTCGAAAAAGCAAAGAGAAAAAGTTGAAGACGAGGTGAGATTTCACAGAGCACAGATGCGTGCACAAAGTGATGCGGCACCCGATAGTTCTGTATTTGATACGCAAACGCCGTCAAGTAGTGATCAACTGCATCATAGTTATAATGGGTGAGTGTTGGAAGAGTTTTAATTGATCGCTTTATCAAAAATGGAAAATAAGTATTAACAAATTCTTAAAAAATAAAATTAAATTTTTTATACTGAAGTGTGCGAATCGAACTCGCGACTCACTTTGGTTTGTACCCTCTATAAAAAAGTTAGTCTATAAAAATAGAGGAAATAACACTGTGTGAAATTTTTTAAGTCGTGGCAAAATAACCATATACGGACACCACTACGTGATAAAAGACTAAAAAAAAGACCCGTGTCTCCCAATTTTTCCTAAAGTCATGCACTTTCTTTTTTATGGGCCGCCAAAGATTTGGGGCCTCGGTATCATTTTCGCAAAAAAGTGATCATTTTCTCGGGCTCATATCTTGCAAACCGTTCCGAATTTCGATTTACTCTCTGAGGCAAACTTGTAGCTCTTGTCATAAAGAACTAAAATTGCGAACATATAAAATCAAAAAAACTTCACCTTCTAGATAAAAATCGCAAAAAACTTAAAAAAAATTCGATTTTTTAACATTAGCATGTTAACAACATTTTTGACAGCTTTGTTAATGTTAACGTGCTAATGTTAACATGCTAATGTTAAAAAATCGAATTTTTTTAAGTTTTTTGCGATTTTTATCTGGAAGAAGTTTTTTTGATTTTATATGTTCGCAATTTTTGTTCTTTATGACAAGAGCTACAAGTTTGCCTCAGAGAGTAAATCGAAATTCGGAACGGTTTGCAAGATATGAGCCCGAGAAAATGACCACTTTTTTGCGAAAATGATACCGAGGCCCCAAATCTTTGGCGGCCCATAAAAAAAGTGCATGACTTTGGGAAAAATTGGGAGACACGGGTCTTTTTTTTTTAGTCTTTTATCACGTAGTGGTGTCCGTATATGGGGGTTTTTTTCGTGTTGCACTGTGTAATATATAGATGAAATTTATTGTATATAATTTCAATAAAGAAACTAAAAAGCATTTTAAGTTTGAGGAAATTTAGAGCAAGGATATGCATACTCCTCAAGGGTCATTAATTTGAAAGTTTTAGTCCCAGCTATAATTATGATCAGAATAAAGCGAAAATTGCAAACTGTTTCCAAAATTAAGTTTTTTAGCTCTTTGGCGACATTATTTTTATGCACTGCAAAGACACGCCTACCTCCCATGTATCCTTGTTTTAATATATCAACTTTACATTTTATTTATAATCATATTCCTATAGGAACATGCTTACCTCTATATATCCTTAATTTTGAGAAATACTTCTAGCTTCATTATTAAAATTGGAGACTATTACAAACATTTTATTTGTTAATCTCTATTGTAAATTTCGCTTTACTTGGTGCGAGGAAATGTCTCACATCATATGTCCTTAATTTCTGATATTTATTGTTTTCTTCATTTGTAGCCAGAATATAATAAACGACCTTAAATGTTTCTAAGCTAATGATCGTAAGCACAGGATTAAATTTCGTTTCATTTGCCTACACAGCACATGTCCTTGATTTAGAAAATTAAGGTTAGGTTAGGTTAGGTTGATTGGAGGGGTGTGATAGCCCATGTCATACGACTTAAGCCAGTAAAGGCTTGTTGTGCGCTCCCTTTTAATTATCAGACACAAACTGCCAGAGTTCTGCGGCAGGATTCGAACCTGGGACCTTCGCACTACGAGTCTAGTACACTACCTACTAGTCTACGAAGGTCAGTTTACATACAAATTAAGGTTAAGTATTCGGATAATTTTGAAGTACATAAAAAAAATCCGGAATTTATTTTAAAATTTATTGGCCCTCGATTCATTTACTATTATTTGGGATACCTTCAAAGGCAGTTTGTCAACGACTTTCGTATTACCCTAGAAACTCTCTAAAGGTTTTACTCCTGCAAAAAATACACTAAATTATTCCAGGATATTTTTATATTGGAAACATTTTATTTTTAGCTTTACTGTTTTAATTTGATACGATTTGTAACATTTTAACTGAAAAATTAATTTTCTCTATCCGTCTAGCTATGGCTACTCAAACAATGAAGTCAGTTATGGCAGTCCTTATGGATATTCAGCATCCGTAACCCCGCAACAGACAATGGCCTACGATATATCAGCCGATTATGTGGACAGTACCACATATGAGCCACGAAGTACAATGATGGATCCCGAATTTATCAGTCATGGTAGTATAAAATCAAACAAAAGCAAAACCAATCAACAATCACAACAGACTTATTGTATTGTCACCGGCATTCATAAATTTATCATTTAATTTTTTAAGAATTTTTTTTAAGTGTTTTGATCCGTTAACAAGATACCCTAAACACCTTTTTCACATCCTTTTTTCAACAACAATTCATCAACATCAAAATATTTAGAAACAATCATCTTATACTTGACATTTAGCGCATTCTTTGTTTGTTTTTAAAATCGTTATTTGTTATTGATTTATAATTTTCTAAAACTAAACACATTAATCGAAATTTAATAATTAATTTTTTCGAATAAAACAGCAGATGGTGACATTAATGACGTTCTCATAAAGACCTTGGCGGAAGCACATGCAAATACAAATACCAAATTGGAAGTTGTGCACGAAATGTTTAGAAAACCGCAGGTAATGGAATGAATTCTCTGATTTAAAGAGTCCTTTTTATATTAAAATATAACTTTGCTTCTCTGTTGACAGGACATCTCAAGAATACTTTATTATAAGAATCTAGGCCAACAGGAGCTGTGGCTGGACTGTGCGGAAAAGTTAACTCAAATGATACAAAATATTATCGAATTTGCCAAATTAATACCCGGCTTTATGCGTCTAAGTCAGGATGATCAGGTTAAATTTAGTCAAAATAATTTCTTAATTTTATTCGTAATTTTATTTAATACTTTCTCGAGGTCAAAATGTAAGAATTTAGTCATTGATTCCAAAATTCATGCCTGCCACCAGGTGTTGCATTTTTGTGGAGGTTGTTTTTGTATGAAATAGGCATCTCGAAAATAGTGAAAATAAGAGTGCTTTTAGAAGGAGTGTCTTCACTTGGGATTTTTGAGATTGTCTTTTTTGGAACTGATAGTAACGAGAAGATTTTATTGGGCTTTAGTTTTTTTCTCAAATCAAATCTGAATTTAAATTATGCCATGTTTGTTTAGAAGCAAATTTACAAGTTCTGAAGTGAATATTATGCCTGAACTTATTCAACTGTTGGACAATTAATTTTGCACAAGGATTAATTAAATTTTGCACCAGGCATGGATCTGGTGGAAGGGAAAAAGGATATTTTCTTTCCCAAGATTATTTGAAGATCTTCACTTCGATTGCTTTCTTGAGAGATTTTACAAATCGGTTGTTTCAGCTGGATAATTATCCTGCTTTGCACAATGGGTCAAATCAACAATTCAATTTTTTTTTTCATAAAAAAAATAATTAAAGTCACCATTGGAAAAATTATTCACTGGATTTGTTAAGCTAAGGTTCGTTTTATTTTACCGACTGTAGTCATCTTATGACGACCTGCTATTGTGTGTCCAGGTCAGGATAGGCAGGTTTCTTTTGCCTCCCTAGCTGAACTTAAGGTGATCAACCAAATGTCTATATTTCAATACCATTTAAATATGAAGGTTTAGCAATTTTTAATGAAAAAGTTAATTTTAAAAGATAATTTTAAACAATTCTTTCTCACTGTCACATCAAGTAGGATATAAAATTATAAAATTTTATTTTGTATGTAGGGTACCCTTCCCCTTAGCCCTATCACATATTTGTTGAAATGAAATCATCTTTGGAGCATACCACATCATATATAAAAATAATTTTCGAAATCGGTTCACAAAAGACGAAAAAGTCGCTGCAACCCGAAAAATACTATTGGATATATTCGAGTTACCCTCTAATTTTTCGAAAATGGTTGCAAATTAATACGCAAATTTCGAAGCCATTAAATTTGCCAGCGTCTGTTCTAGACAAATGTCAGGCAGAATGAAAGCAGTCATTAAGTGTGAATGTGTTAGAATTTTTGAAGTACATCTAATTCTGTTCTAACGTGAACATTTTTCAAGTTTAAATTTTCGTCGTTTATGAAAACCATTACGTCATATTTTTTTTACGAAATTCAATAAGATGTCACGTGACTCGAAAGAATTAATCCTTTTTTTGTTAGATTTCATAATTTTAAAAAGAAGGAAAGCAACAGTTAATGAACTGTCGAAACCAAGTGGTGTTCGGAGTGGCATCCAAGTCCGCCAGATTAAAAACATATTTGCGCCTCGAAATTTTTACGCAATTCTATCACGTTTATTTTGTGGACTAAAAACAGAATCAGGTGTTTATTTTTGCATTTCTTTAAAATATTGCGACATGATTGATTGAAATTAAGAATATTATTGAATACAAATTCATTCATTTTCATCAGTCCCACTTGTGTATTTCGTCAACGATCGTATTGTTAATGTGAAGATAGTCGTTGTTGTAGCTCTTTGATCAGGAAAGGCTACGACTGACTCTACTTCGTATTATTTCTGCATAACCTTCCAAGAAATTGTATAAGAAAATAAAATGTTTTTATAATTAAATAAGGGCGTTATGAGATTTTTTAAAAAATATATTTGGCGTTTTTTTTGTTGTTTTATTTCCGTTTTCTTTTTTGAAATCTTAAGATCCTTCTACTTAAGACGGGTTCATTTGAGCTGGCGATTGTACGGATGTCACGTTTGTTGGATCTCTCGCAGAATGCGGTGCTGTATGGTGATGTTATGCTGCCGCAGGAAGCATTTTACACATCCGACTCGGAAGAAATGCGACTGGTGTCACGTATTTTCCAAACGGCTAAGTCAATAGCCGAACTTAAATTGACTGAAACTGAATTGGCTCTGTATCAAAGTTTGGTCCTGCTGTGGCCAGGTAAATGAAGGAAAAAATATCTTTAACAAAAATTATTTAAAAAAAATTTTTTTAATAATAAAATAACGTCTTGTACATATAAAAAATTTCTCTAAGAAAAATATACGAACATGATTTCTAATGAATGTAAATTTCGAGTTGTTCGCAAGAGAAGTTAAAACTACAAATTATTTGCATTCAGTAGAAAGATTTGCAAATTCGCTCTGGATCTTAAAAGTTTGATGATTTATTTTCGATGTTTCACTTTTTGAACACTTTTTATAATTTGTGGTCTGAATATATTTCCCAAAAATATTAGTGAATGAGCGAAGTATCGAAAATAATTTATAAGACTTAAAGTATTTGCAAATTTACATTTCGCGATTTTCCATTTCGACCTTGACATTTTGTACTGGATTCAAGAGATTGAGCATAAGTTTTCTTTAGTTTGGTACAAAATATCGTAGTCGTAGCCAAAATTCGCCAAGAAGGTCAAAGAAACATATTCTCTATTTTTTTTTTCAATTATCGTCACATAAAACTTTTCCCTAGAACATTTGAAAACTCTTTAATTTGTTTGTTTTGTTTGCTGTTAGAGCGTAATGGTGTGCGCGGTAATACGGAAATCCAGAGGCTCTTCAACTTAAGTATGAATGCAATAAGGCAGGAACTGGAGGCCAATCATGCGCCCCTCAAAGGCGATGTGACGGTACTCGATACACTACTCAATAATATTCCCAACTTCCGGTATGCTTAACAGTTCTCTGCCATTTCCTTTCATCCATAATAATGGATTTAAATTTATTTTCATAATATTTACAGTGACATCTCCATATTGCACATGGAGTCGTTGAGTAAATTTAAACAACAACACCCAAATGTGGTATTCCCTGCCCTGTACAAGGAACTCTTTTCCATAGACTCACCCCAGGATCTCACATAACAGCAGCCGGTGTATGATGATACCACCACAACAACCGACCTTAACGTCGAGACTGTAACACCAACCGCTCCATCATCATCAGCTGCAGCAGTAGCACTAGCGGCATCAGCAACTGCAGCAGCAACAACAATTATAACAACATCTTCAGCTAATACAGTTTTAGTAGAAATCCCACAAACATCATCATTAAATGAACATCATACAACATCAACAGCAGCCACAATTTCCACCAGCAACAATATCAATGCATCCTTAACATCGTAGATTAAATAAACAAATAAAAGATCTTCTCTAGATAAAATCTAAGATGATCCATTTTTTTATGCTTCTCTTTCTGGTATTTTAAGAATAACACAACAACAACAGCAGCAGCAGCAGCAGCAACGTCATTAATCAACCTTTAACTCTAGAGCTCATTAAGCAAACAGCAATATTATTTAATGGTAAATGGATGAGGACAATTCATCGGTTCGGGTAGCGTTTCATTTTCTTTTTATATCATTTAGTTTAAATATTTAACAGAAAAACGAAAAAAGCAACTCTTTTATCAAACAGGATTTCACTCACTATTTATCCTTCAGAGTGATTAAGACTTATAATTATATACAACAAAAACAAAAAACAAGCAAAAATATATTAAATATTAAAATACGTCAACAAATCACGCATTCACTCATACACAAACATACACACACACACGTACTCACACTCAATCATACAAACGAGTCCTTTCCTCATTCTCTAACATTTCAAATTAGAATTCATAAGACGCCAGGACAGACATGCATTTTCCATGTGAAAAGAAAACTTAGTCTTGGGCTAGACGAATGAATTACTTCACATCCATTAAACTCGAATATAGAAAAAATTCACTCTTAACTTTTTTATTTAAAAATGTTTACATATTTACAAAATAAATAAATTTAGTTGGAAATAAAAACCTTTTTTGGAAAAAACTAAAGATTCAATAAAATACAGTGGCGTTAGTTAAACTTATAAGAATATGACAAACATGTTGTTGTTAATTTAAGGCAACAGAAGTTGTTAGAACAAGCGCTTAGTCTAGGATTTATTTATTTTTAATGGGCTGCTTTATCTAAAGAATTTATGACCCTTCTATTAATTAATAAAGAGCGGCGCATCTGCTTCTTCAGTGAAAGTGTCAGGTAAAACATAAAATGTTGCCAGCCCGCGGATTTCATTGCTTTTAAATGGTGAAATAAAATTATATACACATTTTCGGTTAGTGTTCTCGCAAAGAAAAACTGATTGATGACCCTGAAGGCATCCAAGGATCTTATACCAACAACTCTTGTCGATATTGCCATACTTACGTCGAAAGTAAGGCGTTGTAAATAAAATGGTATTATGGTTGGCAAAATGAAGCTTTTGCTAACCGCTAGTTTCTCAGCAATATTTACCATCGTCATAAGGATAAATATTTTGAAAGATATTCCAGACAATATTCAGCATAATTTTATATCATGTAAATGGTTGTTGAAGAAATTTCCTCCATATTTATTTTATTCGATCTTGAGATCTTTATTAGTTTTTATATATATTTCAGTAATATTCACTTGGTTATATTCAGTTGAAAAAAATTCTGAATTTATAATTGATAATAAAAACAAAGACAGCTGACGAAAATGAGAAACCAAAGAAAAATATTCAAAATTAAACGAAATAAATTCAAGAATTTTGACATTGAACAACGAAAAAATTAAAAAAAGTCAGCTGTGCTGACAGTTCCATCTGTTATGAATTCGCCTTGACATACATATTCATACATAAATCAAATAGTTTTTTTTTTAATATACAAATACCATATGAAACAACTATATTCTACCTATTTCCATTCAATACTATTAAACAAATGTCTATGAGCTTCAGCAATATTTTCCGTAATTTGCAATTAATTCTTTCATCTTATGGAACCTGTGCAACCTGCAACATTTCTAGCATACGAGAATATGTATGTAAGTATGTCTCTCTATGTTTATGATTGCCATGTTCTCTATATTCCAAAATCGGGATAGCGTTTCATACTGAAGGAAGGATTTTCCAATGCTGTCCTCAATAAAGATGTCACATTTTTATTTGTAGCTTTGGTCACATGTATGACCTTAAGCTCAAACAATTAAAATAGTATATAGTATAAAGAGGACGAATCATTTATATAATGAATATTTATTATTAAATATTTTACAAAAATCTATTAAAAAATTTAAAAGTCTGTTAAAGAATATGTTCGATCTTACATTTTCAATATGGACGGTGTGCTGCTTTAGTTATTTTGAAATAGTTCAAGTTTAGACAGTTGTTAAGGCATCTTGGGAAGAGAGTGTAATATTTTGTTGATCAATTTACAAAAAAAAAATATCTATTTATCGCTCTAATTTAAAAAAAATTAACTGCAACTTTCCTAAACTTAATGGTACGGCTAGGTTTGAGCTGTTTCAACCAAGAATGATAAAATACAGATTGCGCATTCAGAGTGTAAAAAATTTTTCGTTCTGCGCATCTACGTCACATCAGCCAATATTTTAACAAAAACAAAAACAAACAGTCAGATTTATATACACAAATGAAAGAAAAGTAAGAAAATTTTAAAAATAAAAGCAATTAGTGTTTTTATATTTATTAAATATACATTTATTTAAAAATCTAAATCATTTTTTTTTATTTTTGTGTGAATATATACATATGTATGTATGTCGTATCGCAATAAATAATTGTTTTATTAATTTTTCGTTTTCTTTGTTTAGAAAACGCGTCAATTTCGATTTTTATAACTCCAATTCTAAAATACATACGAGCTCGAAAGAAGATTTTTTTTAATTTCATCGCTGCACATCATGTATTCTGTTGGTTTTGATAAGCCTCCTTCACTGAGATGGTCGACCCATGTGTAAGGTTGAACGTTCATCTCATTTCTTGGTACAGAAATATTTGGCTCTTCATCTTTTAATCTGTGACATACATATGTAGCCAGCCAAGTTTTCTAAACCATCATAAGCCATCATCATATGAAGCTGGTGTTATTGTTGGAACTGATCCACGTTTTAAAATTCTCTTTTTAGCGAATCCTTGGAACAATACAGATTTTTATAAACATATTTTAAAGTTCATTTTATGTACATACCCATTTCATACTGCAAGCTTTTTTCGATGTCATCAGGACAAAAATGCAACATGCACATATAAGAAGTATTTGGATTTATGTTATTTCCTCGTCCACAAAATTTCACCCATTGCTTCTGAATTTTAGCATTACTTGGAAATAGGAAAAAATAATTTCAAAAGCCTTGGAATTGTTAGTACTATTGCAATTAGCTACAGCGCACTTCTTTTTCGACTCTTTTGTTTTCCTTTATATATTATTATGTTTTATTTTGTTATTTTATATTAAATTCACTTTTCTTTTTTTCACTTTTTCAGTTTTAAACTTTTATTCAAATACTTTCCTTTAAACTATTCGCGCCAAGAAAATTTTTAAGCTGGTGTGACGTCACACACTAACAACTCATTTTTGTTTACATTTGAAAAACATGCGCAATGCGCAATCTGTATTTTATCATTCTTGTGTTTCAACACACCTCAAATTTTCTTGATCAAGTTTCAATTCAGCTGGGAGAAAGATAAATAAAGGAATACATACTCTCCCTATCGCTCTCCCAGCTGGATTGAAACTTGATCAAGAGAACTTGACGTGTGTGAAACAGCACTTGGTATCAGTTTTCTTGATCAAGTTTCAATTCAGCTGGGAGAACGATACACGTCAAGTTTTCTTGCTCAAGTTTCAATTCAGCTGGGAGAACGATAGGGAGAGTATGTATTCTTCTTCCTTTCTCTCTTCGAGCTGAATATAAACTTGAGCAAGAAAACTTGATGTGGGTGAAACAGGTGTAAGGATTGTGTGCTCTTTCTGAATAAGTTTCACCGTATTAAAGAGCACTAAATCTCTTTTTTCTCTTTAAGAGAGCAAGCAAATTTACCAGTTTTCTTTAGAAAAGAAAGTGCCATTCAGTTGTTGTAATTCACAGTATTACACAGTGTTATGAAACCATTAAGCAACTAAAAATATTCTTTGAATAGTCTTGAATGGGTAAAAGATTTCTAACTTAAAAATAAATTCAAAATATTTAATATTTATTATGAATCAGCTGCAAAATAATTCATGAAACTGAGAGGTTTTTGTATATATAAAATTACTAAACCCAATTATTGTTAAATTTTTTGTCTCTTATATTTTCAATTGTTTGTTCTTACATAATGCCAGCAAAAGTTTAAGTCTAAAAATTTCAAATTAAAGTTCTAGAAGTCAGAACAGATATTTTTCTTACTGGAAGCCAACAACTCAAACTAGACAATGTAATCGAGCAAAGAATGTAACACTTTTCTTCAGAACAAAAACGCCATTAGAGCAACATTATTGTAAACATTTTTAAAAGCTTAAAAAAAGATTTGCTAAAACAAAAAATATATAATTAATGAATATGCCAATTATCAAAAAAAGTGAAAAAAGTAATTGCGAAATCTTCCGAAGTTCTGCTTCATAATTCAATTTCGTCAAAACTAAGGCTAAATGAACAGGACATTTATTGAAAAAAAGGACGATAACAAAATGTACTTAAATTTCAATCAAGTTTTAAAAAAGTTATTTTAAAGTTAAAAAAAAATTATAATAAATGGAAATTTTCATGAACGCTTCAACAATTTAAAATGGTATTAAAATACTGATCATTCCTTCGTTTTATTGTGTTGCAAAATTGCAACAGAAGATAAATTGAAATTTCTTGCAAAAGGAATGAAGTTTAGCACAATTATACTAAGGTTTGAAATATTTTTGGCCACTTTCTAAATAAAAAAATAAAATTTAAAATAAAATTTATATATTAAATTAATATATTCTGTATTATTAAATAAATTTTAAAGATAAAAAAATTCAAAAGATTAAATGGCCAAAAAGAAGTACATTTTATTTTTATTTTTCATGAAAAATTTTTATGAACGATTATGTTAAAGCTGGCCAATACTCAATTAAATACTTTTGACT
The DNA here is from genome assembly GCA_963681545.1 of Germaria angustata. Taxonomy (NCBI): domain Eukaryota; kingdom Metazoa; phylum Arthropoda; class Insecta; order Diptera; family Tachinidae; genus Germaria; species Germaria angustata. The sequence continues at coordinate 91,670,838 of OY813002.1, forward strand.
GAATTTCTTTTGCATGCAAATTTTTGTTGCAAGTTGATATTAAAAAACTGCCATTTTCAACTATCACTTTTTTATTTTTTCCAAAGAATAAATCCCTAAATCGCAAACAGGACTAAAAAAATCCTCTTAAATAATTTAAAGAAACGTACACATTTCTTAAATAAAAAATTATTTTTTCAACAGTTCTTATGCGAATTTTGAGTGTAAAATATTTTATTTCTTTGTGAAGCATTTAATTTCAAATAGAAGTGCCAAAAGCAAAAACTCCTATTAAATTTTCTAAATATAATTAAAATTACAAAACCCGACTTGAGCGTCTATCATTCTATTAAGCATTTAATTGCAATTGATTTCCTTTTTTATTTACCGAAAAAAAGCAATCAGATAAATATGTGGCCACAACTGAGACTGTACTAAGCAAAAAGGATACACTCCTTAATACTAAACGCATACATTAGAACCATTCATGTGCATACGAAAACAAGGGGATACGAATTTTCCCCAACAACCATTTAATATATACATATATACAAACAAACACACATCGTTACTAACATCTACACAACTACACACACACGCATATTTACATAACGTAATCTACATACACACACGCATACATTTATTATACAAATTTAAGTAAAATTGTGAAAGGGAGACAAAACCGAAAAATTAAAAAAAAACACACACACAGAAAAAAATAAAAACAATTTAAAACATTAGATTTAAAGAAAGCAAAAACTAAAAGAATTTTTTTTATTAAAAAAGGAAACCTTTTTTTAAAAGTTTTTTTTGTTTTTATATAATTTTTTTTATTACATTTTTGGCCTTAATGCAACAACAAAAAAAGATTAGTTTAAATCAAATTTATTAATAAAAATTATATATATTTAAATTAATATTATATATACAATACATATATTTACATTTACAATGTATATGTAAAAAAAACACAAAGAAAAATATGAAACATTTAAGTAAAGAAAACGCATTATTATTAATGTTATCGTTTAATAATTATTAATCAATTAATTAATTAATTGACGGAGGTAACGAAAGAATAAAGATATTTGATATATTGATCCATGACTTGTGGATGTACTTGTATGTGAGTACCAAAAAAGCTAAAAGAGAGCAAAATCTGTAACTGAAATTTGTTATTCGAGAGCCCTTTTCCATTCAATTTTGCCGCACGTATTTCATGAACAATGCAACCCAAACCAATTCCTCCAACAGCCTTTAGAAATACACCCTAGACACAAAGCTATGATCAAGTCCATTACATAGATTTATATCTAACTTTATTTATTGAATGAAATCGACCCAACACACGATAGAAAAATTTGGTAACATTCTTGCGTTTTCTTTTCTGAAAAAAGTGTAACATTTTGGTGATAAGTTTATAACAAAAAATATAATTATCGTTCTATTTAAAAATATTTATGTGCTTAAAAGCATCGCGTATGCTTTGCTAATAAGCTTGCCTTATTAATAATACTGAATTCTCTTTTATCTGTTTGAAAAGGCAAAAAATGTACACTTTTTTTGAAAAGAACACGCCATAAATATTGTCAAATCATATTATTGCCAGTCACGGCCGTTCTTGGAATTATATTTAAAGTTTGCTTTAAAAAAATATTTTGTTTAGCGCGACTAAGAATCAGAGTTGTAAAAGAATGATTTATTTATATTTCCTTTTTAGTTCAACATGAATGACAAAAATTTTAATGCATTCTTTTTTCCCAAGAAAAGTAATGGAATTGAAATATAATTACTTTTCAAATAATTTGACAATCCTTGAATGCATTATATTTGTGAAGAAAATATAATGGATTAAAATTTAATTGAAATCTCGAAGAATAAACATCAGATATGAATTGTATTAAAACTTTAATTAATTTGTATTAATATAACAAAGCTAAGGCAACAAAATTTCAAAAATTCTCATATAAATTCTAAATAAACTTTAATAGACAAAACAATGTTTGATTTTCTACACATTTGTTTGGTGGAAAAATTATATAAGAAATAAAATTGAATTTTTCAACTGAAATTTTTTTGATGTCTAATGAATTAATGCACAGTATAATTAGTTAAAATTTTTTGCAAGATAAATGTAAAAAAATCATCGTGAATTTATTAAAATTTTGATTCAATTTATTTTCTTCACAATATCAAATATAATTAATTAATTACGTATGTACGTATTTATTCATATTTTCTTTCAATCCCTTTTTTGGGCAAAAATAATGCACTCAAAATATTACAGTTGATTGCTTGAATGATACGCTGTTTTATTCAAAAAAGAATCATTCGTTTACAACTCTGATATGGAGTGATAAAATTCTATCTCTCAGTCAAATGCGACCATGATCATAATGTAATTCAAAGTTATTATACAATGGTGGTATTAAACTTATTGTTATTATCTTTTTTTTTGTAATCATATATTCAGATAATCTTGTTTCCAAAGAATAATTTGATATCAGCGAGTCGTCGTGAGTAAAATTTTTAAATTATTATAAATTACAGAAATTTAATTAGAAATTAAAAAAGAAATCATCAAAAAGTTTCAAATATAAGAAATATTATAGTAGTTAAGTTTAAAAAAGTAACAAGCCCATGAATAACAATTAAAAATTAAATTAATTTTTTAAAGTACCTAGTGGAAAACTTTCCACATATTTAAATAGATCGTAACTAATGACGTTCTTCTCACAACAGATAGTTTCTGTTATTTGTTAACTGGAGAAAATGTTTATGAATATTTTACTTCCCATTTCATTTAAGAGCTCGAACCAATTTTGTTAAAAGTACTTCACAAATATGGTATTTTTCTACATAAAATGGACAATTTTCAAAATGGTAAATTTTCAAAAGGGTTGCTTCCCTTCTTATGACTGGAAATCATTTAAATAGACATCTTGACACTCAAAAGGGTATTCTTTTTTTAGATTTTTCGAAAGGTAGTTCGTCTTTCAGAAAGGAACGTTTCCAAAAAAAAGTATGAACTTTTTTCACAATATTATTTTTTTTTTAATGATACCATAACGAAAACATACCTTTCAACTAGGTACTATTTCATAAAAGTACTTTGTGAAAAATATATTTCTTAAAAGTAATTCTTTTGAAATGTACTTTAAGAAAAGGTTTTTTTAAAGGGATTTTCCAAAATAGTTACTTTTTTAAAACGATACTTTTCATAAAATCTATTTTCTTAAGACAATATTTTCTTTAAATGCAGTTTTTTTTAATATAAAATTATAAAACATGTATTATAAAAAATTTAAAGGCGTACAATTTTTCAAAAATTAATTTTTAATTTGAGTTATTCTTTTAAAAAGTAATTTTTTAAAAATAAACATTTGAAAAAATACCATTTTCATGAAAATTTTTTAACAATACCATTGCAAAAGGTACTTTTTAATACAAAAAGATACATATTTTTTAAACATGTAGTTAAAAAAATACTTTCTCAGAAGCGTACTATTTTAACAGCGAAAAAGCTGCTCTTAAAAAAGCCACTTTCTTAAAAATTAATTTTTTTAATTACTCTTTTCAAAAAGTACCTTTTTTTAACAATCTTTTAAAAATATACTTTTTAAAACTATTTATTAGAAAAGTATTTTTTTAAAAAAATTTTGTTTAAAGAGATACTCTTTCAAAAAGTACTTCTTAAAAATAAGTATATATATTTTCAAATACTATTAGAAAAAGGTATATTTTGAAACTACTCATTTAAAAAAAATCCTATTTAAACTACTTAAAAGGTACTTTTTCTACTTTTTTGGTAAGGTACTTTTATAAAAAGGTTCTCTTATAAGTTTTTAAAAATATAAATGTTTAAGTGGTACATTTAAAAATTGTACTTTTTAAAAGGTACTTTTTGGAGAGTACTTTTTCAAAGATAGTGTTAGTACCTTTTTTAAAAAACGAATTTTTTACACATTTTCAGATGGGTACTTTAAAAGAATATACTTCTACAAATATACGCTTTTTCAAATAAAAACTTTCACAAAGCGGTATTTTTCAAAGTGGTACTTTTTCAAAAACAATATTTTTTTAATATTCCTAACACATACTTTTATAAGAAGAAACTTCATATAATACTTTAAGGAAGATTTCCACAAATATATTTTTTGTAAGGACTATTATTGTAGAATATTTCTATGTGCAACTGAGAATTGTATGAAGTTGCTAAAATTCTAATTAACAAACTACATCCATCTTTTCATTTGTAGTTTGACAAACAATATGATATGCTCCTTACAAACTTCTAATTTGATTGTATTGCTGTATTAAAAATAATTCATATATATTTTCAAGACTATTACAAACAATTAATACTATATAAAATTTTTGCGCTTTTCCCTTTTGTTTTTGGAAAATGATTTTTCTAATTTTTTATTAATAATTATTTGCAAAATATTTCTTTATGTTATTTTTTACGATCAAAAATGTTTCAAAAATTTTTTTAAGCCATTAGACGAATTTTAAGGTCTAAGAATCCATTTAACTTTTAATTTTTTCCTATTTTTTCTTCTTTTAATTTAGCAAAGATCATTTACAGGTTTTAAGAAAGATTTGGAGTTCACACTATGGAAGCAAAACCCCCCTCTCTCCCTCTCTCTCTCTCAAATGACACACACATATACTTGGCCATACACATGTTATCGATCGATAAAGAAATTCAAATAAAAAAATAAATGAAAATGGAAATAATTTAGTAAATGAAAATGTGAAAAGAGACGACAAGAAATGATTAATATTCTTAAGAAAATTAAAAATAAAAAATTAATTATAAATAAATATATATATTATTGTTAAAAATCTATTTTTAAGTTTTTAGTAAAAATTAATAATGAGAAAATGGTTAATACTTTTTTAATTAGCATTATTATTATATTATAATTATACTACAATTATTATTATACATACAACAAAAACCAGAAACCAACAACAGAAATAAACAAAAAACAAAACAAAAAAATTAAAAAAGGATTTATTAAAAAGAATATTATGTTACATATGTGAGGAGAGAAAAAACGAAAAATAAAGGTAGTAGCAGTAGGAAGTAGGAGTTGAAGGTATCAAAAATATAAAAAAAAAATAAAATTGCACGCTGAATTTTATTCAGATCTAAATTGAACGAAAAAAACAAGCATTTTTTTAAATAATAATCCAAAAAAAAGCAACTTAAAAAGATAAAACAAAATAAAAATAATATTTTGCCTTTTATTATTACAAGAGGAAATTTTCTATATAAAACCAGTAAACAAATACAAACGTATACAAACATACAGTGGTGGTCAAAAAATTCGCAATTGAAATCATATATTTAGGAAATTTAATTAAATTTGCTTTTGTACTAACAAACGTAAGTGGAAATTGCGGCAATCGAAATTTCTGTTCAGAAATCTTTAATATATTTTCTCCTTAATTGTAAGCTAAGTACACACGAGGCAACAAGTTGCCGCTTTATTTTGAAAATAATAAAGCACTTTTGCGTTATGCTTATTTTAAGCAGATTGAGCCTCTATAAAATCATCATGTTGTAGAGAATAATAACTTAGACGGACAGAAATGAAAATATTTGTATATTTTAGACCTTGGATAGATGAGCAACACAGAGTAAATTTGAAACAACAATAACTCTAACCAAGCATAGATCAATGTTAGACTTTTTGGCGGAAAATTATTATTCCATCCTGCTCCTATTTCCAGATCTGTGCCATCTTTTTCATTTTGGTTTTCTGTATTATTCTATTTAGTTTATGTACATTTTTTATGACTACAATATTCTTAATAATTTAAAAATTATTACTATTATAAAACTAATATTCAAACGTGATTACAAATATATATTTTTTGAAATTCACAACTATAATGATTTTCGTTTTTAGATTTATTACCAAATGAGCGGATATTAAGTTAAATCGCGGCCCATTTTTCCAAAAATTTAAGAGCTTTTCCTTTTATAAAAAATATTTAAGTGCTCATTTGCAAATGCAAATTTACTAAAAATGAAAGTACTTTAAGAGATGAAAACTTCTAAACTGACTTTTTGGGCAACTACAATAAAAATTTTATACTTTTTTTACAGAGGAAAGCGACTTGAATCTTCTACGAACTAAATAAAAATATAGATTTTTCAACAGCTGCCCAGAACTAATTGCAGAAATATTAATTTTAGTGGTGTTATTTGAAATAATTTAAAAAGATCATAGATATATAAATAAAAATAAATAAAATTTTATATGTAAAGCACTTGCCTCACGTGTAGTTCCAAAGATAAAAATGTCCGACAATATCAGCCCAAATTTAGTTTTAATACAAAACTTAGAAAAAATGTTTGTTGAAATATCTCACTCATTTCAGATGAAAATTTATTTTGAAAATTCGTTAAATTAACACTATTTCTGGCCTGGCAACCTTGTATGTAAGGGAAAATATAAAAATAAATACAAGTCAATAAAAACAAGACCCATATCTCATTTAAGAAATATTTAAAAATATTCCTTTCTACATACTCATGTTCTGGGGTTACGTTCGCAAATAGGAGGATATGATTCGCTAATACCACAAGAACAATTCAATGTTTACAAGGTACTCTACGAACTTGACATTTCTCTAGTGCTGGAACACTTTAGTAATAATGTAGTGGATCTAATCAACCTGTGTCTTTTCAACCGGTAGTTTAATTTTACAAAAAAAGAAACGACCAGGCAGAAATCCTAACACTAAATCATTAGCATTTCCTGAATTCTAATTGCAAAAGCTTAAATTGTTAGAAATATTTATTATTATTGTTTATTTTATCAAGTGTATAAGTAATGATAAAATTACATAAAAGAACAAAAAGCAATATAAAAATAATTGTTTTATTGAAAATTTTGATTTTAGTTGCAAATCTTTCGCCCATCACTGTAGATGCGACACATCATTACAAGCAATGATCAGCAACAAAACAGGTAACAAGACATACTAAAACTTCAAAACAAGATCGAACTCCATTAAACTTGACAAAAAAGCAATCAAACGTTTCATTAAAATTCCTACCATCACTCACACATTCATATACACACACCGATACTCTCTTGCTTGCATTCATTTTATTTCCTTTTAGTAAAAACGGCGCTGCAACAAACGAACTCACTTAAATAAATGAACGGTAAAAATCAATACTCACACAAACATTTGAATAACCTCTCAGCAATACATCCAAAAACCAATACAAAAACAACTAAATTCCATAAATAATAACAACAATGCAACAGCAAATCATATAAAGAGAAAAACAAAAACAAATCTAATCAATAATTTTTCAAAAGATTTCTATAAGTGAACGAATAACAATATTTCTTTTTTTAACTGTTTCAATATGCTTTGATTTCCTGTTTCCGGTTTAATGAATTTAATATACTGTTGTTTTTATTTTATTATTACGACTACACACTAATTTATTATTACATATTATTAATTTTTAAACTTTTAATTTACAAACTTTTTTAATTATTTGGCTCTTTTTCTGTCTTCTTCTTAACTATAAACATTTTTTATTTGTATATTTAGCACTATTGTATATTAAGCTTTATTAATTATTACTAAAATACAAGAAAACTCAATAAAAAACTAATGAGAAAATGAAAAAATATACCTACATTTATCTACAGTCGTGTTGACGAATATAGCAGTAGTAGTGGAGAAAGTACAAAGGTTTAAAAAGCTGCAACTTTTTGCTTCTGTGGCTAAAATCGAAACAACTTAGAAATGTTTTTTTAAGTTCTTTAATTTTTCATTTCAGTCGTATATAAATCTTACGGGAGGTTTCTTAAAGGAAACGATATTTTTTCCAATTTTACGACTTTTGGAATAAAACAATATTTTTTTCTGAAGCTCAGTTTTTAAAGGAATTGTATAAAAATTGGTTTTTTGCACAATACTTTTTCCAGGACGTTCTTTCGAAAGAGGTACTTCTTAAAAAAATTATGCTTTAAATATTATTTTAAAAAATGTGCACCAACGAGCTGCCATTTAAAGGATGGCAAATTAAAATAAAATATTGATAGCTCAGGGTAGTGCAAAAGTAATGTCATATTTGAATTGGCTGTCATTTTTGCATTTGACATTTATAATGTAGATATAAAGAGAATTAGTTGTCAATAAGCCAAGAGGCGAAATACATTTCAAGAAATCAGAGGTCTCTTTTTTCATTTATAACAAAATTGCAAACAGTTCAAATACCTGTTATTAATCTTCTAAAAGGTACTTTTTAAAGAAAGTACTTCTTAATAAAGTATTTTTTAAAAAAGACAATTTTTCCCCAGCTACTCTTTTTCATAAATCTGAGTCATTAAAAATGGAGATAATTTTTACTGGATATAATGTTCTGTTTTTAAAAAACTTAGTTTTTTAAATAGGAACTTTATTGAAAAGGTACTTTTTCGGGTACGATATTTTGAAAGCGGATTTTTTTAAACTACTATTAAAAAATAATAAACGGTTTAATTTTTAAATTTTTTAAATTCATTAAGGAGTTTTCGTGCAAATACTTTTTTAAAAAGGTACCTTTTTAGAAATTTACCTTTAAAGATACATTAAAAAAAAGTACTTTAGCCAAAAATAAATTTAGTGTTTCGTTTTTGGAAAAAGAAATTTTACAAATTAATTTATAAAAATCGTATTAAGCAGGTAATTTTACTAACCATAAAATAATATGTTGAAAAACTGAGTCTTTTGCAAAATTGCATTTTGAGGAGCAAAATTTAAAAAAAGGTTTTTGAAAATATTTTTTGAAACATTTATTTTTAAATGATTTTTTAAAAGAAAGTTATTTTTATACCACATACTTCGGCAATATATGTTGGTACTTCCTGAAAAGAAAGTACTTTTTGAAAACAATACTGTTTTGAAAAAACAATTTTTATTTTTCTTAAACTGGGACTTTGGAGTAAAATGTACTCTTTTGAAAATACATTTTTTAAAAATGTAATTTTTCAAAAGGTACTTTCGCAAAAGGTACTTTTAAAAAAAGTTACCATTTTAAACAGGTACACTTTAAGTGGCACTTTTTCAAAAATTTACTTTCAAAACAGGTAATCTTATAAAGTCTAAGGACTCTTTAGAGACGAATTTTTAAGTTCTTTTTTAATAAAAAATGTTTTTGAAAAACTTTTAAAAGAATGGTTGCTTTGTAAAAGCATTTATTTCAATACCTTTTTTGGACTTAAAAGCTGTAACATACACCAGAGACATAAGAAATTTTTTTTAACGAATGCCTTGTCTCTGTGTCCTGTAACTTATTTCAATCATTGGAAAACCTCTACCATCCTGTGAAAGGGAATATGACAAAATATTGACATTTCTGATACATTTAATAAATTTTATTTATTGGTCATGTTATGAAATTTAAATAGTTAATATGATTTGTTCGATTACTTGCAAATTGACAGTATATTTAACTGATAAAAGTTGAGTGTCCTATAAATCGCAGATCGTGAAATAGATTTTTTAACCATCAAATGGCAGAACAGTCCATTTGAAATAAAAGCCAAGAAAACTGTCTATCAAATCAGTTTTCAGATAAAAATTAAAATAAAATAAATCTGAATTGGTAGAGCGGTTAGAAAGCCATAATAACATTGGCAGGGAAATGCACACCACTGTTGGCAAAATATATTCCCAAATATCATTTAATGCGAAAAATTTACAATTTTTAATAAAATTACATTGAATTAACTTAATTTGATATGAGCATTGCAACGCCAAAAGGATCTTTTATGCCTTAGATCGCCAACTAGCGAAAATTTCATAAGACTTTCCTAATGAAAGTGAGTACAGAGGAGGAAGCGGCCTGCCTTATATCGTTCGAACACAGAAGTTTGGAATGGAAAACATGCTTCCTGCTATTTTGTAAGACAATACAATCACGTAGAATGTGTGCCATTATTAGTTACGTCTCCAAAAAGAAGAATTAATACTAAAATGTAATCAGTCGCAAATCGCACCTCTTAAAATTCAAAGTTCCCTTGAAAATACCATGAGCGATTTTACCTACCTCATTCCGGGAGCCTTCTACAAATATACCCTGGGTGGTCAACAGTTCATTTTGTCTAATCAGAAGTCCAGAAAGTTTCCACACCCATTAGCGAAGTTGCGGAGGCCCTCCCTCCCCCATTTCGTTGCCATGGTGATCAGAATGTCTAGGTAGCCAGTAGATGTAAACTTTATTTCCAATGGCTAGCATTTGAACAGAGTCATAGCACTCCAGAACAGACCTGTATTTCCATTCACAAAAGCGGAGGGTCTCAAAGCTGCCTGCCCACCTTTTCAGACCTTATTTAAAATCACATTCACACGAGTGGAGACTGCTGGTTTCTCTATCTCGAATATCGTCGGCCAACTACTCATGGCTATAGAAATTCTTGTGTTAAGTCCAAGGACGCCAGCAGCAACCCGAGCCTCATTTTTAGATCCACCCGTAAGCTATAATCAGCTTCTCTCTGCGTGATAGGGATTATAAATCTTCTGTTAGACCCCTACAAGATATTGTATTAAAAATCGAAGAGTGCCCATACTCGTATTTAGCGGAAAAGTCCCATAAAAAACCAACCCTATCAGTAGCCATTTCCGGTGGGCTATACCCACCCTAGTGTTAAAATTAAAAATAATTCGGCGTTTTAGCAATAATTTTTCTATCAGGATAGAAAAGTTTAGAGCGAAAAGCAAATTAATTTAGTTTGATGAAGGACACAGAAAAAAAGAATTTTTAATTTTGTTTTTGCTATTCAAACTCTTGTACTTTCAACAAATTACTTCCAGTACACATCCATACATACACACGGCAGAGGAAGAAAAATGATAATAATTTTTATTCAGTTCCATAAAATTGTAATTTATTGAGAAAGTTTGCCTTCTTAAGTCACTATCAGCACCTTTCTCATACGAACAAACAGACACAGACACGGATACACACACACACACATACATACCACTCACGGACATACACATACAATTAAATTTACTAAAGATTATGCCTTAAAGGATATTTTATAGCTATTGTTTAATATAATAAAGTTTATTTGTTGGTATATTAGTTTAAAATAGTTTTTCATTGTTATTTCTCCTAAACCAGACATCTAAATGGGTAAATTAATGTAAAAAATCATTTAAAAAAATATTAAAAATAATCTATAGCCGGTCTTTACGACGCTCTCTCTGTCTGCCTACATAAACAAGAGCAAAAATTAATTAAAAAAGTTTTATATAATAAAGATTTTAATTTAATTATTCAAATCTGTAAAAGAACACACACATACATACATAATCATTTACATACATACACATATTGACAGTTCTAGAAGCCCATGCTTTGCATTAAATAGAAGGAGAAACAAATAAGGAACATTCTTTTTTAATAGATGAATTCATTTCTTTTTTAATAATAAAATTTTAATTATTATTATTATTATTAAATTCATAAATTGTTTTTTAGGTAAATCAATTTATATACATACATATATTTCATAATACAACAAGAACAACAAGAAAAAAATGCATATTTAACATTAAAAGAAAAAAAAGTAATAATAACAAAAATAAATTCAATTTATTCTTAACAATAAAGTGTATCTGAAAAAAAAACAAAAACAGAAACCAACAACATAATTAAAATAAAAAAAAATCATGTAAAAAATGGACTTTTAATTTTTGTGCAAGTGTTTGAAAATAGGCAGGAATGTGAGGAGGATGGATAAGGTATAGATTTAAAAATCTTCCGATATCACAGTCCCAGAGGTTGCACCAGACGTAACATCTATCAATAAATCTATTCCACTTGTCGTTCTAATTTAAAAAAATTAACTCCTTCCTAGGATTGCGAGATTTTTCCTAAAAACTTTGCTTTTATTAAAGAACAATAAATTCCTCTTTTCATCTTTAAAAGAGCAAAAAAAAAAATTAAATTTTTTACCTCGTAATATTCTACAAGAATTCTGAGAATATTTTTAGCATTATAAATTTATCAAATATAAATTAAATTAAATAACAAGTTTGAAAATTAAAAGAACTTTAGTGAAAATAGCTCAAGGGAATCAAATTTCAAATACGAGGCCGACCAATAAATCAGGTACAAATTTTTGGACAAAAGATATTTTTATTTTTCAACAAAGACCTCCTTTAAGCTTTTTTTATCCCTTCCAAAAAAAAAAAAAAAACAAACTGTGTCGAGGTCATCAATATAGATGATTTCATTGTTGGTGTCAAATCTTTTTCCATCGAACCATTTCTTCAGGTTTAGAAACAAAAAATAGTCACCCGGCGCTAAATCTGGGAATAGGACGGAAAGGGTAGCAATTAATGGAATTTTGCAATGGAAACTGCACATGTGTGCACCTTTGCATTGTACTGGTGAAAAAGAACTTTTTTCTTGGTTAAATGAGCCCTTTTTTAAATCCTCATTAAAGCGACCCCATAAGTTCGCATTATATTCGCCAACATTGATTGTTTTATACTTTTGAATGCAGTCAATGTGAATTATATCGCGTGCATCCCAAGAAATGGTCGCCATGACTTTATTGTCTGACAAACCGCATTTGGCCTTCTTTTGCGCCGATTCACCCCGACAAGCCCAATGTTTTGACTGCAGTTTGGTCTCCGGTGTGTTGTGGTGGATCCATGTTTTGCCCACGCATAAACTCTTCCATATTGCGGTTGAACAATGCCTGCAAAATTATCACAGGATTGTGTTTGTGGTCGATTGTGAGCAAATGCAACACCCATCTGACGGAAAGCTTTCTCATAGCCATGTGACATGCCCATGGATTCAAAAATCTCTCGCAATGTCAATCTCGTAACGTACATTTTTTAATTTGTTTGGGGGTGTAGAGACCTCAACTGGGCATCCAGAACGTTCGGCATGTTCCATGCTTGTACGCCCACAACGAAATTCAGTAAAGCACTTTTTTAATATTGAAATTGATGATGCAGTATTTATCAAGATTAGTCTTGGTTCAACTGAAGAACCCTCGAAAAATAATGCTTAATGAGCACACGAAATTCACTTTTTGGTTTTTCTCTTCAAATCACGTGGTAGTCTGCACTCAATGGCTGTCAAACACAAACTAAATGAGACAGCTTGATCAAATTTGGACAACTGCCAGATGCCTGTTGACAGGAGCATTATTGTGCTTTCGGGTAGGAGGCGAGAAACTCAAATCGAATTATCGACCCGTCTTTGAGGGATTGAAATTACGCACGACTCAAGCCTTATCAGTGCAGAAATCGCTATAAATATCAATAAAAAAATTCCTCATAATCAATTATCCTTTACAGGCTCAATATGCAGAGACTTGATTTAATGATGGCTGTCTTTTAAATCTTCTACCGAATTTAAGTAAAAAGAGATTACGTGATGCAGCCGAACTGATTTCCAAAATGCTTTAACTTTTTATGGTGTCTTCTATTTGCATATTTTATTTTAAACAAATTTTACAATACGATTAAATATTTATTAACAAGAGCTCAGCAAGTCTCTTGTTGCATAAAATAACCAATATTTGCATAATATACTTGTAAATACTAAAATATTTCTATGGTTTTGTCATATTGGCAACACTGTTGTTTTTTAGATATACGAAATATCAACTGAATTGAATAAAAACGTGTTTTGTCACTCTCTTCAACGCATTCAAAAGGAACGGTTGTTTCATTTATAACAATTTGGCGACGAAAGGGTAAAAAAATAAATAGAATAAACCCAAAGTGTACGGTAATTTAGTACGGGTCAGGAGGAATGACTACAAACGAGGCAGGAGGAATGGCTGCAAACAGTTTTTTCAGCATCGATCCATTCGATGAAAAGGTAACCAAATGGAGTCGATGGGTAAAAAGGTTTGAGACGGCTTTAGTTATTTTTAAGGCGGATGGAGATAAAAAGAAGCAATTCCTTTTACATTATATGGGTACATCAACGTATGACAAGTTATGTGATAAGGCCATGCCCAAAACTCCTGAACAACTGGAATATGCAGAAATCATAAAAATTTTGGAAGCACACTACAACCCACAACCAAACGAGATTCTTTTAAATTTCAGATTTCATTCCAGAAAACAAATCCCGGGTGAATCAGTAGTAGAATATTTGGTGGCATTACGACATCTAGCTGATGGCTGTGATTTTGGTATATATTTAGACAAAGCCCTCAGGAATCAATTTGTATATGGAGTTGCAAATCAAAAACTGCAAAGCAGATTACTGGAGAGAGAAAAGTTATCTTTGGAAGAGGCAATTAATTTGGCGTCAGCTTACGAAACAGCAGAAAAGGGATTTGAAGAAATTAAAAGCAAGAGTGTGGTGAAAGAAAGTGTAGATAAAGTAAATGAGATGAAAAGCGGTAAAACAAAGAAATGGAAAAACACACACACACAAGTGTCGGAAAAAAATTCTAGAAAGAATTGTTTACGTTGTGGTGGCAGTGATCACATGTCACACAAGTGTATTCACTTAAATACGGTTTGTAGCTATTGTAAGAAAAAAGGCCATTTAAGAAGAGTGTGTTTTAAAGCCAAAAAGATGCTTAACCAAATCTCGGAAAAGGAAAGTGATACTAGCACAAGTGGAGATGAGCTACAAGATGTTTTACAAATTAGTGATAACGCCAAATCTAAATTACGCCAAAAGATATTTTATAATGCGAACGTAAATGATAAAACTATTAAATTTGAGATCGATACGGGTTCACCTGTTACAATCATGAGCCTTGCAGATGCTAAGAAATATTTTTCGCCCAAATTAAAATTACATAAATCTGATCTGGAGTTATATAGTTATTGTCAAACCCCTTTAGATTGCGTTGGTTTTATCAGAGTTGTTGTAAAAGACATCACCAACTACAAAGCAAAAATATACATCGTGCGTTCTAATCGTAAGTCATTGCTGGGTCGGGAATGGTTGAGGACCATACGTATAGACTGGTCATCGATTTTTAAAAATAAAACTAAAGCGGGTGCTGATGTGAATCAAATTCAAATGGAGGTCCAACGTGAGGGTAAGCTAAAACAAATATTGGAAAAATACTCAGTGCTTTTTTCTCCTACGATTGGGAAAATTACAGGTTACCAGGCACGCTTGTATGTGAAACAAAACTCCATTCCCAAATGTTTAAAGGCAAGGAGAGTTGCATTTCCGCTTCTGAAGGCCGTTGAGGAGGAGATTGACGATCAGGTAAAGGAAGGGTTATTAGTTAAGGTGGAGAAGAGTGAATGGGCCACGCCTGTAGTAGTAGTGCCTAAAAAGGATAATAAGGTGCGTTTATGTGGTGACTACAAGGTAACAATTAATCCAGCATTGATAGTAGATAACCACCCCCTTCCTACTATTGATGAGTTATTCAACACGATGGCGGGAGGAACTCTTTTTTCCAAAATTGACTTGTCAAAAGCATATCTTCAGTTAGAGGTCCATCCGGAGGACCGCCACTTATTGACATTAAGCACGCATAAGGGATTATATCAACCTACTCGGCTTATGTTCGGCATAGCTTCCGCGCCTGCAAAATGGCAACGTTTTATGGAGCAGCTTTTACATGATATTCCTGGTGTTAAAGTTTTTCTCGACGATATCAAAATCACAGCCAGCAATGAAGAAATGCATTTGAAAAGGCTAGAGGAGGTCTTACGAAGGTTAAGTGAACACAACATGCGGGTAAATTTATCAAAATCTGAATTTCTACGGGACAGTATTGAGTACTGTGGGTACATAATCGATAAAAACGGGATCAGAAAAATGAAATCAAAAATGGAAGCCATCGCAAATATGAAAAAACCAGAAAATAAGGATGACGTTCGTTCGTTCCTGGGGTTAATAAATTATTACTGCCGTTTTATCAAAAATCTTAGTACGATAGTAGAACCTCTTAACAGATTACTTCAAAAAGAAGTTAAGTTTGATTTCGATTCCAAATGCGAGTTAGCGTTCAATGAGGTAAAGAGCCAAATGCAATCGGAGACAGTACTTACTCATTACGATCCGAAATTACCGCTGATGTTAACTGTAGACGCAAGTCCCACGGGTGTAGGTGCAGTATTAAGCCACGTTTATCCCGGTAATATCGAGAAGCCTATTCAATTTGCATCCCAATCGCTGAACAAAGTACAACGTAGATATAGTCAGGTCGACCGGGAAGCTTATGCCATTGTGTTCGGAGTAAAAAAGTTTTATCAGTATCTGTATGGTCGGAAATTCATGTTAGTCACCGATAACAAGGCAATCTCACAAATATTTTCCCCTCAGAAAGGTTTGCCAATTTTATCAGCTACACGTATGCAACATTATGCAATTTACCTACAATCATTCAACTATGAAATACGTTTTCGTAGTTCAAAAGAAAATGCTAATGCGGACGCCCTCTCACGTTTGTCAACCACAACATCAAAAACATCAATGAGTGAAGTGGACCTTTTAGAAATAGAATTGATACAAAATTTACCGATCACAATAAATGAACTCAGCGCTGCTACAAGGAAGGAGGTTGAAATAAAAAATCTGTTGGAAGCACTTCGTTTCGGTCGCACATGTAATGCAAATGATCGTTTTGGTATTGATCAGTCGGAGTTTTCGTTGCAACAAGGGTGTATGTTAAGAGGAATACGGGTGTATATTCCAAAATTATTGAGAAATAAAGTTTTGGACGAATTGCACACGGGACATTTTGGAATCTCAAAAATGAAGTCACTAGCTCGTGCTTATGTGTGGTGGAAAGGGTTGGATGAAGAAATTGAGAAATTAGTTTCAAATTGTAGAGCATGCCAGTATACGCGCCCTGAACCTAAACATGAACCAGTACATTGTTGGACTCCACCACGAAAAGTATTCGAACGGGTCCATGTGGACTACGCAGGCCCATTCATGGGAAATTTTTTCCTTGTATTAGTCGACGCTTTTAGCAAATGGCCTGAGGTGCGTATGGTCCCAGACATGACAACAGCAACAACAATAAAAGTCTGCAAAAATATTTTTAGCACTTTTGGCACACCCAGAATTCTAGTGAGTGACCACGGCACCCAATTTAAATCAAAAGAATTCGAGGATTTTTTACGGATCAACGGAATCGTCCATAAATTAGGAGCACCTTACCACCCTGCAACAAACGGACAAGCTGAACGGTTTGTTCAGACTATGAAAAATAAATTATATGCTGCACAGGTAAATAAAAATAGTATAGCTGAGGATTTGGACAAAATATTATTGGCATATAGAAGAGCTATACATCCTGTTACAAACAAGTCTCCAGCAATGGTTATGTTTGGCCGACAAATTCACACGCGTTTAGATCTTCTTGTACCAAAAAATTACATGGAAAGCAGCGAACGAGTAAACACCAAAAAATCTTTTATGAAAGGAGCAAAAGTAGCTGTCCGTGATTATTTAGGAAAAGAGAAGTGGAAGTTTGGTGTGGTGGTGGGGAGATCAGGAGACCTGCATTATGAGGTGCGGTTAGAGGACGGGCGCCAGTGGCGTCGACATGTTGATCAGATGCGAGCAGTGGGTGAAGGGGTGATAGACATTACAGTTGAAGGAAAACAAGATTGCGCAACAGTCGCTAGTAATCAACAGGATGTGGTAAATGAAGCCGACAATGTATCTCATCAACAAAAGAGTAACGAGGTTCAGCAAACAAATGATGGAAGCCTAACACCACCCGAGGTGGACCCTGCTATAACTAATATACCTGCCGAACATGCAGTCTTTCGGACAGAAAGAAATTGTGCGCCAGATCGAGCTTCGTCTAAGGAAACAAGTGATGGAAACGTAGTTCCGGTGAGCTCGAATCCTTCAAGACCAACTAGAGATCGCAAACCTCCTAAACATTTTCAAGATTTTGAATTGGATTTCTAAATTAAATTTTGGGCATAATTAGTGTTATTTAAATTGAAATAATATTTTAATTGTAATGTAAAGTCAATTATATTTTATGTATTGTGGGAGAGATGTCATATTGGCAACACTGTTGTTTTTTAGATATACGAAATATCAACTGAATTGAATAAAAACGTGTTTTGTCACTCTCTTCAACGCATTCAAAAGGAACGGTTGTTTCATTTATAACAGGTTTATTTAGCCAAATCGTTGCTACACAGCAGCCTACGGCAAAATTCATGGTAATAAACATATTTCTGCTAAACTAGTGGCCAAATTCATTTGAAAACAAACAAATCACATCAATAGAGAGAGAAGAAGGTAAAGGCTTTTATGTCAATGCCAAATAGTACGATTAGGGCACTTAAGAAAAAAACATGTTTAAGGTGACCATTATATTGTTGTCTTTAATTATATTATGATCAAAGTATGGTATTGTTGGGTTATTTAATAATACTAGCGGTTGCGCGCCCTGAGCTAATTTTCGATCAAAATTTCTCCAATATTTTTCAATTTTATTCTCAAGCATTGAGCATTTTAGAAAGAGTTGGATTTGTTAGTGATTACGTACAAATCGTTGAAATTAGACCGTTTAAAGCTCTCAGCTGGCGACTATTGGTTTTAATAAAACCACCACATTAAATTTTCTTCTATTGATAAATATTACCACGTCGTGCTGCTGAATTCGAAGACCTTTTCAATCCAATAGTTTCTTATTTTAAAGATCCAATTGAGACGCAATTGGTGATTTGGAAATTTTCAATATTTTTTATAGATTTAAAAAGTAACACTCCGGCAATTAATGCCTACAACTTAAATTGTTACATCTTTGTCAAAGGAATAGTGTGGACAGGACAGGTGGTGAAAATTGATAAAAAAGTGATAATGAGAGAGAGAGAGAGAGAGAGAGAGGTTAATGCGCCCAATGCATCCCTTAAAAGCCAGTCTGGTGTGAATTTTAGGCTGGTGGCGATATCGGTCAATAGTTCTTTGAGAACGAAGATGGCCAGGCCAGCACCGTCAACGGCGACCACTGTAGGTCGATGATTACCAACTTCTTTTGGCCTGAATTAGATAATATTGTGTGAATTTTGCAATGACGGCATCATCGGTGTTCATATTTCTTTGAGAACGACGTTGACCATGCCATCACCATCTTCAGTGATCTCTATAAGTCAAGGATTATCAGCTTCTTTTGTCCTCAATTGGAGATAGTGCGATTTGACCCTGTTAGACTTTATTGTGTGGGGTTTCCTTAAGTAACAGTCACAAATAGAAGCCACAGCGGCCCTCGGAGCCAACATAAGCCATGCCATCGGTCAAACTCAGTCTTTAAATTACATTTTTTTATCACTTTGTCAAAAAAATAGCAAATCACATCTCTCATGTTCGATGTTGCAAGCATTTTTGCATTGTGTTTGAAAAGACTTCGTTATAAGCAAAACAAAAGCTCGTTATTACCGTACTTCATTATATCCCAATTTTTTTATTTTTTTTTATTTTTTGGAAGGTGTTAGTTGAAACCACTTAATTTTAAAACTCGAAAAACCTTGGTTAAAACTTGTTTCGTCTGCCAAGGAACTAACCTGGGTTTCGTAGGCAAGCACTTTAACGACTACACCACTAACCTTAATAGTTTCTGTGAAATATTTTGTGTAAAATTGCTGGGACAGGAGAAGTTATAACTCCATTGTACACAGGCATTAACGATTATATTTAATGGTTGTTTATTTATTAAAATTATTTGAATTAATCATGCAACTTTTGAAATATAATTTTTGTGTGTTTACGTTTACATTTCGATGACGCTTTTGCCAACTCATCAGAGGACCTTCAACGATGTTTTGGAAAAGTTTAAAACACCATAAGCGTATATAACATATTTAACTGGGTGAAGGTCCACTGATAGAATCATAATAATTAAACTAATTTAAGGTATTAAAGGTCTTTGATAAGCTGGCATAAGCATAAACAAAATAGATCAAGAACATAATAAAATGTTTGATATATTTATATGATAGTTTATGAATTTCGACCGCCATCAAGGTTTTACAAATATTACATGCCCATAATTATTTATGTTTGTATGCATTTATAGATTTGTGATTTTTCTGAAATATATAGATACAATTATTTTTATTTATTGCCTTGAACAAGGTGAACTGTAGTTCATGCCGGCATTTTTCTTCTGTTTATGTCAGCTCATCCGTAGACCTCCAATATTTTAAATCAATGTGAAACATTGTGATTATGTCTGTCACTCGACCTTCAACCATAATTTGGAAATATTAAAAACCTTATATAAGCATATGAGATCTTGAACTTTTCCAAAATATCATTCAAGGTCTACTGATAAGCTAATAAATGCATTTAAGAAAGTTTAAAAATTCGACAGTTTAATACTACAAGGTTTTGAGTGCATTCGTAAAAATGTAAAGAAAATCAAATTTATAACTTTGTATTTTTAAACTAAAAAACAAATTATAAAACAATGTTTAGCTGAATTGTTTAATTTGAAAAGAAAATAAAGCAAGTTTCATTTCTCATACATCCTTGTTACTCAATTTTCTTCTTTATCAATATTATTCGGGATATGCTCCCCCCATTAATTACAAAATAATTATTTGTTGTGGGTGAAATGGGTCCATATGCCTGCCAAGTCATCAGTAGACCTTTAACTTTCATATTTGAGCAACGCTCAATCTCGTTTGCTTATTTATATAAAACACTCTCTCTTAAGAGCTCTAAAATCAACTCTATTCGCATAATCTCATTCACAGAGATTGTTATTAAGTCATTAGTAAATGCATCATTTATAATCTGCCTCCAGATCCCAATATACAAAAGGCCTGGCCTACTGCTGAAGAAATATCATTGACAATTTCTGCTGTTATGTGCAAAAAAAGTAAATAGAGTTGCAAGTTTGACAAAGAATGTCATCGAAGAAAATAGGAATAACTTCGCCTTGCCGTACCTCTAAATATACGTATCTTAAACTCATTTCATGAAACTCCATCTATAAAAGCTTTCATAGTGCGATACCTGAATAATCTCGACATAAATCATTACCAGCTTACTTCATTCAATTACGCTCAAACATGTTGCAAGTCTAGTTTTCCTGTCATTTGTGCAACTTCATCGCTTTTCATGCACTGATCCATATAAATTCGCCACACGACTTATAAAATTTCAAATCCTACAGCCTCTACTAATTTGAAAAAATAACACATTATTTTTTAACTTCCGGTGCAATTACACAAAATTACACATAAATATCGAAATAAGTTTAGCAACAGCATGACTGATTTCTCCTCTAATACCTGTTTTCTTGAGTCATCATATAAAAGCAATTGGAATCCATCTCTAAGGAGCCTCAGTCACTTGCACGTCATGACCGTAAAATCATCAACATTATTGTGCCACAGTTACAAGTGTGACCGTAAAACACATTCGAAATCAATAAAAATAAAAATAAAGGTTTATGGCCGACAATAAACGTATGAATTCAATTTGATGTTGAAAAAAAATTTGTGTGAAAATTTATGGAGAAACAACAGCAAAAATACGAGACATGTGTGTTGTTTATGCAGGATTTATTTGAGCAACTGGAAAATATGTCACCCAACCAGTTAATAATGCCAAATGGAATTATTATTATGGTTGTTTTTTTTGTGTGTGCTGTTTTTCATTTTTATTTATCTTTTCGAATTGCACAAACGTGATGGTGTCCACAATGGGGAAACAAGTGACTACCAATATTAAATATAATTAGAGTGAATGTGGCTTTGGTTTTCCTCAAAATTAAAGAAAAAGGAAAGCAAACAAAGATTAGCGAGACTCTAAATCATAATGATATCCTGACCCACTATTAAAATCGTTGATTGCTTAATATAGCAAATATGAAGCGAAACATATAAATACCAAATGACACTTGTCAATACACACCTACATTTTTTAGATGGCTGCACCGGAAATGGAATTGTTTTGCTGTTCAGTAGCCTCCCATTAGTGAGACAACATTTTTGTTTGGTCTTCTTTTCCGTTATTTAGTGGAAACTTGTTTAGAAAAATTAATTTCAGACTTATTATATAGTTTTGTGATGACTTCGGAATAAAAAAAAATTTATTTGTTGACTTTGATTATTTGAAGTAAAAGAAATAAAAGGTTGATAATTAGGCAAATGAAAGTTTTTATTCGAGTAAGAAATACTTGATTCAATTATAGATTTGAATTAAAGAGTGTGCGGTGCCAGTAGAAAGAAAAGGAATATGAAATTTATTCTCAAACTTTGAATTACAGTTTCACTTTTAAAGTTTCTCGCGTAATTTTCGAATCGTTCTAAAGTTTAGGGCATTTAAGATGGAACATCAACAAGTCATTTTCAATTTATGGTTAAACTTCTACTTACACTTTGTACGTAGAAAATGCTCCGTTACTGCATTTTCTCGACTTCTTAGGAAGTTAAGTTGGGAAAATTTTGACTAAATGGAAATAAGTACTTGTTTCTTTAAATTTACTCGTACATGAAAACAGCGAATTACTTAAAGTTTTTTTTAGAAATAATAACGTAAAAAACATGATTCTCACATAAGAAATAATAAATCTTGACTACTGTCATAAAAAAAAAGCTTATTTGCTTTGAAAATAAAATTTTTCTATGCAAAATTTGTTAAATAAGCTTTAATAACCTTTGAATCATTATTATGACTAAGACCTTTTATAAAAAAATGTGAATTACTCAGTTTTGGAACGGTCTACTTCGAATAAATTTTTTCAACCACAGACGACTTTATCCCTAGTATTTCAATAAAATCTATACATAATAAAACAATAAAATAGAAAAACAGTTGAGATAAACTACAATTTGGGAAACCATCGTTTGGAGAGAGTAGTTTCAATCATGGACCTTGGTGTTCTGTTGGACTCTAAGCTTAACTTCATTTATCATATTTCTTTGACTGTGAATAAAGCCCGTGGAATTCTGGGTTTTATAAAACGATGGGCTAAGGAGTTTAAGGACCCTTACGTTACGAAGCAGTTGTATATTTCCTTAGTGAGGCCTGTCCTTGAATATGCATCCGTTGTATGGCACCCAGTGTATAGGTCACATATTAACTCAATCGAGTCTGTACAAAAACAATTTTTGTTATTCTGTCTACGTGGTCTTCACTGGAATCCACTACACCTCCCACCGTATACCAGTCGTCTTGCACTCATTAAACTACCAAACCTTAAAAGCCGGAAGACTTTGTTAAATGTATCTTTAATTTTAAAACTGATTAATGGTGATATTTCTTCATTTTTCCTACTCAACAATATTGCATTGAATGTGCCTTACCGACCTTCAAGACACTATGAGTTGCTTTCTATCAAATACTTTAGGATCAACTATGCAAATGCTGATCCATTTCGGAGAATGTGCAGCCAATTTAACAAATGCTACAGGATTATTGATTTTTCTTTAAATCTATATTCAATTAAATATCAAATTATCACATTTTTTAATGCTTTGTAATGTCTACGTTTTTAATGTTTTTAATTCTGTATGTATGTATGTATGTTAAATTGCATAATTGTAAATTTAAAACTTCTGTCTGTAAGGATGATTTATCCATAGACATGAATAAATAAATAAATAAGTAAAAATGTCTAAAAATTTTAGCTGTAACTTTATTTAAATTGGCAACATTGGCCACACTGTTCATCGAGCATTTCGAAGAAGGATTGATGAACACTCACCTCTCAAGTATCCGCTTGTAGAAGCTTTCATTGTTAATATACGACAAATATTATCTTTGCTGGAAGTAGAACACACTGTTGAGCAGATTAAAAAAATAATGAAACTTTCGCACACAATGTGATCTGTAGCGTCCAACTGGAAAAATTCGTTAAGAACTTTCCCGTTTAATAAAAAGGCCTTGTTCTCTAATTACATTGGGAAAAAGCAGCATTACAAATCAAAAGGTTAATTGACATAATATTTCTATTTTAACTGGCTGCTGCCAACCCTGAACTTAATGGTAACGAATTTTCTTGGTCAAGCAACGATTTGACCGTGTGTTGCAACAAAATGTGTATGATTTATATGTTGCGTTTAAAGTGGAAATTAATAAATGATTGAAAAAGAAATAACAAAATATATATGTATGTATACTGGTAGTTAGTTAATTATTTGGAGTGAAGTAATTGGCTCCATTTACGTATTTACATGGCTTTCATAAACGAAAAGAAAACAAGCGAAAAAAAAACAAGCACAAATCGCACAACAACATGCGATTACAATTTGTTATTGTTGTTACATGACAACAAAATTATATAATATTTAAATGAACACTTACATACAAACGACGACCACACGATCAACAGCCGGCGCAGCAGTATCAGCAGCAGCAGCAGCTGCGGTTGCAGCAGTGGTTGATGTTAGTGGCAAGCAACAATTAACATACATTTTCGCTTTTATAATATTTTGTTTTCGATTTTTGTTATGCCCAAAATAGTTAATGACTTTTAGTGGCCGAATGACTGCTAAACAGTAGTTTGGAGAAAAGAAATAAAAATAAAATAAATATCAGACGTTGATGCCTGCCACAAGCTTATTGCAACCGGATGTTTCCTTTATTGTTAGTTTTACTTTTTGTAACCTTTGAATTATGTTTCCCATAAAAACTAGAACACAAATTTAATTTCAATTACACTTTCTTCTCGTCTTCTGTGTCTATTTTTATTTGCAAGCGGAAGTAAAAGATTTGCTAAAAGTTGAAATGGAAAATTAATTCATAAAAATTACCTGTTGCGACAGTTGTTGGTTGCTGGCTTCAGCGGCAGACATTAAAAAATCTTCTTTAACAATGAGGAAGTTTCGAAAGTGGCTGGTGTTTTTGTACCACGAAACAGATTTCTTCCTTTGGGGCTGGTAGCCAGACAGATTTGGTTTGTTCATTAAACAATAATAATAATAATACTAATAATAATAATAGAGAGAGGTAGAAAGAGAGATAGAGAGATTAAGAGAACATAATTAATATATCTGATTATTGAACCTGTAATTAAAGCGAGCGGTATTGTGGAAAATCAATGTCGTCAATTGGATAAAAAAATCACTACCTCGTTGTAATGAAGTTAGACAGATTCTTTGGACGGGAATTGAAAACTAGCAAGTAGCTTATCGAAACTTCTAAATTTTTTCTAAATTGAATAAATTTTGACACCTTCTTTTAGAAGCTTTTCCAATAAAGACACGTCACTGATGACTGTGCGACAGGTGTAATAGCAACTAGAGTTTTTTTAATCAAAATAACTGCCCATTACTTCTTTATAGCCCTTAATGGTCAATACTCCAACAATCTGTCCCCACTAGACTTCCTCTGTTTTTTTTATAAAGTCGACGTTGCAATTTAAGAAAGCAACTTTATTAATGCCACTTCCGGACAGCGCTCACATATCTGACACCGAAAAACTTCAACGGCCAGAATGTGCAATCCCATATCTTTCAAAATGTGTCTACGTAAGACACACAAATAATATAAGATACAAATTTTCATTTTCTTCCCCTATTTTCGAAAATTTTGTACGAAAATTTAATTGTTGTTAAATTAAAATTGTTCCATACAAAACTAAGCAAACTTTTTTAATCTCCATTAAAGGTGGAATCGGTTTTTGTATAAATTTTTTTTTGATAAATACACACATTGAAATGAATTAAAAATATTTAAAAGCAATTAAAGAAAAACTTTTGTTTTATTCGAATAAAATAGTTTAAATAACTTGCAAACGAACAGATTTATTCGATTAATATTTATGCGAATAACTCTGCTCAATTTATTTTATTCCAAAAATATTTAAAGAATTATTTTTTTTTAATTATTTTTTGTATTAGAATTGTTTATTCACATCTAAAGTCACACAAAAATATTTGATTGTTTTTGAGAACATAAAAAAAAATTTCCAAAATAATTGAATTATTGTTTGATTGATTTAATATACTTTATGATCTGTTAGTCTAGATTATTAGCCGAATTGTTGTGGCGACAATTAATCATAATTACCTTTAATTATTTCGAGTTCTGCTTCGTAGGTGTAGCAATTAAAGTGGGAATATTTCTTAATAATGTAGACATAAATTTATAGGCAAAATGAAAAAAAAAGACGTCTGCAAGTAGATTATTAAAAAATTGCATTTATTTCGACAGCTCTATAAAATAATTTCAATTTATGCGAAAAATTTTAATAGAGCAAAATTATTTAGATAATTATTTATTCGAATAATTTATGCGAATAATTTTGTTCCATAGGACTATACGCAAACATATTTTGTGTTCGCACTACTTGCTAAAAATGAAAAATAAGCACAAAAAATGTAAAATAAATATATTCGATTGCATTAAAAAAGCATTTGAAGTTTTTTTAATTTGAATTTGAGAAAATTTTCCCCCATTTCCCTCAAATTTAGCTTATAAGCATAATAAAATCATTAAAAAGTTTATTCGGATAAGTATAATTCGGATAATTATTATTCTAAAATTTTTATTGGAACTATTTTGAGTAAAATAGTATCCTACATAAATTTTATCGCAACAGCTTTATTATAAGAAACTATAATCGCATGAATTTTATTCGAAATATAATAATTTTGTACAACGATTGTGTTACAACTGTATTCGAATAGTTTTTAAGTCGATTCGATTAATTCGAAAATATTTTATATATTTTTATATTAGGAAAGTTTTGCACAATAATTTTATTTCAATAACTTTACCATGGAAAACTTTATTAAATTGATTCTCAGGTGTTATTTAATCGATTAGTTTAATTCGATTCACTTTAACTCCGGCAATTTTGCTCAGTTTGCTGCAATATTTGCACATGAATAATTTTATTTCGAATAATTTATTTATATTCGAATAAAATATATTGTACAATTTAATATCTAACAATAAATTACATTTTGTTGAAATTCCGGTACCATCCTTCCGATAAAGCAATGGACTCTGCCTTACAATCCACAAAAGAACGCTACATATGCACTACTTCTTTTTTTTTAATAAGCAGTCTTATTAAAAAAAAGTCTTATAAAAGATAATGCAACAAAAATACAGATGTAATACAATTCCATGTCACAAATAGACAACTTTATTGCAGCACTTGAGGCACGTTGTCATGTTCTTTTAACAATTTTAATATAAATTTTTTCGTACTCGCAACCATGACATTTCTTTACAGTCAATGGCGTTTTTTGCCAGCCATATCATATTTCTTGATCCAATACGAGTAGACAATGTCATTCGATATAAATTTGGATTAATTTTAGTAACGTTTTGTTAAAAAAAAGAGAAAATGCGGAAAATAATGAAATGACTGCTACCGGTTCGTTACGCTACAATATGATCGTGGTATAGCACTTACAATCAGGCGTATCACAGAGTTCATTTAACTCTCAGGAGTTGGATCTATGTATATAGTTTTTCAGTATTGTATTACAATTATGTGAAAGTATTCCGCTAGTTTTTTTTTTAATTCAAATTGCATTGAAAGAGACTTTCCTAGGACAAAATTTAAGTGAAAATTATGATTTTGATTTTTGTTTAAACAGGCAAACTCTCATAAAACCTGAAAATTTATTATTGAATTTTAAAAATGGCGACAATTTTCGCTGAGTTTACAATCTGAGGATTAGTTAATATAACCATCCTTTAATTCTACTCCTTTTAATTCTACCCATATGGCAATTTATATTTTACTTCGAGGAAATTTTTTTTGTCGACCAAAATTAGGATAGATCACATTCTTTAAAGGACATTCATATTCTTTATTAGCACAAAAAAAAAAAAAAAAAAAAAAAACACTAAAACATCAGAAAATGTATAAATGTATATTTTGAAATGCTCCAAGTTCAAAAGCGGGCAACAATTTAAAATTTTGTTCTAAATTGAACCATTAATATTTAAAAAAAAAATCATCTAACTTGGGCTGCTTTGCCCATATCCTGCTCAATTTACAATTTCTTTTTAAAGCGTATATTTTAGTTATTTCATTTTGTGTTAAGCATCCACGGTGCCGGCTATAGAGTCCTTCGGTCGCATGCCAATTGGAAATCACATCAGCCCAATCGGTACGATTAATTCCTCAAAATTACTTAAATATATCACGAAATTCTAAACCATTTCTAAAATAAAAAGTTCGTAATCTCCGCATTATATTAGATAATTTACTATTATTATTACTTTTTTTTCTTGTACAATCAATGTTAACAGAAATTACAATTTGATTAGCAGAGATACAAACCATATTTCTTAGCACAGCCAATTTTGCTCTGTTGATCAATTAAGAGTAGTCGCAAATTGAACTAAAAGAACATAATCTAGAAATTTATACGGAGAACATAAACAAATTGGATAAACTGCCTTCAAATGACAATTAATAGTGTAATAAATATATTATATGGGAAATGCTTTTTAATATGGGTTTATCAATGAAATAAAAACATATTTCACAACAGGCGACCAAGAGGTCCTACGTGCAATCCAATTGCTCTCATACTTATCTGTACTAGTTTTTGAAATTGAGGAGAAAATTGATTCAGAAACATGTCATGTGACATGTGACAGAATAGCACACTCGCTACACATAACGGAAGGGTATGGGTATTGGGTCTATACCCAATTTGGAAATTAAAAAAAATTACCTTTGAAAAGGATCATATTTTGTGAAGTTCGTTTAGAAGACTGGTGAACGTTTCGGTTAAATACTGGTATTGAATAGCACACCTACTACACCATATAGGGAGGGTAGCTCCATGTGTCGTCTACCTCTTGAAGGCAATTTGTTCATATTTTTCATTTTTTACTATTATTAATTTATTTTTTTATACATTGAAGTTTTTAGATATTATTCTTTTAGTCCAATTTCAGACTTCAAAATTGGTTGTGTTAAATATAGATAGTTTGTGTCTTTGCTAGTTAATTTTACACATATGTACATGACATTTTGAGTGATGATTTTTGAAAATATTAATGAGTTTGTTAATTGCATTATCAATATTGTCGATTTAGAGATGGGAAAAATATTTATCTGCACTTGAGCTACGAAATTCTTCACTATTATTGTAAATAATTAGACTCAATTCGCATATCATGCTACACCTTTAAAGCAGCTTCGAGAATCCATTGGCATTTTGTGTTTCGTAAATTACTTCAATAAAGTTTCCAAACTTCTATGTCTATTAATGTGAAATCCACGATTGCGAACACTGTTTAAAAAAATTTGTTTGGCATAAAGGCCTTAGTCGGACTTGAAAGAGCATTATTAGGTTCGTCCTATTTGGACACAAATTACGACAGCAGGCATTTGGAACAACTATTATAAAAGTGGTTACAGCCGTTCAATTAGCGATGACTACAATGCATCTAGAGCTTGGGAAAAGTATCAGAAATCAATTAAGGGCTTGTAGCATTTGCCTTGTTTTTGAACGATTTCACGAGTTTTGACTTTCAGTATTAAGAATTGAGAAGGACTAAGAATGTTGTAAACTTTTAGAGTCATAGTATGACTACAGCAGCTTAAAACACCTAATGCCAGAATGTGATGAAAGGGCTCTAATGAGCGAAATGCCTGTTTTCTGTATCTAACACACATTGCTTTGGAGGAATTCTTACGAGCTTTAGTTACAATGTAAGGAGCTGGAGCAATTTATACTATCATGAGCTGGAAATTCATAGTTATGTTTACAGCGACGTTGGCTCAAATAACCAGAATGATGATAAAGGGCCCATGAAATAGAACAATATATATTATAATTAAGATACATTCTTTTTGTATAAATAAGAAAATTTTTATCTTACATGTAAGAATGGCTGAAAAATTTTAGATTCGGTATATGGTTGACAATTCCAAAAAGAAATAATATAAGGAAAGACACCAAACATGGCAAATCTTAAAAATATATACGCAAATAATAACAAAGAATGATAAAAAATTTAATTTAGAACCGCTAAATATCTTTAAAAAATTTAATTCAAAAGTTTTTTTGTTTCTAATTATTGCTCGTGATTATTTTGTGAAATTAAATTAGACGAAAGCAAAACGAAATGCCTCTTTCAACCTCCTAAATGATACAAAGTTGACGTGCTTGAGATCTGAACATTATTAAACTACAAAAATACTCATAGTATATGGTAACAAAATTGAAGTAGCAATTCACTGAACAGGGCCTAATGGTGCTGGGCTTTACCAGAAGTCTGTTTGAGACTAAATTTTGTGTGGAAGGAAATTTTTCATATTTAAAAGTTTTGTTTTGCCGGCCAAGCTTTTAGACTCATTCGAAAACGATCATACTGTTTTAATTGTTAAAGCAGTTTGTGATCATTATTACTATGATTTTTTTTCTTGCCTCAGCTTATAAAATAATTTCTTATTTACACTTCACGTTTGATGTTACTAAAATTTTCTCAATCAATATGTTCATTTCTTTTTAATTTTTTGCATTATGAACTGATTGTGTTTGTTGATTTTATGGAAAATATTAGACCTGCAACAATATGTAGTAATAGTGAGTGGCAGCAATTCACAACAAAAAAGTAGTTTAAGTATCTGTGAATGTCGGCAGTGAACCATACCCGAACTCGTATCGCAATAAAGTTTTTGTTATTAAATTTTTTTTTTTAATTTTTTCCATTTCTTTCATTTAAACAAATGAACAGACACACAAACAACTTTGCCTCCATCTACTAAATTATTATTTTACATTTAGTTTTGTTTTTGTTTTCGTTTTCGTTTAACTTTAGCAGCAAGTGCAACAAGGCCTGGCGCGCACGGTGGAGTCGATCGCAAAATAAATAGTAAAATATATAAGTACGACAACTTCGACAGAGGAAATGTGTAGTTTAAGTACATGCGGAACAACAGTGGGCCAAACCTGGGGTGGAAAAGTCCACGATTTCCAAGCTTGTTTTCCCAAAAGAATTCACAATAATATATCTTAGTTCCTCCAATAAAGTAGGGACAAAGAGGGGAAGAATTAGAAGGTAAAAAAAACTAGTGCGTACACAAAAATGCATCCAATAAATGGACGGAGAGAATTATACAACTTGTAAATAGGAACAGTTGATATTGCAAACTACTGAGGATTGTTACCATTTGTGTCCGGCTGTTTTACTGTTTTACTCATAATTAACAAACCAAAAGAAACGGCAAAACGGAAATTGGTTTGGCTTGAAAATCGTTTGAAATAGATTTTTTTTTAATTTTGCAGTCAAGAGAAAACGTTGCATGGTTTCCATATGCACCATTATTAATTGGAATTCACTTCTCTTTAGTTTATTTGTATGATTGATTAAAATCCTGACAGTTGGTTGTCAATTAATCAATTTTTTATTTTTGTTTAATTAATTTCTTTACTTGGTTTTATTTTATTGATCTGACTCAAGTTGATAAATGATAAAAAATGAAGCATAAACGCTGATGATGACCATAGCAAACAGTGCCCTTCCATTCTCCCTCAATAAAAATGATTTAAAAGAAATGATTGACCTGAGTTTTCAAATTCCTGCCTCGATCTCCAAGTAGTTTAATTGAATTTATTTTTTTTTAATTTATTACTTTTCTATGGCATTCAGCCCCACTGTAGAGTGCAACATATCAAAGAGCGCAACAACAAGTATCAATTGGAAGGAAAACAATCATACACAAAAAAAATATTATAACTTTTATAAGAAAAACCTAAAAACTTGTTTCTTTCAACTTTACGGCAGAGTTTGTTTGTTTGTTTGTTTCATATTTAAACGCTTGCAACAGCATTAATCTACTGGTAGTAAATACGGAACTCAGCCTCAAAAGGTTGTTTAGCGAACGTGATTCGGATTAAAACAATAAGAAAAGAAGATTTTTTGTAATTAATAAAATTTATTTAACAAAAATGAATTTTCCAAAGGGAGTAAGTGTTTCTATAAGAAAAGTGAAAATTGATTAAAAGAAGAAAATTAAAGCAACAACTTTCAAGTGATAATAAAAAACTTTAAACTTTTTATAGTGATTTGAAAACTACTTAAAATATACATAATTTTAAAACAGTTATTAAATTAAAAAAAATATTGAAATTCAGAAATTTAATAACCAAATTTTAAAAAGTCTTGTGGAAATTCTTCATAATTTTATTTTTGAATGCAACTGATTTTTTGTGGAAATTTAATTTGGAAACTGTGACAATTTTTGGAATAAAATCGTCCACAAGGACGGATGAGAAATTTTTAAAGTTTGAGTTTCTGAAACACGACTATTCGAGTCCTAAATTTGTCAGTTCAGATTAATACTTTTTCCAAAATATTTTTATTAAGAAAGAATTAATGGAAGACGCCTCAGCTTAATATGTACTTTTAAATAATATCAATCAACTACGAAACATTTAAACAAAACCAGAACAAAAGCCTAAAAGTCCACAAAACGACGGTTTGAATACTAAGCCAACAGGAAGAATAGGAGAGAAAAAGTTGAATAACAAACACATGATAATTTTGTACTGTCGTGATTTGGTATTTTTTTGTTAAAAAGAATACAAGAAATATTTCGCTTCTTCTATTCTGCCTTCATTCATACCACCTGAAATGTGGTGAAAAAAACGGACACGTGAACGCTGATGATGGTGTTATAGAGGCCGTTCTGCTAATTGGCTACTCCACGCATCTTCCTCAATAAATAAATAAAAAAAAAACTGAAAAAATTATTAATCTGAACTGACAAATTCAGGAGAAGAGCTCTAGCCAGACCAATTAAATTTCAATTTAGTTGAAAAAAAATTGCACAAAATAATTTTCTTACTTTTTGATTTTTCATTAAATATTTTAAGCCTCTTTCTTTATTAAGAATGGAGCAACGAAACCATACGATCTGCACATTAAAAAATTGTTATTGCCGACATAAAATTAGCAAATTAGCAGTTGGAATGTAAAAATTTTAAAAAGAGTATTTAAATGTATTAATTTTTTATTATTTTTAAAAGTAAATATTTCACATTTATTTAAAAAAAATGTAAAGATTATAAATAGCGAGTCTTGGATTTCGAGCAAAAGCTTTTTTAATTGCATATTTTATTTTAATATGTTGATAATACATGAATTTTTTCATAGTTTTGAATGTAAATTCAATAAAACAGGAGAACGAAATAGAACTTTAATAAATATTTTGAATTACAATTAACCAAAAATATAACACTACCAAAATCCTTCTAAAACAACTCAGATATCCTGAAACGCACCGAAACGCAAACGAGAGGATTTTTGTGAAGATTCTTATTTCATAAAGTGTTACATGCTTTGAAGGATCGTCTGTGAAATATTTGTACACGATTGGAAAACATGTTGAAATTATCCCACTATAAAATTTTACTAATGCCACTTTTGTTTCTGAAAAAGTGCAACATTTTTAAAAAAATCATTTTATGGAAAAAATCTATTAATTGCCCCTATTTAGAAATTAACTGCCCCAATGAAATACGTGCTCTTTCTAAATAACGTGTTCCAAAGTTATAATCTGTCAGATCTGTCAGATATTTCCAACTTTGGAAGGCTTAAACAAACCATTTGCATAGCCTTTACATTTTTCAAGGATTCACAGCTTAAAATATTATTATAACATTAATAATTTATATTCATATCTGACCTGAAGAAATATAAAATTCTACACAGCCTTCCCTATTAGTTTATGTCAGTATTGCTAAAATAAATCACCCTTATCCTACTTGGGAACGACAATTTTTGTTGCAAATCGGTATTCCAGTTGGCAATATTGCCATTTATCAATAACTGTGGACATTTGTTTATTATTCTGGAAGCAAAATTGACGTTGATATTGTCTCTAATTGCCTTTGATTTTGTCGTCGGTATTGCTGTTGTGGCAAAATTTCCGACGCCCAATAAAATAAGAGTGAATATTACATTTTAATTTGTTGAAAAAAAAAACTAAATAATAATTCTTAAAAATTAATAATTCCTAAAAATAAAATTAATAAAAAGTAAATTTTTCATACAGTGTTATTTAACCCATACAGTGCCAGATGTTTC
Organism: Germaria angustata; assembly: GCA_963681545.1. Lineage (NCBI taxonomy): Eukaryota > Metazoa > Arthropoda > Insecta > Diptera > Tachinidae > Germaria > Germaria angustata. The sequence continues at coordinate 91,704,802 of OY813002.1, forward strand.
TATAGCTTCTTCTGAGCTTTATTTCACATCTATTGCATTCGGCTAGGAGCAAGAGTGTCCCTTCCAGCCGAATTTAGAATTTTGTAGGATAATGGATTTAAATGGCACTCAAGATTCTTTATGTTAAGTTACCAAGTCTTTTGAAACCACAGTTTTATACTAAGGGAACATCTAGATCTTCATGAACGAGCGAAATTTTTATAAAGCAGGGAGCTGCAGTAATCGTACGAAAGACTTTATTTTGTCCCATTTCAATATTTTTTAGAAGCCGAGGTTTTGCCTCATAATTAAATATCATAGCACTATATTGAATTTAGAATCGATTTGTACAGCAGAGCTTTGCAATCTAGGCTTAGTGTTGAGTTTCTTCTGATAAGCCAATTAATTTAATTTGCTTCCAATTTCAATTGCATCAACTTAGCCTCCAGGTGTGGTTTCCAGGTTAGACGCCGATCAAAATGAATACTGAGGTATTTCACCTCAGTGTGTTGTGGTACAAATTGATTATTAATTTGTATTGAGGGACATGTTATCCTTGTCAATGTAAATATAATATGTACTCGTTCGCCTTTGTTCTCATGTGTTTTACGGCATGCTTCTTATGGGTTTTCATGGACGCTTAGGAAAGCTGTATCATCAGCAAACGCTGAGTTATAAATATCATTGCACACATCAAGTATAAAATAGGACTCAAGATGCTGCCTGAAGGATTTCCTGTGAAGTGCTTTGCAAGTTATATTCTTTAATAATAAACTTTCGAGTCTAAGTTAAACAGCTTAATAAAAGCTTGTGGGCTTCAATTTATAAACTAATGCTTCATGTCATACTTTATCAGAAGACTGGGAAACGTCAAATGAAGAGAGCAGAACAAATTTTTTTTTTGGTTTTCGAGAGTAGATCAAATTACATTCACAACTCAGTATGTTTCTCCAATAGTGCCATGTTGCCTATCGAGACACCAAATTCTAGGTCCTGTATACATCCACTATGATTAAGTATGTGGGTCAGCCTGCTCAAAAGTAGTTTCTCAAATAGCTTTGACATGTTGGCCAAATGCTATACAATGTATTAATCTAGGCTATAAGCCATATGTTTACCAAATTTCACATCCATTCCGTTCAGTTATTTTTGCATGGTTGAATAACAGACACGCAGATTTTCAGATTTATAATAAATATTTAGTAGGATAAAGACAATTTATTATTTGTCATTGTCAATTACAGAAATCTATTTCTGTGTAAGTAAAAAATTAAATTTTTAACTCAAAAAAATTATTTACATCTACTACGATTAACACAATAGAAATAATATAAAAGAAAATTAGAAATTTTTAAATAAATTTTAAATTAAATTAAATATAAAATTTTTTAAATAAAAATTTTAAACTTAAAAATATTTATATGGTATTCAAACTCAATAACGACTATTTAAAATAAAAGCTTTTTCTTGTACTTACCATATTATTTTCAATGCACAGAATAAAAGCTTAAAAAAAAAGCTTTCTATACACAACTCGCAAGCAATTTGTTTATAAATACAAACAAATTTTAGGAACTTTGATAACATCAAATTTAATTATTGTTTATATAAATATCCATATATTTTTTTTTTATTTCCAGGTCATTACTTTTCTATATATAACAACTTTAATTTTAGCATTAACCACGGCCTATCCCTCCAAAGAAAATTTCAAGTAAGTTCCATAATTACATTTATTTGAATTTCACTTAATTTCCCATTTGCCACTTAATTGATAATTGACTTGTCTAGGATTCGAATACACATCCCAGTGAAGCATCACACACATGTACATACAAAGACGGTGGTGAAAAAGGTGCCGCTACCCGTGCCGATACCTGTCAAGGAGCACAAGAAACATCATCATGCTGAACGCAACAGGAAACACAGTGAAGAGCAGGAGTTTGAGGATGATTTCGAGGGCTACGATTATCCCAAAAAGAAACGAAGAGTAAGACATCCATTTATATAAAATGAAGTTTCTGAGTTCAAATGCAGCAGAAAGTGCATACAGAAGTGCAATAAGACAACAAGAAACCAAATGAAAGTGAAGGGAAGATTGTCAGCAATAGAAAAGTCTCTGTATATGTATATGTATTTGTTTTTGTTTAAATTATAATTATATACGTTGTATTAAGATTTATTTTTATTGTTGTTAATTAAGAGACTAAAAAATTAATACCTTTTAATTAAAAGTTTTTTTTTATAAAATAAAATTTTTAATTGCATTTAATAAATATGCTTTGTTGAGCGCGAAGGCATGTTGTTTGTCTATGATTTAAGCCCAAATGAATATCAGTGAATTGGCAATCGAAGAATTAAAGAAAAGTGAAAAGCATCCAAAGACTACTTTAGTGCCCAAAGGAAAAAAGAGAATAGAGACTTGGAAAGCAAAATTAACCCAGGTCATTAAAAAAAACGTTGGTGAGGATCCGCGAAACTCATAAACGGTAACCCGTTTAACAACAAGCTGCCAAATGTTTTTCCAATATCGGCACAGTTCTTCCTCAAAGAAATGGTAAGTGTATCCGTCGTGTATGATAACGAGTTCAATAAAAAAAATATAGAGAAAAATTAGGAGTACTTTAATTGAAAATTATTTTTTCTAAGAATATTGATTTAACAATTATTTAGAGGAACCAAGAATATACAGTTTATTAATACACATTCCTAAAACTGCAAGCAATTTTGTAAAATCAAACATGTGTGATTAGGAAAGGTACAGAGCATTGATCATAAATCTTGTTGCACTATGAGCATTTTAGTTAGCCAAATGATAACTGCAGATAGAAAAATATAAACAAATACTGGCAGCGTAGCACAGTCACAGATATTTAGTTAATAAGTATTTCTTAAATCTGTCTAGAATTAAAAAAACTTGTACAAATTTCCATGAGAGAAAATATATATATTTTTTCATTTGTTAATTAAATAACATTTTCCTTGACGATGTCAATCGAAATTTTTGGAGAAATATTGAACAAATAAAATTGAAAAATATTTCTTTGAATTAACGAGACCTGCTGTACTGACCTTCGTAGACTAGTAGGTAGTGTACTAGACTCGTAGTGCGAAGGTCCCAGGTTCGAATCCTGCCGCAGAACTCTGGCAGTTTGTGCCTCATAATTAAAGGGAGCGCACAACAAGCCTTCACTGGCTTTAAGTGTATGTCGTATGACATGGGCTATCACAGCCCCCCAATCAACCTAACCTAACCTAACGGGACCTGCTGCTAGAATAAATATAAGAGTATTTAAAAAAAAAGAAAACAGATACATGTTTTTTATAAGCACTTGCAAAATTTAAATTTGAAAATAAATATTTATGACTTGAACAACAAGATGCCATGATAAGATGACATCGGTAACTATATACCAATAACTTGAATTAAGCAGAAACCGCCAATAACAACAACAGATGCATTCTGGAAATTCAAAAACCATTGGAAAAACTACTGGATCAGGAAACTCAAACTCATATTCTAATTGTAAGAAGAAATTGATAATTTCCAATTAAAATCTTTAGAATTAACAATTCGAGTAGAAATAGTGCAAACTTGTGCAAACAAAGAGAACTACAAACTTTATTGATGAAGTAGGGGTTTTTTTAAGTTCTAATATCTTAGCATTAGGCTTCAGATTTCATTTGAAAAGTGTGTGATACAAAAATATTTAAAATTTGTACTAAATGAATCCTCTTGATCACTTTCAAAGGATTTTTAAACCATACATTATTATTTCTTAGTACAATACAATATTCCCCCTTATCGTGTTTGGCGATTTTCGACTGCAAATTCGACAGTTTGTACTAGATTAAAGAAAAATGTTGCTCGGTATCTTTAGTCTATTACAAAATGTCGAATTTGCAGTCGAAAATCGCCAAACACGATAAGGGGAATTATTTCTAGATTTATAGCACGTTATAAATTATACAATGACAAAAGAATCTTTTTTATTCCCCCACAAAGTATCACAGGTATCATTCTACATTACTCTATCACCTCTCAAGGCAACTTTTTTTTAACTTCAAACACTTAACCATTCATTTTAACCCCATTTTAACCTTAAAACACCCATCCATACACATCACACGTCATACTAAAAGTGAGTAGAAATGCAACAATAAATAATTGAGTTTTTCCTAACCTGAATCATTGTTGTGTTTTTTTCCTAAAGAAATCCTTTCGTTGCTAGAGAAAGTGGTTTCCATGTAATTAGTTGCGCAACAAATACACACACCCACACACACATGCATGCGTGTATGTTTGTGTATGACTTCTCCTGCTGTTATTTGCAATAAACAACAACAACAGCTCTAAGAGCTTATAGCAAAAAGAAACTGTTGATTCTTGAGTGGGTTCTCCATTAAATACTTATTGTACGAGTGCAATTACGCCACTTGAGCGGATTCTAGCTCAGCCCATGTTGTTGTTACTGCTATTGAAGGCTATTCGTTTGTTGCAAAACGTGGCAATAGAAAAATTAAAAGCGAAAAATTATTTATTTGTCTTTACTTTTGAATACAATAAATATTCTCATGTGGATTTATGTAAATAAGAAATGTGTTTCATTTTCCTTCAAAGAAAACTTGTTGAAGTTGCAGACAAGAATTTTATAATAATTTTTGCTATTCACAACAATAAGCGGTGAAAAAGCAATTATTGAGGAATGACATTTTCATTGCTTGCAATATATAAATAATTAAATTTCTTCAATTTCTTAGGAAATTAAAATGGCGACATTGTTCTAGTTGCATAAAAAACTATGACATTTTCTTCTTTGAAAAAAACTAACATTTTGTTGATCAATTTAGAAAAAAAAATCTACTCGTCGTTATAATTTATAAGATTTATCCGTCTTAAGGCGGAGGTACATAACACGCGTTGTTGCGTGCGCGCGTTGAACGCGTTGTAAATTTTTTACGCATTAAACGCGTCAAGTTACACAACGCGTTTCATAGTTGTTCCTACTCAACCAGCTGGTAACAACATTGGCTTCATTTTTGCGTAAATTTTTTCTGAAAATGGACAAAATAAGTATGCTTCAAGATTTTATGGATTTCGATGAATTTATTGAATTAATTTTAATTAAAATATGTAAACAAATATCAGCTGAGTAGTCGCCATTTATAGACATGACGCGTGAAAATTTGAGAGTTAAAGAACTTTTTGCGTTAGACGCGTTTTTATGTACCTCGTTATTTAAAAATACTCTAGTTCAACTTTTTTGACAGAAGTCTACAGAGCGCTGGCGCATGTAACGCGTGTTATGTACCTCCACCTTTATAGGATTTTGTGCTATATCCTAACAATTTTGCTCTAAGTTCCCTCTTTTTTTGAAGGTATAAAGATAAAATAAGAAAAGGCTGACTATATGCAAATTTTTACACTCCCAGGAAATACTTTATAGAAATTCAACATAAAATATTTTTACTCAATATTGAAATTTATTATTTTTGATATTCTCCCGAACTAATCGTTAGAAACAATTAGAGTTTTTGCAAAATGCATACAAAAAATCAAAAAAATTTTGTTGTGGTTTTTGCTCTTCATATGCCAACATTTCATTGGTTGCTAAAACCAAATCGTCAGTGAAGTTTAAGCAGTTTGAAAACATTGTTTCTATAGAAACATTCTAAGCCTACTACTATAATTATGTATTTGTTGTAATTCATATGCAATATTGAAATTCTCATATTCTATTTGATTTATGTGGCATAAACATCCGAGGTTGAAATGCATTGGTTAGCGCCAATGAAATGCAGGCATATACTCCGCTAAGCCAACAACAATCAATAAACTATTAAATAGTAATTTAAAAAAAACATTCTCGACACATTGATGAAAACTTCCATTTTGTTGAATAAGCATCGAAAAATCGTGTTATGGCAAGATAATGTCAAAATAACAAATATTCGATACACTTTCATGACTTTGTTGGAAGCTCTATTTTCACTGAGTTGCTATTAATTGGATGTATTAGAGGACGAAAAGATTACATCACAAAAAAACCTAACAGTCATAATTTTATATTTTCACTTTTTCATCGCAATCGATAATTCACTATAATTTGAATTAAATTTATTCTCAAAAATGTTTAACCATTAAAAGTGAAATCAGAAAATTTTGACAAAATCTAATTTGCCAAGGCAGTTAATAAAAAAGGTTCTCCTGTAAAATTATGTGTTTGTCGCTGAAGTGTTTTTCGCGGTTAAGGATCAATATATTTAGAATTTGCTAGGAAGCGCTGCATTACCCCAATAATTTAATTCATCTAATTCTGCTATATTTTATTTAACAATCTGTGGCTTTTCCTTTTTCAAGGACAAAAAAAGATTTAGGTTTCCAAATTTACTAAGAGAAATAATAAAACTTTTTGAAGGAGACCGTTGGGCAGACTTTTTTTGCAATTAAAAATAAAATTCTGAGGCTTTTTCAAAGAAAAACACGGCATTAATTACAAAATGAAAAAAATGGAAGTCGTTTTAAAGTAAAGTAGTTTTCATTGCTTCCACAAATCCTTTAGTGCATATTTTTCAACTTGGACGGAAGTCAAGTTGACTAGATTCAAAAGCTGAATTAGTTTTAAAAATGTAATTGATTTACCGTTCGTTTTTTAATAATTTTTTAGAAAAATTATTTCTTTAAATCTACATGAAGATGTTATTTATCTCTAATTAATAATTGATAAAAATTTATTTCACTTCTGAAAAGGAAATAGTGAATATTGGACGTTCTTAACGTTTTCAGATGCCAAGTCTATACCCAGTGGTAAAGAAGAAATCCCAACTTAATAAACAAAATTTTTTCTTAAAAAAAAAACACAAAAATTTCACTTTTTACACAAATATTAAAGGCAGCGAATAAGCGTCAAATAAGAAAATATCCTACAATCCCAACTATGTGTTAGGATTATTAAAAACTCGGCCATCTCTTTTTTTATTATATAATTTTAAGGACATCTGCAAGAGTAAAACTTTCATCTGAAGAAGCGATTTTCTCTGCAATAGAAGCCTAGTTTGGAACAGAGCTTAGAGCAGTTTGGGAGTTGCTGCACAAAGAGGACTATGTTACGAACTAAGAAAGAATCAACCCAAGAGATTTTCTGTTAAACATTTTCTTAAAGATTTATTGACATCCTTTTGCAATTCTAAATGGCAAATACTCGCATATAAAACGCATTGCTTGTTCTTTGATCAATATCCACTGCGCTCTGACAAACATACTCATCACGGTCCGAATGCACATGATACAAGTAGAGACTTTTTCGATTCCATGACCCTGCTGGGCTATTTTTATTCAGCTACAAGCCAGTGATGGAAAATTGAAATGATATTTATCACAGCATTTCGTTATTAACATATTTATTAAATATTTATTAAATAATTTTATAAAGACTGTATTTTCCGGTACGATTACAGATGTTATATAATGGGCTTTGTGTCGAAAGAAATAACTTCAAAAATACTTTATTAGTTATTTGCGACTCAGAAACTCCATTTTTATTAATTTTGTTGAGGTGAATAAAAACAGCAAATGGCAAGTTGCGTTTCTTCGAGAACAAAAAAAAAAAAAAACAAACAGAGAATTACTTCTGATTTATTTTTGCTGATTCCATAATTTTGGCAATGAGTACTTTATAAAAATTTATTAATTTTTTGTGTTTTCTTTGCAACATTCTCGGCTGGAGTGCCGTTATATGTGGGTCAATCCACTAACTGTACCAACTTTACATATGGCGTACTTTTTACCATTCGCCTTATCCCTCACTAACAATGGAACTTTAACATAAAACACTGATAGTAGTACAATAGTACTGAACTTTCCATCTCTGCTACAAGCGTGTAAATATGGAAACAAAAGTTCATGTGTAAATGTGACGATGTAAACAATTTATTACAAAGAAGAGAAACAGCAAATGTGTGTATATTTTCATTGCAACATGCAACTTACACTCACACACGCAAATATTTTCATCTCCTATAACAGTATGGACAGGCGGGAGCGGTAGTTGATATTAGAACTGCCGCCGTTGTTGCTGCTGCTGCTGCTGTTGATGATGATGTTGTATTTGTTATTGTTTATTTATTCAACTCAATAAAATAATTTTATTAAATCGTTATTAGTGTTGTTTTAATTTCTATTTTATTTATTTTTTTCCCCTAAATATTTGTTTGTGCTTAACATTTCTAACACTTTTAACCAAGATATATAAACAAATAAATGATGAAAAAAGAAACATACAAAAATAATTTTTTTTTAATTCCACTCCCCCCTTTTTAGGCAAAATTTTTTTGATAAGAATTATTATTTTAATTATCTTCTTGTTCTTTGTTGTTGCATTTCATTTGTTGGGTGGATTCGCTTTAGATGCAAGAAGAAAAATATTGACTTGTTTGTAGATTAACAAACGAAATGTATCATTTTATTATCTAATGAAAAAGGTGTGGAAGAATTTACGAAACACTATTTAATTGCAAAGTTATTTAGTGTGAGTTGAAGTGTTATAAAATAAATAAATCAAACTAAATTGTAGATGGCTTAATTTTGAAGTGGACAATTCACATAGAATATATTTTTAACTGAAAAAAAGACGGAGAAGTCAATAAGCCAAGTATAAGAAATTGGCGGGTATGGGTCTTTGTTGTGCCCTTTCTTGAAGGTGGGCAAATTCCTCCACAATTAAAATCAATTGCAAACTTTATGTTTTAGGTATAAGGTGTGTTCACCAACGATAGTTAAAAATATTGCCAAGTTGCCGGATTGCTTAACTTGGAAATATTTTTACTGAGATGGTATGTATTGGCCCTATAAAGAACTTGGTCTTCAGACGCATGTTTTCGTACGGATAATCATTGTGGCAAAGTAAAATTAAGAAAGTTGGAAAGTAAAATTAAAAAAGTTGTGCTTTTAATACGAAGCAATCTATACGCTTTCAATATAATCAAAAGACATTTCATTTTTATTTCACAACAAAAAGAATTACAATATACTGTGTAATGTGTTTTCAATATTGCACAATATTATTTAAGTTTTATTTTGTTATTGTGAGTTAATTTTGGCCATATATTATATGAAGAAATTATACCACTTTTTGTATAGTCTAAGATAAAATAACAAAGATATTAACAATATATATAATGCATAAGTTCATTTTTGTGGTCATGGTGCCAAAAGATACGATTATATATTCTTTTGACGATTTTAAGAGACAATTCACCTTTTTCCGTCTTTGTTTTAAGTGGTACGATTACATCACCACACTTCTTTTAATACAGTCTAAAGGGCCAAATAATCCCCACAAATGGTTTGTCAAGCACAGCAAGATTTTGTGTTTGCATAAGCCATTTGTGTAGTTTAGGGAACTATTTTTATGTTTGTTCAGCCGCTTGATGCTGGTTTGACGATAATAATTGATAAAATGTTCATATTTTGTCCGCCATGTTGTATTTGTAAGTTGCGTTGTCAAATTCTTTCATGAAAACAAAATGTTTTAGAGTGCAGACATTTGCGGAAAATTAAAATGAAAGAATAATTTTCAATTAAATTTATCAATATTTACTGTCGCTATGAACAAAAAATTACAGCCATTGAACTATATAAAATAGAAATTGTGATGATTTAATTGAACAATTTAAAGAAAATACAGCGAGCGAAATTGCTGAGAACTTTCATCGTCTGAACTCATCGCAAGCAAAAATTCACTGACAAACTTTATATTTTGTGCGTGTTATGTTTGCGTTGTCTAGATGCAAATTAAAAAAGTATGTTTGACTTTTAAGTGATGACTGAAGTTCTTAAATACTAATAGTTTCTTAATCATTGTCAAAACTGGCCTTCGTAGGCTAGTAGGTAGTGTACTAGACTCGTAGTGCGAAGGTCGCAGTTTCGAATCCTGCCGCAGAACTCTGGCAGTTTGTGTCTGACAATTAAATATAGCGCACAACACGCCTTCACTGGCTTAAGTGTATGTCGTATGACATGCGCTATCACACCCCTCCAATCAACCTAACCTAACCTAATCATTGTCAAACCAGACCGTAACGTAAATCACAATCATTTTCCATCTCCAGGTACTTTTCATTATTCGACGAAATAATTATAAGTTTAATTAAAAATGCATATTTGAACAAATAACCAGAAAAATATTAACTACAATTTAAACAAATTAAGGCATAATATTTCCATTATCAATTGACGTTTTTTATAGCATTTATCGCATTTTTTTATTGTGTTCTAGTAATAATATGAGTACATTATATACTTGTAAATAATGAAGTTAATTTATTGTTAACAAGTTAAATAAACAATAAAATACTCGTACTCGTGTAAATACCAGTCAATTTACCATTGTTATTAAATATTATCGTGTAATAAAATTTTTATTGTTAGAGGACACAATTAGGGTTGTTGTTACAGACCACCCTGTAAAATTATTTATTATTGAAAAGTCTGCAAGGAAAGTACATTCGGTTAAGACGAAGCTTATCGACTCTTCACAGAAATAAATGACCCAGGAAGGACCAAGAGAAATGGCTTTCAAATGTTGTCCCCCTCCCCCCCAATTTAATAGCAAAAACTCAAAGCTATATTTGAATTAAAAAATTCACTGATTTGATTGAAAATATTAAAAAAAAATTTAAGGCCCCTTACTCCTATTTTATTTTTGATTTATAAAAAAACAATTTCCACATAAATTTAATTTCATGAATTAAAATTAGTTGTAATTTCCTCTTAACCCTCGTTTAATAAATTTAATGTAATAAATATTTCTTCAAACTTCAGATTTTTTTTTAAATTACTCTCAAAAAGTAGGAAGTTATATATTCCGATTTTGAAAATTATTTCTCTTTTATATGAAAGGGTATGCTTAAGAGATATTCGCCTTTTAACACATATCGGATAGAACCAGGGAGAAGGATACCTGCCATATAAATTAATAACTAATCATCGTATATATGGCTGGCGATAATCGTGAGAGAGTTCAAATAAAATGCACATGTATCAAGATAAACTGATTTGATAGGACCAGGGGAAAGGACACCTCCCATACAAGATAATATTTAATTACCAGTCTAACTATCATAGTGAGTGTGAAATTGCTATGCTGCAGAGATGGCGGCGTTTGGACTAATATGCGCAAGGGGAGGGGTGTCTAAAGATCAAAAAATTTTTTTAAATCCAACCGACTTCAAAAGTAGACTCTAAAATATTTTGAATAAAATATGCGTTACCTGCCCGCTGCCGGTGGAATTTCTACTAAGTGTTATAATTTCCCTCTTCGTTAAAGGATTGTAGCAACAAAATATATTGAAAATAAAGAGAGAAAATTAAAGCCAATTAAAATAATTGTTGATCTGTTTAAAAGAATAATTAATATATTGTTTTCTTCAGTAAAACTAATAATATTCAAATATTATCTGTTGAAATTCTAGAGAGAATAATTTCTAAAACACAGTCAGTGCATTTTCAAAAAGTGCTTGAGATCTAATGAGCTTGAACACACCGGCCATGGCTAGACTACGATTAGATTTAATATATTAATACCTGTTGCCATAATAATTATTATTTATCTTTTTATTATTGCTAATAGTTTCGTGTTACGCGGTTTTCCATATACATACATATATGTACATAATTACATTTTTGGTTTGCACGGTTTTATGAAGAACATATTAAGCGACTCAGTGTGCTACCAGGATAATTTTGAATATAAAAAATTCTGATGGCATAAATTTTTCCAACCCTGATTGCCATTGAAATCACATAGAAAATCTTAGTGATATGATTTTAAGCCTTGTAAATCGAAAACTCTAATATTTTGTAGGTGTGGTGCAGCAAACTGTAGCATATATCCTAGATTTGCTACATCTGCAAGGTGTCCAAGGGGATTTTACAACCAGCAGTGATTTTCACGAATATACATTTACCACAAAAAATGTATTAAACACGACAAAAAAACGAAAGATAGAGATAGTCATTGGGTTTTTTTTTCAACATCTCCCCTTTGGCTAATATTGAATACAAGAACTCCAAAAACTATATGGACTCGTTATCTCCGCAGGTGATAATAGCAAACAAAAGTTAATTGTAAATATGAGTATTTATATGCCCTTCCCATGTATTGTGAAGGATCTATAACCAAATTTTTTTAATTTTTATCTTTAATATGTTTCAAACGAACCAAATTCGCTTACAAACGAACATTTTTCACAAATGTCTATTGGTGTTAACAAATAAAATATGATAATTATTATTGTTTGTCCAAACAAACCTTCATGCTTACGAGTGTTTTCCTCAATAATTTATTGTTCACAGGCGACAGCACACTGTTGGCCTTTAGGAAAAAGCAAAACAAATTTAAAGCGTTACCTGCAAATAGAAAAGATAGATTAAGATTAAGAGCACTAATAAAGAAATCAATGTTAGTCTATGTGCATTTGATTTTGCGGGTCTTAATGTAAAGTGTGTTATTAATTTTGTTAATCGATGTTTGATTAATACAATCTGGAATGTAATTTATAATTAAAAAATATTTATTCTTTTTTTTAATACCAGTATAAATAAAAAGTCAAGACACTCTTGACCCTTGTTGTTGCAACATTTAAACCTTTAAACGACTAAAGGTCAACTGAATTTCTTTGAATACTGAAAAAAAGTTACGGACAGATTTTTTTACAATTTTCATTGTTTGTAATAAGAACAAAAATTTCAGGTGAAATAAGAAAATATTTATCACAAGGTTATTTGTTGCATGACATGTTTTCACTGTGTCGTTTGCGGAATTTTTGCATGTCATATGAATTCTGTAAAATTTCGGTGGTATGACATATTTCATGAAAATGATTTTTATCTCTGATCTTACAAGTTTCTTAAATATTTTTTGTATTACGAGTATTATGGAAAAAACAGAACACAAGCGTAGTAAAAAATTTTATTATTATTGCATTTGTTTTTCTTTGCAAATGGAATGAAAAGTTACAAAAAAGAGAAATATTTTTTCTAAAAATAACTGAATCAAAATTAATTCCTTCTACTTTCATAGATAAACAATGGCAATTTATTGTTCTTTAATAAGCGCAAATTGGTTAATGGTAATTTTTGAAGACTCATTCAAAACTTACGACTAATAGTTCCTTAGAAATAACCAAATTGAATAAAAGGACATAGCAATTCAAAAGTAACCAAAAGGAAATAGATAGAGAACAAAATAGAAAAAATCTTACAATTATTTCCTTTAAACAAAACAAGCATTTCGAAATCACAATCATTTATTTATTCCTTAAAGGAGCATCCACCATTCCGCTAAAATAGAGCAATTGGCCTACTGTTTAATTTTAAAAATGTTTGCTTAATTAGTTCACATTTAATCAGACAACACAATCCAGTCTCAGTATCTAATAGAAAAATCTATATATTTCCGTATGCCATCCTTTTCCACTAGTGTTAAAGGTACTAATATTTGTAAACTAAAATATCACAAAATTTGTTTAATATATATTTTTTAAATATATATTTCTTAATAAATATTGTATATATCTTTCAGCAGAAAAACATAATTTTTGATTTTCACTTTTTATCGCAATCGACAGTTTACGATCTCTAAAATCAAATAATGAAATTTTATAACTGCAACAAGTTGCATCAAACAACAAAAACCAAATCATTTTTGCAATAGTCATACAACTTAGTGCAAACGCACTATTGTAATAAGAACAATTCCCTTGTAAAATTTTTCTTTGTTCCTTAAGCTTTTTTGGCGGTTAAAGCACGATATGTATAATTTGAAAACTTTTATTATTCGTATTTCATTATTCAATTTTGGCTTCGATAACTTCAATACTACTAGTGAAGAAATGGTTGTTTTATCACTAAGACGATGAAAAATATTGCAAAATATTTTTTTTTTTTCAAATTTTATTTATTACTAGTGCAATGCTTATTTTAACCCATATCATCCTAGTGTTCCATTTTTGGAACGGTTACTGTTAATATATATATATATTTTTACGTGAACGCAGTCGCAATTATTTTTGTACAGTGGTAACACTGAATTGGTCAGCTATAAAAATCAAGTTCCGTTATTTATTATTCAGTGCGAAATTTATGTTTTGTTAAGTGTTGTTTGCTGAAGATTTTTGTAAAAAAATGTCTCGTCGCAAAATGTAAGTTGTTTTGTGAATGTTTATGATATAAACTAATATGTTGCTTGAATTACATAAATTATTAGTTTTCTAAAAGATAGTTATAAAATAAAACCAAAATTGAAGTTCTTCGTGTTTTGTTAAAAAAAAAATGCACCGTTCCATTATTGGAACAGTAGGACAATATACATATGTAGAATGAAGTACAAATTTACTCAGTAGAAGAACTTGTGTGCACTAATTTCGCTCAATTATTTTAACGTTTTTGTTGTAGATTATCTGTAAATGAAATTATTTCGCAACTAGAAGAAGACGACGATTTACTTTCTGCTGATATATATATAACACCTCCGGAAAATTATGATAAGAGTGATGAAGACAGTGGTGATGAGGAGTCTTCTAATATCAATAATTTGTCGAGACACCAGCTGTTGGCGGAGGCAGAAGTACGGGCGACTTTATCAAGCCAGAGTGGAATAAATGTAGTTGAATACATCTCAAATGACTTACGTATAGATGACACTAACAAAGCAACTTGTTCGTCCGTGGTGATTCCGCCTCCACAAAAGAAAAGATGCCCAATTACAAGAAAATGGAAACGTACAGATATACCTGAAAAGCCGGACAAAGCTGCAAGCCCACCTAATTTTCTAGAGGACCTTGACAATCCTATAAAATTTTTTGAGCTTTTCTTCGATGCAGAAGTTTTTGAGCTTCTTCGCTCTGAAACTGAAAAAAATGCTATTCAAAAGGGAAATCACAATTTTAGAGTTACTGTTGAAGAAATCAAGCGTTTTATTGGCATTTTGTTGTTATCAGGCTATAATAGTGTTGCGAGGTATCGAATGTACTGGGAGCAAAGTGTCGATTGCAATTTTCAGGGTGTCGCTTCTGCTATGCCAAGAAATAGATTTGAGGACCTGCTGCGCTATTTTCACGTTGCGGACAATAATAATTTGGATCCACATGATAGATTTGCCAAAGTTCGCCCTTTGTGGAACTTATGCAATGAAAGATGGCTAAAATACTACCCCGGTGATAAAAACCTAAGCATTGATGAGTCTATGATTCCATATTATGGAAAACATGGCGCAAAACAACATATTCATGGAAAGCCCATTAGATTCGGTTATAAGACTTGGTCCATGTGTACTCGTCTGGGTTATATGATTTATGGAGAGCTTTATCAAGGAGCAAGCACTGGAAATACCCACCCAGAACTAGGTGTTGGTGGCTCTGTAGTTCTAGACCTCATATCAAAACTACCACATGGAAGTTACAGTTTCTACATGGATAATTATTTTACTTCTTTACGTTTACTGGATGAAATAAAAAAATTAGGGCACGATGCAACAGGAACTGTCAGAGCAAACAGAGTAGAAAAAGCACCTTTGAAAGATCCGAAAGATATGAAAAAGGCACCGAGAGGATCATACGACCAGTGCACAGACAGTTTGTCGGATATTACTCTTGTCCGATACAATGATAACAATATTGTTACTGTTGCATCAACCCAATGTGGTGTGGAGCCAATCGGAAAAGTCAAACGCTATTGCGACAAGCAACACAAGTTTGTTGATCAGCCTCGGTGTATTGTGAACTATAATAGGTACATGGGTGGAGTGGATCGATTAGATCAAAATGTAGGGTGCTACCGAATTGCAATTCGTTTGAAAAGATGGTACTGGCAGCTACTTATGTTTCCAATTAATGTAGGTATAAACAACGCTTTCCAACTATATCAATTATCTCCGCTTGCGCAAACTGATTCGTATGATTTTTTATCGTTTACAAGATACATTGTAAAAACATATCTTCTGACAAAATCCTTACCTGCTACCTCGGCTTCCGCTACCAATAATCTTATTCCTAGATCTTCTCTAGCAGTCATCAAAAGGGTTTCTACTAGTATAAGATTTGATGGTAAAATGCATCATATTATAAAAAATTATAAACAAAGCCGCTGTGCAATGTGCCATAAGAATACCACAATGAAATGTGAAAAATGCAATGTTTCCTTGCACCAAAAATGTTCTCCAAGTTTCCATAATAAGTAAAATTATTATTTTTATTTTTTTTTGTTATTTTCATTAATTTTGTATAACTGTTATAATAAAAAAGTTAATACTTTGAATTCTATATCATTTTGAATAAATATTTCTAAATAAAAACCATTTTATGTCTTAATATATAAGTAAAGTTGATAAATAGGTACAGTGGCAAATAATCCTACTGTTCCATTTTTGGAACGGTACTAAAACTTAAAAACGGGAAGCTGAAATTTTTTTTCCATAAAATTTATTGTTGACGAAGGTGTTAATATAACATCTTACAATTTTTATCAAAATCCCATGACTAGAAGCTTGCTTGGGATGATATGGGTTAATCAACATTTAGTGCACTACCCCCAACTGTGTTGATAAAAAGATGATAAGATTTTCTAAAACTCGATTATAAGCAAATTTAAATAAAAATAAATTAGAATCAATATTACACACACATTTTTGGGATTTATAAATTAAATTAAAGGCATGACCCATTAAGTGGGAACTAAAATTTCGGTTAAACATTTACACTGAAAACAAAAACCTACAATTAATATCAATAGCCAAAACAAAACGTAAATATTCAAATGAAATTTTTGTTTCGTATTTAATGGGACAGCATGTCTCAAATAGGGAACAGGTGCATCTTACGAACTTTTAGCTTTATATAGGTCTTTCACCTTCTCTGCATATTTCCTGACTCGGCAATGAAAAGACAACGATTCCTGGCCAGCTATATATACATAATGAATGATATTTACGAGATATCGGCGTCAAGGCTCTTAAGATATCTCATTTAAAATCATGGAACCTTGGCGTTTAAAATGCTAAAATTAAGTCTACTTTCTGCTTTTGTAAGCGTCCTATACAGCGTGTGAACAGGCCAGCTGACTTCGAAAGCCAGGAATCACAATTTACATTTTGTTTTCAATGCCAAACAAAAGCGTCGCATGTAACTTGAATTAGAGAAATGCGTATAAAGTATGAGATGCGAAAAAAAGCTAGTGAGAACGCGTCGTGTAAACTTTGAGCGATTTCTAACCCATAAATTTTATAACTAAAAATTTATGCTTTACCCATGTGCTCCGTCACCAACCCACACCCTAAGAGTTAAATGCAATTGCTCAGTCGCCAATGAATTTATTTTCTATAAATCCCACTTCATAGTTTTTTTATTTCACTAACCTGTTCATTAAAAAATCAATTAATAATTAGTCTGAATTAAATTAAAACTGCAAACAATTGCAATAATCTGTGAAGTTCCTTTTTGTAATTACAATAATAGAAATAACTTTCATAGAAATATAATAAACTCACTTGCACATTTAAAGACCATAGTGTAGTATGTACATACACGTACATATGAATGTGTACGCGGATGTGTGTGGGTACGATTGAATACACACACACATACATAAACTTATATGTACGTCATAAGGGCCAACATGCAAGCAAACAGTTTTACTTCAACATGTCTGTACTCAACTCGCCCGTTACAACAACACGACCATTTACATACGATTATTTGCATGGAGTGAAAAGAATGGAACAGTTTTTGCGAATTAAATTAAGTTGCCACACGTTTCATTAAAAATAAAGTTGCAAACATATTTTTCACTGTTCATGGAAAATAGAAAAAAATCGTAGTAAAGTTAATCATTGTGTTTGTTCTTCTTTCTCATCTAAGAAATCGATTTAGTTGATGAATTCACTATCGTGTAATTGATGACTATTTTAAGACTATCAAAACAGCTTTTTATCAGAAGTTTTAAGAACTTTTAAACTGAAATTATTTTTATTTTATATGATATTTATAATCAAGCGATAGATCTGTTTTTATATAAAAAAAAAATTTATTCAATATTTCGACGCCTCTTTGGGCGTCTTCTTCAGGAAAAATTTTTATATTAATATGACAATTGAAAAAATATTTTGAAACTTATTTTACATACTATGAGGTAGTAAACTATAAAACTGATACAGATAATGTTGCTCTATGTTATAGGCATTTGATTCGTAAATTAAACTGACTAATAAGGAATGTAAAATATTTTTTGTTGTTATAATATCTGTGGTAAAAAAGAATAAGTGCTTAAGTCGACTTAAGATAAAATTGAGCTAATAACACCATTAGGAATTCCCAATTTAGAAGTACTATCCAGCAAAATTTCAATTAATTTACTCGATTTTTCAGGAAGTTATAGCAAAAATTCTTTTTGCTTATCTTATTTCAATGTGTAATATCATATGTAAGAAAAACTTATCTCAACTTGTGTTTAGAACTAGGAGCTAGAAAAAACTCTAAACTATTTTTTAAAACCATAAGACTTCATTCACAAATTATTAATCAGCAATGAAACTTGATTTTAAAAATCAGCTTTAAAGTTTAAAATAGCTCTACTGAAAAACCAAAAAATTAGACTTAAGCAGTTTTTCCTTATTGACACAGATATAATTAGTATGGATAATTTTTCATTTCTTCAGAGATATAAAACATTTTTTGTTTGGTTTTTTTGTTTTTTGATTATTTGTTTCTTAAAAAAATTTTTTACTTTATTTTTTGATTGGTTTATAAAATTTTTTTCAATTTGTTCATGTATGTATGTATGTAAAATAAGTTTCAAAAAATTTTTAATTGTCATATTAATACAAAAATTTTTCCTGAAGAAGACGCCCAAAGAGGCGTCGAAATATTGATTAAATTATTTTTTATATAAAAAAGACCTAACGCTGGATTATAAATATAATATATATTAAAACAAAAAGGTCGAAAAATAGTGTTAATTAATTGAAATTATTTTCTTTATTTAATATTATTTTACTTTTCGATGCAATGAAGAACAACTACAAGAATGCAATTGCCAAACTTCTTACAAAAAAGTTGACAGAAAATTTTTTGTATATTTTTATATATATATTTTACATATTTTATATATTTTATTAATAGGCCTTGGTCATATACTTATATTTTTTCAAATTTTTAAATATGAGTGAATTAAAAAAAATCTCTCATATTGTAACTGGAAGTTTTTTATGCATGAACTCAAGGTTCCATGTTTAGCAAGCATGTCGAAGTCTACTGAGGAGCCTAGTTATCACCAACAAAATGTCGAACTTATAGACAGTCATCCCATAACAAGTAGCAGAGTTTATAAAATGATTAATTGGCACAAAGTCTGGATTACTTTTCATAAATATGTTTTATTTATTTTATTTTTCGTTCGATTTATTTATATATCTAAATTAATTTTTTTTTTATTTATTTGTTACAAATTTAGATGCATTTTTTATATTTTTTACCTTTCAATACTTTGTATTGAATTTTATACACATCAGAGTTCGGTTTTAACAAAATCCTAGTGACCGAACTTTTTTTCGTCCTTTATAAACAAATGAACACAATTGAATTTGATTTACTAATTACATATAAATCAAATATCTGTTCATATACTCACATCTCACTTTTTTTTATCGCTTTGCCATACATAAATAATTAACGGAAAAGATTAGCGATTACGACTATGTTTTATTTATGATAAACGAGAATTTTAATTTTTGCATGTTACTTAAAGCGAAAGTTCGCAAGAACCAAAGTTCATTACAACCATATCAATTTCAATGAAATACTTATACAAAACTCTTGACACCAGAAAAGCTGTTCATTATAAACGAATATTTGCTTATATCGGTGTATTTATTAGTAACCGCGATTTTGTGTCACACATTTTTGAAACCTAAACTATTCTTCTTACTTCTAGTTGATTTTTTAGAGTGCAAAATGATTTTTTCTCTATTTCTCTTTCAAATTGCAATGACTATTTTCTGATTATTTATTTTGGAGTTTGTTCAGTTTAATACTTTCTAATAACATTTTAAACAATAGATGGATTTTTGTTTGCTTACAAGCAAAGAAAAATTATGTCGACACAATAGTAATTGCAAACTATTAATTATTTTTGCCCTTGTGATTCTATCAAATATGCCGTTATGTTCATCATAAGCATATTGTGACTTTTGTCAGAGCCGTACAGGTCATTACTGTAACATAAAATACATAAATTTTTGCATTTCTGTTCATACTACATACAAACATTATGAATATACTTAAATATGTTCCTTACATTATGCTATTAATTTATTTTCCTATTTCTTTTTTTATTTTATAAATTTGCTTCTAATATTTTTTTTTTTGTAAAAAATTTTTTTTCTTACTTTCAAACGAAAAAATGGGAATGGAACCTGCAACCCCTACCCATTAGACTATTACAAGTACAATTGGAATTTTCGAGATATGACGTATTTGCAGCAAATTACCAACATGTGTATTTTATTTACTTTTTAAAATTTAAGGTTAAACCTGGTTTACTTGAACTATATGACTATACATGCGTCTTTTGCCATATAAAAAAGTATTAAGGAAAATTAAGACAAATTCACTCACATTCAAATAATCTGTATTTGGAAATATAACAAAAACTATTTTTAGAACTTATTGGAGATTTTCTATTAGTTAAAAAAATAATTTTGCTCAAAATTACGTTATTTGTTTGCTTTTCGTTTAACGAAATGAAATACTTATTTAGTCACCTGTATTTAATTTCTATAAACATTTATGCGTATTTTTATTCCCCTTAAAAATAAAACATGTGGCAAGATTGCAAAAACAGTACGTTGCGAATGAATAATGTCGCACATTGTATTCTTCGGACTGTGTGTTTAGTACTGAAACAGCCGGTGTTGCGACAAGTGTGTTGCTAAGAGTTCTAGATTTTTCGTTCGCATAGAATTTTTGTGAAAATTATATTTATTTTTATAAATAAACAAACGGAAAAAAAATAAAAGAAAATTTCGTTATTTTTTCCGCTTTAAGTCGTAAAACACCGTGTAGACCTAAAAAATATTAAAAAAAACATAATAAAAAGATAATAATGGAAAAATATAAAAAATGCAGCAGCTTTTAATATGTTTTTATTTTGGAAGCGATAGGATTTAATATTCAAATAAAACATGTTGCAAAGCAGGGAGCAAATGTTGAAAAAATTTAAAAGAAAACTACATCAGTAGTAACAGTGGTGTGTCCACAAATTAACGATAATAACGGCAATAAACATGAAAGCACAGCAGTAGCCTTATACGGAGTGTAATAAAATATGTTCGTTTTTCTCTTTATTGAAATGAAAAGTACTTGTTGTAATTGTATTCGTTGTACTCCCTGTATGGGGCATGCAACCACCATACAACTTACAACAAAGAACATACATAATATACAACGTATAACAAGAAACTAATATACATACATATAGAATAGATGAGAATGAAATAGGCAAAGCAATCAGGCAAAACATCTAACATTAGACCAAACAGCCCCAAACTAGCAACATCATCATCATCGCCATCGCCATCATCTTTCCAAATCGACCAGGCCAAGACCACCACCAACATCAAACACATGCATAGATTCACATTTTCTTCATTCAAGAACAATAACAATAATAACAACAACAACAACAACAACAAAATTTAATAACAACTAGAGCAGAGGCACAAAAGAATAAACAAACACGACGAAGCAAAAGCAGAAGCGGAGACAGCCAGAACCAAATAGCACATTGCCAAATGTGGAACACGACGGTACGGGACTCCGAACTACACAAATACATACATACATATACTTACATTTATTACTTGGTGGCCTGGTCGTCTTTCTTGTTGTTTAAAACAATTGCTTATATTTTCCACTTTTTCGGGTCTTTTTTTCTATATGGCATTTTTTTATTAGCAAACTTTTTTCATTTTGTATTTTATAAAGAAATAAAACAACATCAACCAGCAAAGAAATGTAATGAAAGCAAACTGTTAAAAAAGAAGGAAAGAAACATTCATTTCAGATTTTTGGGGTCGCAAGGCATTATTAAAAGCGCCTTTTTATTGCCGCCATCTCTTAAAAAAATATAAATAAATACGGCATTAATGTAGAAAAAGGATATGCGAGTCAACCACAGTCATTAGAATCCAATCAAATTAAAATAAAATAGTAACAAAATTCCACATTAATAGTTAACATTAACAAAGCAACTCAATAAAAAGGAAGAGAATTACAAATAGCAAAAAAAAAGAAAGAAGAAATATCTTAAATAACACACACAAATCTGTGTCTGAGCCTAAATGCGAGCATGTGTGTGTTTTTGTTTGTGTATGGCTGTGTGTGTGTGTGTGTGTGGAAATGTAAATATTTATTATAAGCAAAAAAGTAAATAGGAAAAAGTGTCAATAAATTTTAGCATTTAAGTTTAGCAAAATAACAACAAAAAACAAATCTAAGTAATAAAAAAATCATACAAAACACAAGTTAGAAATTATAAACAAAAGTAATAAAATTTTTGGGCAAAGTTTTAGCAAAATAAAAAACAAACCAATAATAAGTAACAAGAATATAAAAAAAACGAAGTATCAAAACAGGACTACTGTGTCCTTCAGCAAAACATAATTATATATATACATACATACATATATGTACATATGTAACTAGTATAAAAAGGAAATTGTGTCAATATTTGTTAGAGCTAGAACACACATTTTTGTGGCGGCGGAGATGCTGGCGCCAACCACTGTTGTCACTGTAACAGTTGCGGGAGGCGTCAGTTACCACAATAGCAAACTAAACAACATAATGAGCACATGTTGTTTAACAGCATTAGCAACAACAGTAGCAGAACCATCAACAACATTAACCGAAACAACAGTTCCCGTAACAACAACGAAACAACAATTGTGATAAATTAATTAATTATTTAGTTATTCTTAACCTTAAGGTAAGTACAGCAAATATATATACTACATAAGTACATCGTCATATTTATGTTCATATGCTCAGCGTGACTCTCCTATGAAAACAAGTGTATTTAAGAGTCCCATTAATCTTAACATCGTTATGCTTCCTTCTCCTCCATCACAAACATATTGCTAACCTCCCACATCTTGCCCCCCTCCCTTCCCCAGCGTGTTATCAACATCCGAGTATTATTCAAATAAAAACATCAACTAAAATAAACGCACCGCAGACCACCCACCCACTTCATTGTTTGTTACGAATCATTTAAAATGGCAAACAAATATAAATACAAGACAAAAAAAATATTAAATAAATAATAAATATTTCCACATATTATTTTGTGTCTTCGGCAGCAGTTCGCATAGAAATATTTTTATTAAGTGTTTGGAAAAGAGAAAATTATGCAAAAGAATTTAGAAAAGAAAAAATAAAAATCTGGCATTAAAATGAAAATTTCATGATTTGTATATTTGGAAATATGACTTCGCAAGCCGTAACATTTAAAATAAATAAACGTGACATTCACTAAATGGTGGAGTGGGTCATCTGTGTGAAACATGCAGGATAATAGAAAAACATTCCTTTAAACACGTGAACTCATTTGGATGGGTGTGAGTGATTAAATTGAGATTTGTGTAAGTAAACGTGCAATACTTTCAACTTTTTTTTAAATATGCAAATACACGAGCTTTTACATTTTTCTTTTTATGTTAGAACGTGAATAATGATGATTTATGTGGGTTATTAATAATCCACCAAACACGATAAGTGTTTGGCAATTTTTGACTGCACATTCGACAGTTTGTACCAGATTAAAGAGCAACATTTCAAGCAATTAAATTTTGTTCTATTATGAGCTTGAAAAAAAGCATCCTCATGGGTAACGTAAAATTTATTTCCCCATTTGTATGTTAATATTTTTATTTTCATAAATAAAAACCGCATAAGACTAAACATTCCCCAACGTCAATGGTTCTTTAGGCCAAAGATATTTTTTTTAATAGTTTTCTTATTAAAAATAAAAAGAATTTTGGAACATGTGATAATTTTTCAAAAACGTAAATACGAGTAGACAAAGAAAAATTTAATTATGCCGACAAACAAAAGCTGAATGGGATCAATCACATGCTGTTTTTGTAGGCCGCGGACACCGCCATCTACAGCTTTCATGTATTTTTTTTTTATTCCACTAGCAATTTTTATAGCCCTCAACTTGCAGCTTTCACGCAGCACAGAAATGGATTTTGGGGCAATAATTTCTAAATGAAACAGCATTTGTTTTGCACATAAAGCAACAAAAACAAAAAATCATTTCGCTTAAAATTTTATTTCAAGTATAATTTTAGATAAAATGAAATGCTTTGTCCTACAAAAATTCTTTTAGCTGGGAACAGATTTATATTAAATACGTATTTAAAAATAACTTCTACCGAACAAAAGATAGTGGCATTTGTTGGAAATGCAAAACAATTTTCAATACACAAAGCACGTGACTTTTAAATATATTTTTATTAAGAAAGACACAAAATTTAACAATTTTGCAAAAGCAAAATATAAAATTTTTTTTTAAAGTTATTCGAGATTACTTGGTTACTGCCAACTGTTCAGTAGACCTTAAAACTTAAATTTTGGTTTAGCCAGTTGTTTTATTTAAATAAAAATTTAAAATTTTAATCCCTAACATTCGAGAATATCACCCACCTTTTGCTTTAAAATTCTTTCAGTTTCAGCGAAAAACATAATATCGTGAATGGGAATAAGTCTCCATTTCGATGGTATATAATTAAAGTCCATAAGTTCTGCTTTAAGTAACTGAAATCACAGACAACAATTACAATTACCAATTGCAACTTGTACATGGTTGTTCGAACTAGGAGCAAGAGAACCACGTTTCTTTTAGATGCAGCTTGTTTATTAAGTCTTATTAAATGTATTTCTTTCATTCCATTGTCTATATGTATATACGTTTGTCTATCTCTCTGATTGTGTATCTGTTCGTTTGTCATAGAAAACAAAATATGTAGGCATTTGAAATTTGTACTAATCGTGTTTTAGCATGGCAAAAAAATTACAAAACGATATTTTAAATATATATTAAAAAAAAATCACTCAAGTATGAATGAAAATCGAAAAAAAAAATGCTTGACTCAAGTGGAAACAAGAAATTATCTGCCTATTTCTTTAAATTTCATCCTTTTTTCCGTTCAAATATTTATATCGAGTGCACCAATAAAAAAAATCCAATATTGTTTTTTTTTCTTCAATATAAATACAACAGCAAGGAATTAGCAAGAGCAACATGGACATGAACCTGGTGTGTGACGAGGTTAAATTAACGATAATTTGAAAAAAGTAAAATTACAGATTCTTGGTAAATGCTGAGGTAAAATAAATTTGATTAGCCTTATTTTCTAATTGATATCATATAATTAGTGCCCAAAATTGCATACAATCATTGTCATGTCATTCGCTTATTGATATATCAATAGGGACAAAAAATAAATAAATTAAGTTTACCCTAAAAAATTACTTTCATCTATTTACGCTAGACATTACTGGCTAGAAATTATATTTTGTTGTTGTTGTTGATTTTTCAATAGCTTGAAATCCCTTGCAACCAGCATTAAAAGAATACCATTATATCAAATTCAACTTTTTAACAAAAAAAAAAAAAAAAAAAAAAAAAAAAAAAAAAAAAAAAACAGCGAAAAATAAGCGAATTAAAACTGCAAGTGCGAATAAAAATAATTGAGTAATAAATGAAAATAAATATTATATTTAATTTTATCGTATTCGATTTGTGAAAACTTGATTAATGACGAAACTGAAGGGTAGCAAAATGTCTTCAAACATTTCACACGTCTTAAGTTTCATTGAAAGAACAATAATTGACTAAAGTTTATAAACAGCAAAAAATGTTGCTATGAATAATTTTTCTTTCCACTTTTAGCTTCCACACATTTTATTTTTAAAGCGATTGCATGACATTTCATTTACCCTCAATGCAGTTGATACTCACTGCTAACAATACTGTCAGGACAAAGGATTTTTCATTGACATTTTCAACATTCGTTAATGACAGGGTAAAAAATAAAAGGAGCGATGATTTTTTTATTGTATTAATGTGTATGTGTATGTATGTTCATTTAAAATGATTTTGAAACTGTTTACACAAAATTTCTACATCTCTGATTTGTAACGATCATCAACTAAACATTTTCTTCTCTTATGTTGCAAGATATTTTGAGATTAGTGCCGACATTCGAATGGCAATTCTTCTTTTTGACATGGAAAAAAACTATTTTAGAGCTCTATTTACATATGTGTAAGAATGTGCACGTATTTCAAATGAATTGATCACATATTGAACGTTCACAATATTTATGACTTGAATTTTATCACTTTTTTCGCAGTCAAATTTAAGCACCCCATAAAAATACCAAACAAGGGGAGATAAACTCATTTCTGACACTATTTTCTTAAGAAAAATTATATTACTTTTTAAACGATTATCCACTAGATGTTTATTTATACACAAACTATGTTTTAGCAAAGTATTTTATTTTTTCTTAAAAAGTACTTGAGTTTGTTAAAGGAACTTTTTTGAAAGGTATTTTCATAAAACGAACTTTCATAAAGGGCACTTTTAAAGTAAAGGAACTTTTTTATAGGGTACTTTTTGAAAGGTATGTACTTCCAAGTAAAACTTAAAAAAATAAATTTTTAAAAGGAAATATTAAATGGTACTTTTTGCAAAAGTACTTTTTTACAGGATATTTTTAAAAAGATACTATTTTAAAAGTTTCTCTTCAAAAGGTACTCTTGAAAACATAAGTTTTCAAAAAGTACTTTCTTATAAGTATTATTCTAATCAGTTCGCTGGCAATGATTACTTTTTAACAGAAACTCTTTTAAACTGTACTTTTTCAAAAGCCACTTTTTCTTAAGTCTTTTTGTAAATGGTTCTCTTTCAATTGATACTTTTGATAGGTACTTTTCTCAATTGTACTTTATCAAAAGTATTTTTCTATATAGTTCTCTTTCAGTAAGTACTTTTTTTCTTAATAGATTTTTATCTAAATTGTACTTTTTTAAAGACTACTTTTCCAAGAGGTATTTTTAACAGAGGTACTTTTTCAAAAGACACTTTTTAAAATTACATTTTGCAAAACTACGAAAAAATACGTTCATAAAACACCCCTGAAGCATTTATAATAAGTACTTTTTTGGTACTCTATTAAAGAAGACTTTTTAATATAACTTTTGGAAAATTTTAAGGTGGCTTTTGTGGCAAAATGTTTAAAACTCTTAAGAAACTATTTTACGCATTCTCTTTCGTTTATCCTTTGAAATTTTCTAAAGAAAATGTGTATGAGTGTGTGTATTTGTAGCTCTTTAGTAAAAACGTAACCCTTCAAAAGATACTTTATTAGCCATACAAAATTAATAACTCTTCCCTGTCTTATTTATGAAGTTTTTTATTGCCGTTTTGGGAATTCCTATTAAAAACGTTTTAATTTAGTAGTTCAGCTGATTGAATAGAACCAAATTAGAAGCAAATTCTACCTGTATATTGAATTTGTAATTAGTTTAAATAAATTCTGTGGTACTGCGCAATGAATATTAATCGATAATAATTGAATCCCTTAATAATTTTGATAAGACAACATTTTTAGGTTGATTTGAAAAACTTTTTAATTTGAATTTTATTGTTAAAAAAATTTAATGAAGTCAGCAGAGCATGCAGTTGCTGGCCTAAAATAAATATTTATGACGTCAAAATATTTAAATAAATTTGTTTCTAGACATGTACGTGTATAAATGTATGTGCGTTCCTGTTGTATGTATTAACAAAAATAGAAAATAAATCTCTTCCACTGCCTACTCATTTATTTAATATACTTGCAGTCTTTCCTCCCGTCTATTCACTGGAATTGCACTGAACGCTAAAGACACAATGCAAATTTTTCTATATCAAGAGCTGTTTTTATAATTGAGTTGAAAAGTTTTTTTATTCTAATATATTAAATTTATTTGCCTTTTTCTGGCTAATAATTTTCCATTGGAATTAAATTAAAAACGCTCAATGGTATTGCAGACAATTACAATAAAAGCGACAAGCCATCAACCGCAAACGTAGAAAGTTTATAAATGTCAAAAAATATAAATTGATGATATTATTCGACCTTGTTATTTTTATAAATTAATTGAATTATTTTTTATACGTTTGAGGTCTTCTTTTTTTTATAAAAAACAATATATTTATTTTTTATGAATTTTCAATATTTCAACACCTTGTGGGTGTCTTCTTCAGGTGTTGCAATATTGAAAAATCATAAAAAATAAATATATTGTTTCTTATAAAAAAAGAAGACCTCAAACTCATAAAGAAAATTCAATTAATTTCAAAAAAAAAGATTTTAAAGTATAGGATAGAAACAAAAAGAAACTCGATTTCTGATCTGTTACACTCAAGTCCAATCACCCAAAGAAGCTAAATAATTTGATAAGTTATTTCTAATGAAATATTTTCAGATAAGCGTCACACAGTGGGGTGAAATGAGAACAGATTGTAGATTGTATAATGGTAACTCTTTGGACGAAGTGCCCACCCCAGAATGACTGTTGCGCCCATCTCATAGAATTTTTACGAGCCAAACTTCTTATGACAATTTTTTTCAATTTCAGCAAAAAAAATCGTTCTGCACTCCGCAACAATGACCTTAAACCCATTAGACACTCTCTGCTGAATATGGGAATCAGCCAAATCAGGGAAAGATCTTATGGATCAAACTATTAACAGCGGCTGTCTTAACATATACGAGTACAATACACAACTCAGAATGATCAAAATTAAGAACCAATAGCAAGTGAGCTTTTAACTTATTGCACATATATTGATGAAAATAAAATTAAAAGAAGAATTTCTATTTGTTAAACTAGTATCTTCGAGCTCAGAAGGCATTGTTGATATTTGTCGAGGCCTTTCCGAATTTTTACGGGATAACAACATATCGTTATTTAAGTTTATTTTAATAAATACGAGTATAGTATATTTTGTTAATAGATTTTTAAACAAAATATATTATCGTTTTTCACTTTTTTGCATTTTTCATTCAACATGAAAAAATACATCTTCGGCTTCCAAAAGGGGTCCGTGAACAGAAATTATTTGGGAAACTCTGTTCAGGTGATAATGGTACATAACTTAGTTTTTTTTAATCTTCTGTAATGTTAGTCGATGACGAAACAAGAAGGATTAATTCAAAATATTAAAGAACTAGGACTTTAGTTAGAAGTGGCACACGAAGATTGAAGTTTGTATTTGCTCTGTCCTGTATTTGATTAATTAATTACATTATAACTATTATATGTCAATGATATATTATCCCAGTAAAAAAATGCAAGTCCTTCTAAAGGAATGATATTTTCATTTACATGGAAACAGTATTTTTTTTTTTTTAATTTTAAACCCAAATTCCTACTTTCACTTAATAAATAAAAGCAAATTGTGACTATAGGCAACTTTTTATTTTTTTCAGGACTTGCATTTCTAGTAATAAATAGCCTTGTTAGTTATCTAAGTACGCCTTTTTTTGGATATGGTCATGTGACATCAAAAGAGCGATACGAGTATGTATCCTTAATGTGTGGCTATTTTTCATTCTCAATTTTCAACCCTGTT
This sequence comes from Germaria angustata, assembly GCA_963681545.1. NCBI lineage: Eukaryota > Metazoa > Arthropoda > Insecta > Diptera > Tachinidae > Germaria > Germaria angustata. The sequence goes on from OY813002.1 coordinate 91,734,524, forward strand.
CTGTTTGTTTTGAAAAGGATTTTCACTATAAAATTAATAGTGGCGTTCAGAGAATATTAGTTACGTCTATTTGGTGATTTAGGAGACTTTCCATTTTCATTTACGTGTAATTTGTCTAAAGCGACTGTCATCTTAATGCCTGTCGCAAATAACAACAAAGCTTAAGGCAAAGGATGAACAAATATATTTTAGATGTCATCAGTTGATCAAATAACATTATCCTAAATGATATCTTTACATAAATTTTTTGTTTATTATTAGTCATCAAAACATACTTAAAGTGTAATTATTTTAACATCAATTGTAATGTAATATAATTTTTAATGAAATGTGGCTTTGAATGTGATTTACAATGCCCACCAGCTACAGCAACCGAAGAACAAAACAAAACAAAAAAACAAATAAAACTACAGCAAAAAAGGGGCGACATCTTTTGCTGATAACATTACAACAATTCTCTACTGCAGAATGAATAACCATTCCGATTTCAAATAGTTTGAAGAGCATGTCCACAAAGTTGATGTCTTCATCTTCAATTGTCATGTATTTGTAGCCGTAGCCGCAGCAATCTTCACCACTTATTCATATCCTTACGCCGTCAAGAGTTGAAAGGAAAAAAGTAACAACAGAAATTGAGAATGTATGTGATTTGCTTACAAATGAAACGAAATTAAATTTGTAACAGTTTCAGAAAGTCGCTTGCACGGTTGGCTGGTTGTCATGCTCATGTTAAAGTAAAATGACTTTAGTTTCCATTTCATTATTTTTTTTTTCTTTCTAAATACCCTACAGCATCACGCGTGTAGTAAGAGTTGTACACAGAATTATGATGATAAACATACTATGTGTTATCATATGCCTGCTTATCTTTGGAAAACAGTCAAAGAAAACAATTCTAATATTATTTTCAGAAGATCAAAAATTAGACTGTTATTTTTGCAAAGCAAACAATTTTATATTAAATTCGGATTGTCGTTTTACCACTGAGGAAGGATTTTACAATAATTACGATTTGTTTATCCTTATATAAAAATTGGTGTATAAATTGTTGATTGCAGGAAACTAAAATGTTCGTATAGAGTTACAGAGATTTCTAGAAGTAATAAATATTTTTAATCAAAATTTTGTTAACTTTTGACTTCTTAGGCCGAGGCCACGCAATGAGCGGCAAAGCGGTGAGCGGCAAAAAATGCAATACTACTAAAGTGGCCACAGAATGAGCGGCATTTCTGAGCGGCTAAGCGGCGCCGCTCAGGAATAGAGCTTGTTCTAATTTTTAGTTGATTTCTGACCAGCAAATTACAAACATGGCAAAAGTGAATGCGGAGCTTATAAGTTCATCTGTACAAAGCCGGTATTATGGCAAGACAGATTTCCAAATTTTAAAAATTAAAATATAAGCGATAAAGACATACGGAAGTATTTTCAAAATCTGTCTGGAAATTTGCGTAGATTTGTATATAAATGGTTAAATTCGCCGTAATGTCGTCTTGCTTAATTTATAGGATAAACACCAATTCTTTTTTTTCTTAAACGCATTAAATTCTTATAAATATGAATACGATTTTCGCGTAAAAACATTAAACAAACCGCTCTTGATAGTGGCACTTTAACAACTAACCGCACTATCTGTTCAGTAATAAGCCACTTGCCGCTCAAACTCGCCGCTCACTGCTCTGCTGCTCATTGCGTGGCCTTGGCCTTAAGAAGTTGAAAATGGAAGGAGTGACGAGTTCAAACTGGCGAGTTTTTGTTAAATATTGTATAAGCTTGCTTCTTCTTTCTGCAATATGAGAATGCAATTTTGAAATTTCCGTTCCCCTCGAAGTGAAAATTGCTACGAGTATTATGAATTTACAGTCAAATTTGTATCCGCCTCATTGAGCAGCTGTTCGAAATCAAGTATGCTATCAGTGTACATTGAATGTAAATAAGAAGAATAAGCTTTGTAAAAAAATTTAAATATATAAAAAACTAAATAAATAAAAGACTAAGTGCGAATATAATATAATATTAATAGATGGCATTGAAAAAATTGAAGCTTTCGCTCTAGTGACATGTACCTGGTTACCATGCGAAAAAAATACAGCGAATTCGTTATAAAAAATATTCAATTTTGTATTTCTTATAAACTATTTTCTTTCTACATTTTATTTGTAAATGTCTTTTTAACAAAATAAAAAGCATTCAGAAATCATTTCAATTATTTCTTCGCTATTTTACACTCAACTTACCAACAATTCCCCAGCAAATATTAGGGGGACAAGTCAAAATGAAAAGTGAAATTATTTCGAGGGGAAAATTATTCATTTCGATGGGAGAAATATTCAAGATAAGGGTGTGAATTGATGTAATAATTTTATACTTTTTGCTTGTTTATATCAATTTAATGTTCATTGACCGACTGTCTCTATTGGGGATTTGAATTCAGACTCTTCCATTTCAACGCACTTACACTACGGAATCGTTTAAGATATCGCCAGAAATAATTTCTTTGTTCATTGCTGCTCATCATATCGTCAATAAAAGCGCGTTGCTCATCTTGGGTCAAATAGGAATAACCTATAAGACGTTGTCGTTCATCCTGTCGTTAGATGGCGATTTATAAGACTGCGACACTCACATCTTCATCTCTGAAAATTTCTTATATAGTGTCATTGAAAAATCGTGCTTCATGGCTGACAAATTTAAAAATGTCTTATAGAAACCGGCGAAGACATTGTCATATAAGTACGAGTTTACGTTGTAAGCTTTTTGGCTGGTTCAAGATTTCCGTTTTCTTCTTTGAATTTGCATTTATTTTCACACTCGTCAGTTTTTCTTGATGAAAATTTTCCTCTCATCCTGAGGACTTTTAATATTTTATCATTGGTATGTTTGTATGTGAAGATATACGAATGAGAGAACAAAACGTAACGACAGTGTACGCATACGTGACTATCTCTCCTTGCCAACAAACTAAGAATTGATGCAACAAAAGTTGATAGTGTAAACACACAGTAAAATGATTTTTCGAACTGGGACTATTTCAAGTGGCTGTGAGAATGTATTGGTATGGTTTTAAGTTTTTTCTTTATTATAATTCTCATTGAATCATACGAGGATTCTATGGTTTTTCATTTTAAGGAACTTATCTATTCGCCCCTTTTTTGCAACAGTGATCTTTAAAAAAATCGAGCTTGGGACAATGCGATTAAAGTTTTTAAAAGTACCAAAACTATTTGATACTACTTTGGTTTAGCGGTAGATAAAATTTATATTTTTACTGTATATGGACAGAATAAACACTCACACTCACATTATGACCATCTGCGCCCTTAACATGTTTCAGAAAAGCTTTAACACGATTTAATTGAAAGAATTTTCACGAAATTCTCATAATTTATGCAGGGTATTCTATGGTCGGATAAGTCCGAATATACCTTCTGTCAACAAACAATTAAACCCATATGTTCAGCCCTCTTGGGAAGATCTTAACTAAAAAGGCTCTATGACCATTTTAGATTCTCATCTGGTGTTGTTTCGGAATATTAAAATAATAAATCAGAAGTGGCAAAGATTAACTCGCTTAAGAAAAAGTTAATTACATTAAGAGGAAGTGTCATAGTTATCAAATTTAGTAAAAAGAATGAATATTTTTTTTTTTGCTGTAGTGGGAAAAATGTCCCTTTGGACACTCGCACTAGGCTTTAGTTTGTCTTGTACAATATCGACTACGTACTTACATGGATTTTCCAACCAGACGACATAAATAGACATTCATAACAAACAAGAATGCATACAAACTTTGAAACAATGGAATGATAAGCCCATCCCATACAACAGGGACACATAAATACACACACCCACATACGAAGAGGCAAACACAGGGAAGCATATTCATTCTCTAATCTACGTGTGGTCGATTTAAGCTTTAGAAGGAATTTTCAAATGAAAAATAACTATTAAAGTTTCTGGTCCTTTTTGCTCTATATTTTTTTTTATTAAATTCCAGTAGCATTAAAAAAGTATAACAAATTGCGGCAACAAAACACTTCACTTGCCAATTTTTCACCCATTTAAGGGATTTGAATTGTTTTACTCACAGGAATTTGTACTAAAAGAAATTCTTATAATTATCACAGACATTTTTTTAAGATTAAATGGACAACCTTTAGCAAGTTGAAAATGATTGCTAGATAAATGTATACATAGATATTTATATACAGATATGTATGTAAATATGTACATACATATATAAAAGCTTTACGCTTTTAATGGATTAATGAAATTGAGATTTTTGTACTTTAGCAGCCAGCTTTAGTCCTCCGTTTCTTTTGTGTGATGAATTGTTGCAAATAAATACAACTTTTCTAAACATATTTGATTGGCTGGATTAGATATGCTTCTACTTGCACTGTCTTATAAATCATTCCAGTCACTAGTCACTTGAAATATAAAAAAGTCTAAAATTCTCAGAAAGTGTAAAATTTTTTGCCATTTCAAAAATAAGCACAAACTTATTAGAAAAAAGCACACAATAATGTAAGAAAGTTATTTCTTTTTTTAAATAGAGGGATAAAGATATTTTTTTCCTAGAAATTGATCGTTAAAATTTAAAATTTTTTTCCGAAAAGAAAACGCGATACAATTTCATACATCTAATGGGAAACCAGAGACCCCCGAAATTCGCACAAATTCTGCCAAAGAGTTTTGGGTGTTGCATATTAGTGGCATAGACTTGTGACTTCAGAAAATATACAATAAGAAAATATCTTGAGAAATCAAAGCACATGATCCCAGCATCCTCTAGTTATTCATATACGTGTAGGTTCAACTCGGTCTAAGTTGATATATACTAAAATGCTTCACATTTTCTATGGACGACATTCTCGAAGGGCCTTTCACCCGCAAATATTGTCTGTTCGATTACTAAACTTCGTAGAAATGAGCACAGTAACATTTTACTCAAAAATATGTTTATTTATATTTTTTTCATAGAGTAAATAACACTCAGCCATTTAATGCCAACAACTTAAAATGTTACTTATTTGGGAAAGGGATAGTGTAGAGAAGACAGCTGGTATACTATTTCGCCTTTTACTAATTTTGATAGCAATGATGCAGCGCCTCTGGTTCTAAGTAGACACAATAAGTTTCTTAATTTGTATGTGTAACCATTTTATTAACTGTTTTGCTTCGCCGACGATTCTACTAAAATTACCCACAAAAGAGAACGGCCTTCTGATATACATTAGCTTAGAAGAGTATCAATCGCTACCGGTACTGTTCAGTGACCAGTGCTATGACTTCACCAATTAACTACCACAATAATGTACATCAGAAACATTCATGATGTAGATGCCGCGGTCTGAAAAGGGATCAAAATCACGTTTTGAGTCATAAATCAAAAAATACACGTTTATATTTAACAGAAAACATATCGGCAGCTTATTACTGAAAACAAAAAAATGTATGAAGATAAATATTCCGAAATAAATATGTTTTGACGTAATGCTTTACGTCATTAAATATTTACATATCGTTAGCTTATTACTGGAGCAGAAGAAGTGAATGAAGATAAATATGCCGAACTAAATATGTTTTGACGTAATGCTTTACGTCATTAAATATTTATAAATATCTTTTTAGTATTTGTGACATATTTGTTAAATACGTTTTCATCTTTGGGATATATTTATTATAAATATGTCTTCGTAGGTGTATACTTAATCTTTTATCGGTAAAAATTTTAATCAAATAGGAAACATTTCAGTATAATATTATTACAAACTGCAAATTTCAGCTTTCGCGTTATAGATAAACTGTTTTTCTCATACATTATGACAAGGCAAATTTTTATAAGGTGGCAAAACATAAAAAATGTGATGTATTTTTGCTGCACTGTCAAACTTCACACGAAGTATGATAAAAAAAATTATCTAGCGATTTTGTTGGTGAACGTATACCAAAAAATAATATAAGATTTGAATTTTCAAGAAACGCCTTTTTGAGGCGAAATAAATATTGGCGTTTCAGGTGAGCACGTTTCACTATCGCTTAATTTAAAGGCAAAATAGCCACAATGTTCTTCACATAAAAAAACAATAAATTCGAATAAAATTTATAATTTTAAAATTATTGATTAAAATTGATAAAAATTCACCGATTCTGATAACAATTCGCCGATTCCAACCGTTTCATCGGCGTTGGTTTGATTAATAAAGATTGTGTCGCTAGTGTCCGTAGGTGGGAATAAGATCTCTGTACTGGACCATTAAACAAAATTTTGAAAAATCAGAATTATATTTTATATATACATCCAATACAAGTTCGAGGATTTCTTTAATTAGTTCTCAAATATTACCATCAAATCCACAATTTTGACGTCTCTTAATATTGTTTGTCATTTACAATAAATTTTCCATACTTTATTTTTGTTCTGCTTTTCTGAATAAACTGAACGTACGTTAAAAGAAGAAATTAAGAAAGAAGAAAAAAAAATAAATGAAAACTTAATTGAGTGATGAAGAATTTTAAGATAAAAAACAGTCCTCTCTTCCATTTAATTAAATTACTTAAAACTATAATGACGAACAGACAAAAAAAAACTAAAAGTTGTGGAAATGTGTTCTAATGATTTTCACTCGTATACAGTGATAGCAAACAATGGACTTACATATACTGAAATTTAAGTATTTTTGTTTTTAAAAGCAGGATACATTTAATTTAGAGTTCAAAACGCCTGAGGAAGAATTTGATTTACTTGAACTAGTGGGGAAAATTTAAATTTTTTTGGAGAAAAAAAGTTTAAAAAAATATTAAGACGTAAATGTGTATACACATCTCCGACAAATAATAGAGATTTATTTTAATAATTATGTACCTAAAATTTAAACATTGTTTTGCAATATCGATAATCCACATTTAATAGATTTGATATTGCGATCATACGCAATTGTGAAATTGTTTAGAAACTACGTAAAAGCTGATATAAATGTGTATGATTGTCAGTGATGCAAACAGGCCTGTCAACTCGGTACTTTAATCATAGTCTCACACAAAATTTGATTATTTTTTGAAACAGCTTCAACTTGTCTTTATAGTGAAAAGCTAAAAATTTTTAAAGTTTAATCAGCTTTAACTGGGTGACTAGTCAAATGTAGAAACAGTTTGCTCAAGCAAGTGGCACCTCTGAACAGCTGAATGATCATATTGTAAAAACAATTAAGAGCTGCAGAGAAATAAATGATTAGACGAATAATGGTTTCTTCTAATATAGGTAGACATCTTTATTTTTTTAGACTTAGTCTTAACTTTTGACTTTTCACAAAATTCATATGATTTTAATACTTCCCGCGCTATTAGAAAAGGTTGACTTTTTTGCTATAATATGTTTTTTCTTTGTCTATAAAGTACGAAAAAAATACTTTTAATTAAAGTCGAGTTAAGAACTCTTAAAATATATTTTTTTGATAACTATAATTCTGGCCCACATTTTTCAGTGGTTTTTGGACGCAAAACTTTCCGGAAAAAAAAGATGACATGACAAAAAAAAGCTATGAATTTATAAAAAAAAAAATGGTTTGGGAAATATAAAATTCAAGTAAAATAATATACTAGGCAATAGCCCTTAGTGCTATTAAAGTTTTGCCACTTACGGACCCAAATACACATGATCAGGGAGCTTTTAGCGTAATGAATTCGTTTAAATCTAAAAGATTCTTAGTCAAATATTTAAAATAAAATTAAAATAGGGAAATTTTTGTTATGTATATAAATGTATAAATCCCAGATAATGGTACATTTCTTATTTATTTACATAATATTGACTGTATATAAATAAATATATAACACTAATACGTATTATGATTAGAACGAGCAACGCGGGGGCTATTTTTTATTACAATATTTCGTACCGAATACATACATTGAAATATACACATAATTAACTTGACTTATCTCTTTCTACAAACAAATATCTATTTGCTGTTTATTTCTTATTTTTTTATTTTTATTTTTATTTATTTATTTTATTTATTGATTTTGTTTAAATTGCTATTAATGTTTATTATTTTATACAATACTTATTTTTTTGTTTAAATTAAACTACAAACACTTTCGATATGGTTTAATAATATTGTATAGATTAATGAAATGAAATAATTATAAATGAAAGTTTCTAATAAAATTAAAAATACAACATTTTGGTTTTAGTCCATTAGTTATTTCACCCGCCAAACGCAGAACTCCACCTTCATTTGTGATCTGGTAAATGAAATGAAATATTCATATTCCTTCTTTAATAAACAGTGATAAAATCATCCCCCTTATTCTATTTGTCGTTGTCGACGTGACAAGAAGTCAACACCAATATTTCGGCAACTGTAGGATCGATGTCGACAACAATTATATATTATTTATAAGCTGTTACTATTCCTAAAGCTTAAAAAATGGCAAGTGGTCATTATTAACACTCAATTGTTGCTCACATCGAGCACAGAACTTACATTTGTTTTTAATGTCGATTTAATGTGACGACGATGAGGACAATTGGAATAAGCGAGCATATGTGCAATAATTCTCAATTAAAGCAAATATATTATTGATTGATGTCAATCCATACTTAAATACTTTTATGGGTCTCCATTAAGCTCATATTTATATATACATAATTGTTTCGAAATTCATGCTGGTTTTTTCTATTTGGCTTTAAACGTTTAATGAGGATAAATAAAATTACCCAGCATTAATAAATATTTTACCAAAATTCGAATTTATTCACCATAAAACCAAAGCCAAAACAGAGCAATATTATAAATTAAGAATTAATAATTATGATTTATTTATTTTTGATGAAAAATAAAAAATATTTTATTAATTAAAAAAAGGAATAAAAGCTTAGCGGTGCATGAAAATATTTAAAACAACTTTTGCTTAATTGGCTCGTTTTCCTTTTTTACACACACAACTAAAATAAATAAAAGAACTTATTTAATTAAATGCTTGGGGATGCAAATCACAAAATCATTTGCAATTGCATTAAAAAAATATCGATGAAAATAGAGCACAACTGATAGTTCAAATCACGAAAAATAACAGAAGTTTATTCAATTTTTTATTTAATATTTTAGTTAGAGATGAGAGCATTAGATATTTTTTAGTCACCAGCAAAAGATAGTTTCATAAGACAGGATTTTATGATTCTAATTCCTAATAAGTCATAATCACCTGGATCAGAATCACTTTTTCACGAAATTTTCTCGAAAGCAAATAGGTCAAGCCTAAAAAAAATATTTAAAAAAAGCCAATTCAGAATTTTTCATTTCAGATTTCATTACAGAACTTTTAAAATCAGGCAAAAATTCTACTAATGGCCACCCGCTCGCAACGAACTTTTGTATTTTCACCCTTAAACCTCTCGCTTTCATGGTACAAGTAAAACATTATTTACGATAATATGTAATGACATGTGAACGTGTCACGTGAGCGCTGTCACATTTAGAATTTCCTATTAATCAAATGCTTAAACCACTCATTTGCAGCAACAACCTCATAACTCAAAAAAAAAAAAACTGAGTGTCTTTATTATTTAGTTTTTGACGTTTAAAAATATTTAAAAAAAATTGTGTTTCCAATCTGAAAAATAAACTCTCTGCCGTAGAATATCAAATCGACTCAGTCTGAGCTGAAGACAAAAATATAGAATAGAATATTCCGCTTCTGAATATATACAGTGACAGTTGGGCTCCTCGATAGGCTAGTGGGTAGTGTACTAGTCTAAAAGTATGGAGGTTGTGGGTTCGATTCCCACCTAAGACTCTAGCCAGCTTCACTACAAATGAATGTAAGTCCATATTGCCATGTTCGTTAGACCCAAGTTATAATACGATTTGTAATTAATGGTAGGAAACTGTAGCATATATCCTAGACTTGCTAGATGTACAATGTCTACAAGGGGCATTTTGCAACCAAGAGTGATTTCCCCTAATATGAATAGAATGTGCAGAGCGATATGGCAATTAATTATAAATTTTTCACGCAAGAATCGGTATTGTAGAGTTATGCTGTTCCAGCAGCAAATCAACGAGCATTGTCTCGTCTCGTTTTCTGCACAAACTTTCAGTAAATGTCCTTATATATATGTATGTATGTGTGTGTGTACCAGTGCGCTTGTGTACGTGTATGTATGTGCTTGTTTGTGCATGTATGCAATTTGAATCACAATTATCATTATAAAATTAAACTTTTCCATTTAGTAGTTCATGAGAAAAACTATTGAAAACTTATAATTATATTTGGATTTATGCAAACAAACAAAAAATGGTCAAGTCGTTTACTTGTTTGTTCTTTTCAACTTTCCTAAATGTTATTTGAGTTCAAGGAAACCAAGAAGGGACGGACGTCTATGCACACGGACATGAACCAATTAAATCTCATGCCAGGCAAAGAAAAAAGGGTAATACGAGCACTTCAAAGTTCTTCGTCTACAATATTGGCCAACAAAGGCAATACGAGCAACTTCAATATGTGACGGAATAGAACACAAATTGATAATGTGAGGAATGAGAAGAAACTATAAAATGTTTGCGAAATATATTTTTATTTGCCAAGTGAACTTCAAGAAAAGAAAGGTAATAGAAATAAGCAACAGAAGCAAGGAAAATTAATTTTATGTTCGGTTGTAAAACTTTGAAAATAGTATTTATGAGAGTTAATAAATACTCTACTTTCAATTTCCCTTTTCGTCAGTTTTGCATTTTGCAATAAAAGAAGAAATAAATCTTTAAAAGTCAAATAAAAAAAATTAAATTTATATCTGAAAAATAACAATCAGTTCTTGAAAGAAAATTAAATATTTGCAAGAAATAAGAACAAAGCGATTAAAAAGTAATTTTTGAGAAACTTGGATGGTGTAAATAAAGAAATTATTTCGTCTGTTTGACCTTTTCATCGTGACATTAATTTTTTCGATATTTTTTTTTTACAAAGTCTAAAATAAACTGTTTTTTTTTGCGTTTAATATTATTATTTTTTTTTGCAAAACAACAGCTTCTAGTCTAAAATTTCTGTAAAATATTTTTAAAAATTCGGTTTTTTTATTCCTTATTTGACTTGGAAACTCCTTGAGCTTAATTTTCTTCAATTTTTTATAGACCTGTTCTATAAACCGCATAAATCCAATTTTTTTCCCTTTACATATACGTTTCTGAAATCGAATAATTGCCAACAACGAAAAATTGATATAGTGGGGTTCTGTAAATCGTGCGATTTATTGAATTCAAAGTTAAATTTTAAAGATCAAAAACTTTAAAAATGGCATTAAATCAACTGTTAGTAATAAAAAAGTATATAAATATTGTCTAAAAATGGTTATTGTTATGATGTTTCTAAACATTCAATAATGATTTTAAATATTTTTTTGGGATATTCTTCCCCAATTAATCGTTTAAAATAATTAGAATTAAAAAATTTTTTATTGTTTGTTGTGGGTTTATTTAGGGGTTTTTTATTATTGGTCGCTAAATCAAATCGGCAGTGAACTTTAAGTCAGTTTGAAAGCATTCAACCTCATATTTTAATGCCAAAAAAAAATCAAATACTATATGAGAAGGTGGCAGGGATAGAGAAAGATAGTGAAAATTGGTTTATCGGCTTAAACACATGCTCTTTTTTCTTTCTGTAATTTTTATCAATTCTCTTTTGAAATCGCAAAGGTGTTCACACCATGAAATTTTAGTTTCGTAATTTGAGTTCTTTGCAAATAGACAAATTTGTACTGCTTTCGCTTTACCAAACAATCGAGATTTGCAGAAACAAAAGAAACCGGTTAAAGAACTATTTCTCATGTTAAATTTCATGAAATATTAATTTTAATAAATTATATGAAGCTTCTTTAATATTATTCTCCTAAAACAAAGCTCAAAGAAATAATCTTCAAATGAGAAATAATATTCTTAAAGCCTAGTACGTAGTTTTGCATGAATTTTATTTTATGTAGACCATCCCAAAGTAAAAGCGGAATTGTTTAGAAAATTTTCAATAGACTGAAAAGTTAACTCGGGATATTTTCTAATAGGTGATAATAGGAGTTATCTGGCAATCAAGCCTTAAAGAAACGTGAACGAATCCTAATTTCGTATTTTGAAACATGGTTATACAGGGAAAATAATCCGACTTATGGAAATTTCAAATGTTATAATTAATTTGAATAACTTTTATACGTTATTGCCAAGAGATTTATCCCTTCAACTTTTCAAAATGTCAACTAATAGAAAATTAAGGGAGTTCAATTACGCTAAGTTGTAAGTTTCATATACATAATACTAACAGCTGTTTATGCCCTTCTAATTATGTTTCAGCTAACGACTTTATGCCAACGAATATTTCGTCGTAGTGTACTATATGGTAATTGTCAGAGTATATAATAAACTTTAGACACTATATATTTATAAATAAATCTATATAAATCTGTATTTTTGTAAATAAATCTATAGTCTTTGCTTTAGCTCTGCTCATTGACTGGGAGTTTACATAAATTGTTTCTAATTTTTACTGGAAAGTGTTCACGTACTCGAAAAATTTGTAAGAAGACAGTGAAAAAGGAGCATAAAAGCAATTGAGAGTAAAGTTTTACGAAATTGTTACTTATAAAAGAGGCAGTTTGCATTGAGAGTGATGTCACTGCGATTAAATTCCTGCGACTCGTGTTTGATGGTGAGAGTCTTAGAGAGGGTAATGTGATGGTCACAGACGCTCGGATGAAAATTCACGAGCTCTTGTCATTTTTATTATTATTTTTCATTTTTAATATAAACACAAACATAAACTCCAAAGGCATTTGGCTAGTATTTGACAGGAGTCGAAGTCCGACTGCTAAATAGTCAAGTACACTTGCTACTAGCCTACGAGGACACTCCTTTGAGCAGTATTGCTAGTTCGGAATATTTTTTTATAGTATTGAAAAAATTGTTAAAAAAAATTTATCCAAGGAACGCAAGTATTGTAAACCGGCTCTGAGAAGTACAATTTGAACAGCTGTTTAGTGTTTATAAGGCAAATGTTTGCAAAAAAAATCCCCAAATGATGTCAAATTATCCTTTACGGAATGTAGAGGACAGTTGCAAATGAAGTTGGAATGAAGTTGCAAATAGTGAATACTTCTTTGTGAACTTTTAAAAACAAAAGAAGTGAATTTGATAAGCAATTACATTTTTCTTATGGCGTTTTTTTTTCTGAAAGAAAGTGTAACATTTTGTTAATCAATGTAAAGAAAAAAAAGCTCTATTTAATGTATATAAGTTTTGAAATGCTTTATAAGCTACTTGGGCCTGAAATCGTTAATGTAAATAAAACCACTTTATTCCATTCCTTTCCCTACGTTTCGTCTATTTTTTGTTGACTTCATCAGGAGAATGTATTTCATAACGTATTTGAAAATATAAATATAACAACATGAATGGCCTTTAATATTTTTATAAATAATTACACATTTAAATATTACCTTAATATTATTACGTTGTTGCTTTGCTTTAACTTAATGTATATGTGTTTTACAGATGTTTAATTTTCCTAATAAGTTTGGGCTTATTTAGGAACACTAAATTATCTTTTTTCCATTAAAAAATAAGTAAAATGAACACTGAAAAGAGAAGTCGAATTAAGTAATGAAGCTTATTTAGTTACCAATTGTTACTAGTGAAACATTCATTTACTTTTTAAGATTTTTAAGAATTTCTAAAAGACAAAAAATTTACAAATTTGTATGTTACCAGTTTTTTTTTATTGGGTAAGAAAATGAACACACCTTTTGTTTCATTTCGTGGTTTTATATAAATATTGCGATACACTATGGCGATGAAAGAGACTATTGTTGGTTTTTTAAAAGTGTTTCTGTTATTGTGTGTCTTAGCAGCAAATTTCAACATTAATGAGACAAAAAATAATATCTAATATCCTGATATGACACATTTCCATTCAACATATGTTAGTTTTTGTGAACTATATGTACATATTTTTGCTTTTGTAATTTGTTTATGCATATGAGACGACACACTTGGAAAATTGAGTTGTTGAAATATGATACTCAACTCCCACCAAGGGAGTAATTTTTATAATTTTTATATTGTTTAAGAGGCAAACTGTTACCAAGAAATATGCAAAAATATTTTATTTTTACTACTTATGGCCACCGTTGCCAGAAGTGCAAAATCATCTGCATTTTGCAGATTTTACTTCCTCAAAATTGTCAGAATGTAGATTTTAAGATTTTCAACAAACAAAATTCAGATTTCTTAACTATGGTAATTCAATTTACTGCTACTAAACTTATTTTGTTTTTCGCTATTTGACCTGCTGGTGGTTTCTCTCTGCAACATGTACTAAAATACATGAACAGATATTGATTTCAATATTCATTTGAAACTCGGCAAATATTCATTTGAAATTCAATGCAAAATAAGAAAAAGTAACGACTTATAAATTACGAAAGTGTTTCCTCCCTGGGTAATTATGTGGCGGACGCACTGCCAAGTGCAAGTTGATATACAAAAAAATATATTGAGTTTTCAGGTAAAGTTTTGAGAAGATTGGATGTTGAAAATCAAATCTTTAAGTATTACTTGTCAAAGTATAATACTAATGACAATTTTAATTTGATTAATGATTAATTCTATTATGAATATCTCATAAACTAGCTTAATTTTTTGCATACTTTCAGATCCTTTAGATGTAAAAACTTATTTTATGTGTGTGCTTAAAACACGTCAAAAGATATGAATAACATTACAGGGATAGATTTTTCATCATCTTAGAATTATTTGATTATTAGGAAATAAAGCCGAGAAATTTAAAATCGGGTGATTTGCAGAACACCATTATGTCACCATTGTTCGTAGTTCAAAATCATAATTCTGACTAGTTTTTTAACTTTTCCTAATTAATAAAATTTTTGATATTGCCAAATATTTTCTTAATTTTTTATTTTTTATTGAACAAGACTTTTTTATTCAAGAAGACTTTGATTCTGATTAAAGTTTTGGAACTTTAAAAATCTTTTGAATGAATAGAGAACAACTTGAATAAGATTTTGAGCGAAAATCTGAAATCCTTTTTCTGCCTGTGCTTTTCCAGCTCTAACTTTTTTCAAAATATAACGATTTATCGCATCCATCTGCACACGTCGATAGAACTATAAGTCAGCCAAGTCTAAATAAAACTAAAGTGTGAAATGATTTGGAAAATGAATGACTACTTGGAATACTGTTTGCAAACGATTATTTAGAGCTAAAAAACTTAATATCGCCAGAATTGCTTCGAATGATGTCGGATTAAGATGATACACCGATATAAAGTTGAGGGAAAATCATATTACCCATTTACATGTTTTTCGTTCAACATATTTAGAAAACGGACATTGACATTTTTTGAGAATAGAATACAAACATGGCGGAAAATCAAAACAACAGTTTTTTTTCTCAGAAAAGAAAACATCAATGACTGGAATGATACATTGAAATATTTACTAGGCCAAGACACAAAGTTTTTAACGAATTGTCTAATTGAAATGATACGCATTAAAAATTATTCATAGCATTCAGTCATGGAGACTGATAAGAATTGAACTGGAACCCATAAAGAAAAATTATGTTCATTTGATTAACAAATATATGCACCTTGACTAATTTAATTTCAACCATTAATGGCTTGAGAAGTTTTTCCGAAGTTCATGCTTTCAACAGCAGCATGCTTTCCAGCCCTGCTTCATAATGCTTTTTCCGTTTTGTAATTAGAAGAGGAAGTGGTTTCATTTTTCGTACTTTTGCTATAAATTACAACAATAACAATTATAACTAAAACAACAAAAATAATAGGAAAGAAAGTGGAAGCAAAAGGGAGTTGGAATAATAATTTACAGAATGTACAATAAACCCGTATATATGTATAAATTTTATTTTATCGAGGAGGGAAGGAGACAAATAAAGATATTATAGTTGGGTTGTTGAGTGGGTGCTGCCTACAAATTAAGGAGCTACCATAGTTCATGTCTGTCATTTCTTCCTTTTGCACTTTTCTAAATATACAAACTTGCTCGTACATTAATGCTAAATATTCATTATTTATAAATGTATGTATTTTTTAAAGGTTTTTCTTTCTTCATTGTGAAACATGACCTAAATTTTGACAAACAAAAAAAAACACTTTAGCGTGCAAAAGAATATGTAAAGAAATACAAAGAATTATACATTTGGTTCTACATAATTGTACCCAGTAGTTTGAATGTGACAAATAAATAATATATGTACATCCATGTACATATGTTGAGAAGAAAACAGAAATATTTGTTAAGCAAAAACCATAGTTTTCTTATTAAAAAAAATAAATTTTGTTGTACAACTGAGCTGTTGACAATGTATTTTTTACTTTGTCAATATCTTTGCATTTCCTAAGTCTAGACAAAAACAAACAAAACAAAAAAATTAAAAGTGTGGCGAAAAAATTATAGTCCAGTTTGCTGTTTAAACTGATGTAGTTCGAGACCTTGTTCATTATGAATCGTTTACTACAAGTTCCTTATAAATTGCCGCTGAAAACCGTTTAAATTTGCACACAAGTATAAATCATTAGCACGCACACACACACATACATACGTACTTGCGAAATCGATATTATTGATTTGCTTGCTTTTCAATTATTTTTCATTATTTTTCCACTTATTATTCTTTTGCTACAAAGTGTTTATTTTAAAACTATCATACAACCAGACATACAAACATGTGAAAATAACCACCACAAGAGTTAAAAACAAAATATTAAAAGAGGAATTTCTTTTAATATTTATAAGGCAATTTGCAAACAAAAAAAAAATAATAATAATATTCCAACGAACACAAATAAACCCCCTCTTTTTAAAGGGGAAAAATAATTCTTATATAAAATAGTGGCCCTTGAAGTGGTTGGCGAATTTCGTCTTTAACTTGAACATATTGAACTAATTTGAATAAAAGATGTTGTGTTCTGTCTTTAATCTAGTACACGGAATTGTTGAAGTTGAAATTGAAAAGTTGAAAATCTCCAACCGCAATGAAGTTAAATAATTGAATTCTTAAACGATCTTTACTCGTACACGTATGTATGTAGGTCCTTTCGTGCCACATAGACGTACCACGTACTTGGAAAAAAATTAATATTTTAGTTTTAATTTTGAAATTTAGGAACAATTTTCAAATTTAACAGTTTTTGACATTTGTCTATGTTGCATTTGAGAATAACTTTATTTAAAGGCCATTGCGGCACTGTTTGGTGCAACTTCGATTTAACTTCAGATTAAAATCTGCTTTTTTATATAATATATATAAAGGGTGTTTTTTATAGAGGCATAGAACTTTAAGTTGGCATTACTTTTCAAGATGGCGACCGATTTAACAGCTGTCAAGTGATTTATTCTCAGTTTAGTTTGGCAATTCATCACGAATAGACTCACGCCTGAACAACGCTTGCACACAGCTCGTGCCACAATAGATTTATTGAAAGACACGTTTATTGACCGCCTAATTTCACGTTTTGGACCTGTGTATTGGCCTCCAAGATATTGTGATTTAACACCGCTAGACTACTTTCTGTGGGGCTATGTAAAATCATTGGTCTATGCGGATAGGCCACAAACGCTTGACCATTTGGAAGACAAAATTCGCCGTGTTATTGCCGATATACGGCCACAAATGTTGAAAAAAGTCATCGAAAATTGGACGTCCAGATTGGACTACATCCGCGCTAGCCGTGGCAGTCATATGCCAGAAATCATATATTAAAATATAATGCCACAAGATTATCTTTCTGATAAATAAAATTAATGTCAATCGAATATTCCATCGTTGTTTTATTGCAACTTAAAGTTCTATACCTCTATAAAAAACACCCATTATATATAAATGGGGAATATTGAGGAACACTTTTAAAAGTAGCTTTATTTTAAGGCCATATCGATATCAAATTAGCTCTAGATGTAACTATGATTGTTTTAAAGAGGAATACTTTTTTATCAATAACTTAAAATTTTTGATTATTGGGATATGTCTTTACTGCGTTAAGCGAGCGATACAGTGGCACAAAAAAGTCTATATACGGTTTACCAACATGTGACGAAATCTCTGTATACAAATCTTTTTTTTTTTACATTTGGCAGCAAACATATTAATTAATTTTACGGATGTCATTTATTTATAAAAATATAAGAAACTAATGGTATTATTTATTCTGACAAAAAAAGGATACAGATATTTAGACTTTCTCTTTTGTTTACGTTCCTTTCTAAAAACGAAGTACAATAATGCAAACAAAAATAATATGTTCTTTTTTGAATATGTTGCACAAATTAAATGTCAATATTTACATCAAAGTTTAGTAAAATTTAATAAAGTTTAAATATTTCATAATTAAAGAATTACTACGAATGTATTCATCATCTAGTTAAGATGGAAAGTTTATTTTATTAATATACGTGATTAGTGATGTAAAAATGTCTATGTAATCACATACTAGTAGTTGCATGTAGTAAATTGTTTGCCCAGTTCACAAGCCACTTCTGCAACATGTATCGATTATTGCAATACATCGAGAACAATCAGTTCTACTGTACCGGTTGTAAACGTCAAAAAAAATTACACTTCAAGTTGAAACAGTCAATTTTAAAATGAATATATGTATATATATATATATATATATATATATATATATATATATATATATATATATATATATATATATACATATATATATATATATATATATATATATATATATATATATATATATATATATATATATATATATATATATATATATATATATATATATATATATATATATATATATATATATATATATATATATATATATATATATATATATATGTAGACGTATATAAGTATTTGTATATATTCTAATTTATAAACTTCCCTTATTTCATTTCACATTTTTTATTAATTTTTTTTTTTGGCACTCTGACATACATTTTTCTTCTTCTCAAAATCTAATATTCATATAATGTGGATACATGAAACATGAATATATTTTATTTTTCTTGCAACATCCTTCTTTGTTGTGTTGTTTGTGCAGAACACTCTACGCCTACTTTGATTATGTATTTTGTAATAATCGTTTACAATAGGGAATTCTCGTATTGTACTTGATTTGATCAAATTGCTTAAAGTTCACAGACGATTTGCTCTAGCGATAAAATCTCTAGCGATAAATGAAATGTCTGCATATGAACAGCTAAAGTCACAACAAACAAAACATTTTTTTTTTTACTCTAACTGTTGGAACCATTAGTTGGGCAGAATATAAAATAATAAATTTCAATTTTAAGTGTCTAATTTAATATTTTAATTTTATATTTCGAAAACGTGTGAAAAGGGTAGCATTTAAAATTTTCAATTAGTTCTGTACTGCTGAATCTAATGTAATATGCTGAGTAGTTTTGTTCTAATGGCTTTGAAAAAAGCTTTGCTTGAGAAGGTTATGGGTAAGATGTGAAGAGCGCACCTCATTTTTAAGGCATCTTTATTATTCAGAAAAGAAAGCAGCAATTTAGGGCATATTTTTTCTTCTTCAGAGTTGAAAGAGCCAAGTTAAGGCATCTGAAATTATTTAGCGAAAAATAGATTATTTTCTTACATATTTTTTGTTCAGTAATAGTTTTTTTTATTTTTTCGAGTGTAAAGTTTATTTCCGGTTGTGGCATAAATTTTATCTCTGGTTTCCCTTCTTATTACTGTGATTTGAATTCTAAGGAACCATTTTTCAACAAATTTTTATTGCGTTTAAGGTTCTGTACATGGAAGCTTCATATAATTCTCTGAATATGACGTTCTCTGAGTATGACTCATGGAGACTTGGGAGAGATACAGCTTTTAGGTCTGTTCTTTTTCGAATAAACTATCTTATAATCAGATTCTAGCAGCTGTGTCCCCTTTATGACAACCAATAGTCTCGGAACAAAATAAGTTTTTGATTTTAAGTTTCAAATCGATTTATGTATGTTTCAATAGAGATGCTTCGCTAAGGCCTTTCACATTGAACAATTTCGAAAACACTGATCGTAGCAATTTTTTTTTTGCCCAAAAAAATATTTTTGGCACATGAAAAAAAGAAAATTCGATATTTAATTTAAATACTTTGTTGTTTTTTCGGTCGGACTGATTTCGCTTCATTTGATGATCAAGAAATTTATTTTCAAATAAGTTTCTATTCTATACTTGTAGCACAACAATTTTAAGACAAGAGGCAGCAATTTGCACTTGATATAGATATTTCTTTTCAAAATAATAAATTAACTTTTTTTTTTAATTATCACAGCACCTGGCATTCGTACCTAAAAATTTTTGCAATGTTAATTTGTTGATATAGAATGGATTCGTTCAAAATCAGAATATTTTAAAAAACACCCAAAAAAAGATTTTAAAATATATTCTTTTCGATCAAATTAATGCACTATTTATTTTAAATTGTTTTATTACTTTTCGAAGAATGAATTGAATTTTTTTTAGAAAATACTACCAAAAACAAAATGTAAATAGAAGCATATCTGTGCAACAATCAATTAACAGAAGTTTTCAAAATAGCAAAGTGTAAACAAAAATGGTAAAATGTGTGATGAAAAAGTTTTTTTATTTATTGCCTGATTTGCACACTTTGCAGTTGCTTTAAATTCATGAGTAAACCTTGAATAAAATGGCTATTGCATGACATACATATGGAAACTGTCAACTCCAATTACAGAGTCCTGTCGGAGAGAAATGACCATTAAATTTGACAACAGGTTGCAATTAAAAGTGCCAACTAAAGCAAAAATAGAAAAACAAATCACCTTCAACGTGGTCATCAAAATTTATTTGATACCCTCATCCAGGATATAGAACTAATTGGGTAATCAATCACCAATGACGCAGACAGTGAAGAGGGAGAGAAAGAAAGAAGGAAAAAGTTTCATCTAAAATCCATAACAAATGAAACTTTTGACTACTTCTCAATTTTAATATTCATAGGAGTATCATTCTAGATGACAATGGCACACTTTTCTTTAATGTGAAATCAATCATGCATCACCTCAAAATATCTTCATTATTTTTATTATCTTCACTTTGTTGAGTGACTTAGTAAAACTAAAGAACTAAAGACTTGTCCCATTAATTTTTAGCTTTCCTTAACTTCTGAGTTTTTTTTTTTATTTCATTGAAAATGAAAAGGTTAAAGGGAAAACATTGACATCTTTACTCTCATAAGGGTGATTTATTTGTAAACTGCTATAACTGAAAAATTGTGATTTTTTATTTTTGAATGCAGTATTAGTGATTTATAATTTTTTTTTTTTTCAAATTCCCATATTGAGGAGTGAATGTCTTAAGCTCCTCCTTTTTTAAGAGGCGAATTAGTTGAAAACTTATTTTTAACAATGTTTTTTGAATTGTAGAGGTCTTGTCGTAAATGAAAATTTTATCAATTGTTTGTTAAAATTTATCGGAGATTTCCTACGTTTCTCCGTAATTCATACGTGAGAGTTTAGAAAAAAAAATTGAAAAAATTCTTAGCAGATGGCGCTGTAGGGCGGTCATTCCATTTGACAGCTTAAAATATGTTCTTTCTGAACCGATATTTTGAGTTGTGCTGTCACGGTTAAATGTCTTACTAATATTTTATAATTTGACGCTGAAAATTAATGCAACGAACCTAGTTATTTTTTTAATATTTCTTTTATTCAACTAGAAAAGGTTTTTTAAAAAATGTTGACTAGGAAACAAATTTTCTTTTGATATTTTCTGTAGATATCCACCATAAAAAATAAATATTCATTATAAAGAATATGCCGCAGAAATTGAAAAATTACTTGAATATAGTCTTTAGACTTATGAAAAAAAGCTTTAAAGGGTAAAATATGCAAAACAAAAAAACATGCACTTTTACAGAGGGTGGCTTCAACGTATTGTCATGAAGGAAAATTATTGTCATTATTTGAACTAGATGCCACTTTACTATAAATGAAAAGAAGATCTCTGGAAATATTATTTATACCGCAAATATCAAAGTACAGCGATGTTTGACGCCATCTGCCATGACAACTAATTTACAAAATTGACATTACTTTTGCACCACCACCAAGTTAATCGATGGCGAAATTCTCAAAAAGCTCCGAAATATATAAATATTTCATCGTATATATCATACATAAGGCGCGCAGGAAAAGCATGAAGTTGCATATTTTTTTAAATAAAGTCTCCATAAAAACATAAGTAAGTCTGAAATAAGGCCAAGATCTTATCCACAAATGGCATCCGTTAATATGTATGTAGTACTGAGGTAAGAATGATGAACAAGTTCTCGCTTGGTATGCCACCAAACGTAAGGGAAAGAGCTTTGCCTTGATATTGACCAGGAGATATCTAGAACCAACCAGACATTCTAAGGCCAAGGCCCCGCAATGAGCGGAAGAGCGGTGTTTTTACGGAAAATTGTATTCATAATTATAAAAATTTAATGCGTTTAAGAAAAAAAGAAGATTTGGTGTTCATCCTATAAGTCAAGCAAGGCGACATTACGGCGAATTTAACCATTTATATACAAATCTACGAAAATCCAGACAGATTTTGGCAATACTTCCGTATGTCTTTATCGCTTATATTTTTATTTTTAAAATTTGGTAATCTGTCTTGCCATAATAGCGTTTGGCTTTGTACAGATGAACTTATAAGCTCCGTATTCACTTTTGCCATGTTTATACTTTGCCTACGCATAATCATTTCGGAACAAAACATACTCCGCTGGCCCACTCAAATTAGTTCGTTATAAACGCAGGTTGTTATAACGTGTAAATATTTTTTGTTATAAAAAATAAGAGTAAGCAAGATTGTAACAGATCGCTGCAACCAGTGTATGTTACTCCAGTTACGTCGTTATCTACTAACTAACTTTACTATAGAAAATGTTTGTTTTTTCATTTCTAATGTCTTTAGATTATGCGCTTTCTATTCATTGGTAAGTATCATTTATTTATAATTTAGTGCACTTTTCGATTTGATTCTTATGAAAGTTACAGGTTTAAAGGCCAGTTTATTACGTCATATTCAAATATCATTTATTTTTAAGTTCAACTTGAATACGAAAGTAAGTTTTTCAGTGCTTTTTTATATGAAACTTAAATGATACTTAAATAGCCAACGTATTTAAGGTATATTTAAGTTGAATTCATTGACCATATGGTTTTTTATTTATTTATTCATTTTTTTTTTTGCAGACATCGAAAATTTTCTCACATTTCACAAAAATGGACTTTAATACTCCATTTTTCGAGTAGTTTTATGACAAATAAAATTCCAAAAATATTTTATTCACGTGCTTTGGACTTTTTAAACGTTTATTTTACAAAAATTAATTTTGTCCCTAAATTGCAATCGTCTTTTGCAATATCTTTTTTTTCATGAAACAGCTGTTTTTGCAAAACTCTGGAAGATTTCTTGAAAGCATTGTAGTGCTGCCATATTTTTATATCACTTAAATAGGAGTTTTAATTTTTACTGATAAACTAAAACTGTATTTAAGTACAATTTAATTTTAAATAACAATTAACTAAATAAGGATTTAAATACGAAATCAAAACCTGACCATAAGTGTCATTTGGCTGTCGATAGTATTTGTTTTTTGAGGCAAAATTAAGAGCAAAAATAATGTATTTAAAATATTTTCTTTATTAAATTTTTTCTTAATTTTGTAAAAGGTGAAATAAATGTATTTGGCGAGATGTGATTGATATATTCGCTGTCATTTAAACAACACGACATTGTTGTGGCATTTTTCACTTTAGATTAAAAGAGTTTAAAATCATTACATTTGCAATTGTATTAAAAGCAACGAAAATGCAGTACAACAGTATGCAAGAAAACAATTCACACGCTTTTTGTGAGATGTGAGCTATTGAAAATATTTACTCGTATTAAAATGGACATATTTTATGTTTGCGTTTTTTGCGAAATTTTTTTATGTAATATAGAAAATAATGTTTATAAATATTACATATAAAAATTACTTCTTTTTTTTTTCTTGTGGTTGGGATTAATCAAAAAGGAAAACTAACAGCCATGAGATCTATTTAGTAATAAAAAAAAGGTGCATTTAGATGAAATCCGCGCAAAAAATTTTATTAATGTTTACGCTCCTGTTAACCGGATTGTAGTTGCAGGAGTCCTCCTCTCAGAAGATCAATATTTATTCATGACTGTATTGCAGACAAACTGAAACAAGAGCGCCAAGCGTTCTATAGCTGTCAAAAATTCCCTTAAAACGGGGCTGTAAAAGACATAAAAATTTCAGGAAGTTTTTCGTACAATATTTAAAATAAACTGTAACACATATTGATTTACATAGTATTAAAAAATTTTAAGAAAAACAAGTATGCAATAATTTGGTGATTTTTTTGCTACCTTCCGCTAACTTCACTCCCTGCGAAATTGGATTTGACAACCACTTAGAGTTGACGGTGTGTTATTTGGGTTTGCTTCATACAAGTTGTAAAGACATGAGACATTTTGACAACTAGAAACGTTTGCCGCTAGCCGTTCGAGAAAAATTGCAGCTGCCGCAGTTAAATTTTCTGGGAATTATTGCTTATTTTTGTGTTTTTATAAAACGCAAAAAAGCTTTTATTTTCTCTTGTTCACATTACAATCAAAGAATGTTTTAAATATTATTTTTTTTGCTGTTTATAACTACCGTGATTTTTCTCTTGATTTATAAACTTATTCCAAGGATAAAATATGTTTTATCTTTTTTTTTGCAAATTTTTTTTAAACAATTTAAACATATTTTTTTTTTTATTAAATGACCATAAAGCATATTTAGAGCATATTGTTTGTTTCCTTGGTGGCAAATAGTAACATTTTTATGAAAAAATCAAAGCAAACATTTATACAATATCAATAAAACAAACGCTACAGATATAGGGTGACTAAGACCGCTATAGAGCCTACAAAATATGATTCAAATTAGTCCAACCAAGTAACCAAAGACCATTCATCCATTCAGCTGTCTTAATATTTACACTTAATTATTCACAAAAACAAAATATTCATAACTAACATCTAATTAATGGACAAATATGTACATATGTATGTACATACAACGGCTGTATGTAGATACCTTTTGTAGTGCAAATAAAATTGCACAATAAAATATGCAAAGAAATAATACAAGTACGTCGTCGTCGCCAATTGGGTGCAGGCAGCAGGTAAAATAGCAAACCAAATGACTTTACAGTAGTAAAAGTCCCCTTTTACAAAGCGTACGCCACGGTACAATATTAAGAACAAATACAAATTCGATTTATTGCGTGTCGCTCTCTACAACAAACAAACAAAAAAACATTAATATCAAACAATAACTGAAATTACAACAAAAAAACATAAAGCAAAAATTTATAACAATTTAAACATTTATTAAAATTAACAACAACCAACAACATCAAATGAAAGAAACTACGTAAATAATAAAAAAAGAACTTATAATAAAATTACACAAACACATGCAAATGGAAACAGAGCACATGTAAACTCTCACAACACACAGATACAGTTAAACATATAGACAAACAAACAAACAAACAAATAACTACTCGTTTAACAACAAAAAGTAAATAAAACCAAGTCACATCAAGCATATTTGACGTAATGAGTATCATCATCTCCTTACCCTTCACCAAAGAGTTGAGTCAGAGAAATTAAGGAAAATTCGCCATATTTACTAAACAAACAACAACAACAAATACTTCTATCACTTCTACTGCGAATGTAAAGGCAAAGATAGATAAATAAAAAAAAACCCACTCACTCTTCTCACGCCAACCGGTTAACAAAAATAAATAAAAACAAACACACTGGGAAATCAACCTTTTGTCTATTAAAAGGATAATATAACGACAACAGCTAAAAGAACGACAACTTATACAAACAAAATTCATTGTAAGAACAACAACACGTTAAAGGAGACCAGCCAGGGCAAAAGAAATGATAGTCAAGTGATATTCAAGGAACAAGAAACCCACTCGAACTGATGGAAATACTCGTACACACATACAGACACACATACTGACTCACCGGCAGGACGGAAGGAAATAAGTTTTGTGCATTTGAAAAACCTGGTATAATAAACATACTTTTTGCTAAAACACAAACAAGAACAGCTTGCAACAATACTATAACAACAACTACAACTACTATCCCAACAACAACTAACATCAGCAACAACGCTGCTTGACAAGTGGTGAGTGTTAGTTTTATACATTTTCATATAGTAACCATTTATTAGTACTCGTATTATTTTTTATGCTTTTTCATCGTTTCCCTTCTTAATCTCTTAACGTATGTGGAGGTGGATCCAATCCAATGGTACTCATACTCGTATTCCTTTTCATTTGACTTTTCCCTCATACTCGTACATACTCATGTGAATGATACGATTATTGTATGTGATATTTCTAGTACGTGCACCGCAAACAAATGAACATGCCCAAAGTCAGGCGTTGGAAATATGATGGTTTTATCGGTCGTTATCAAACGTACTTAGTTAACGGACCTTTCAAACATTGACAGAGGTTCGATGTCAAATCCTGCTGCTTAATACTACTCAAATCAAAAATAATGGCAAGATTAATATAAAAAAAAAAACATATAAATAATTGATATCGATGGAAATTTTGAAATTGGGCCTATAGATTAGCACTTATTTACTATTGACACTGTTCGTGAATTTAATACTGTACAAAGAATTTAATACGTGCCGTGTTAAATTCTTTGATCTTTGAAAGCAAAATTTTTTTGTTTTTGCAAAATTTCGCGCAAGATTCTTTCAAAACTGATTTGTCTTTTTTTTATAAAAGTTAAAATTCCAAGCTGATAAGAAAAGGTCGTTGTCGCTAGTGATTTTAATGATGATCAAATACATATTAAAGGGTCTTTCATGAAGAACTTTCCATCTTTACATTTAAATAAAACAGAGGCCTATCTATGCCATTGGATAAGAAATATAACATCGTGCAAGTGTTCGTCGTGGCATCGGCGTTAAGCGCGCATCCGAAATGTTCAATTTTATATGACTCTGGCGCACAAACCAGGCCATGGGTTATGTTGGCTTTGAGGGCCGCTGTGATTTGTGGCTTATTCGCATAGACCTGCGACTTAAAAAAATCTAACGAGATCAAATCGCACAATCTCGGCGGCCAGTTAAAATCACTTCCACGTTAGATGACCATAAATTCAAATCTCGCGTGCAGAATGTCCAATGAGGCACGAACTGTGTGGCATATAGAGCCATCCTATTGAAACCACATATTGTTGTTGCACTAAACTGGTAATCGAAAAATCTTTCTGTACAAAACGATTGCTGTTAAATTCTAGTAGTACAGAAAATAATATTGTCGTAATAAATAAACAAACAAAAAAGAAAATTATAAAAAAATCGTTATCAGATCACGCATTGGACATAAACATCTGTGTCCTTAAAGAATTTCCTTTCCCATTCTTTATTAAACATTTTGATAAGTGTAACTTCAAAAAGATTGACAGCGAGATCTAAAAATCTAAATGACAATTTGAATCTCTTTGTTGAAATGTAAACAAATCATTGTGATATGCCGCGTCTCATTAGCAGATTTTTGTGCCTTATGCAAGCGTGCCATAGAGTTCGAGAATTTGGGCATCACTCCACTAAGGCTATACAGCTTTAGGTGGTGAATATGATGAGTTTTTGACTGCTCACAATCGATTTGTGCAATTGGTACACGAACTAACCTCTTCAGATTTTACGCACTCGATTGCACAATTTCTAAAGGATTATAAAAATGGATTTCTACAAAAAAAGGTCACGAAAAGGGCATTTTAGATGGAGAAAACATGGCAAACATTAAAATTTTTATTTAATTATCACACTAAAATATAACGGACAATCAATAACGATAAAATTGCAATAAATTTTATTATGAAATCTACCAGTTAAGTATGTATGTATGTATACCAAAAACTATAAATCAAAATTAAAAGGCAATGCATTCATAAGTAAATACATACGTAGTATATACACACAACCTTGGGTTCTTGATATGTACTTTACATTTGATTTCAAAAGTTTATATTTTTTATCTCAAGTTGCACATCATCAAATTAATTTAGAAACCTCGTGTGTAATTTTAGAAAATGTATAAGTGGATATAAAAAACCTAAAGAAAGAACTATGAAATATTATAAATATAATCTTGGAACTATAACTAATAGAGGAAAGGTCTTAAGAAACAATTCATACAGTTCTAGAACTATATAGAAATTGTTTATGCTTCCGGTTGTCTTTTCTATCCTTTTGCGTATACTTTCAAATATAAAATACAGATGGTTTCCAACGTTGTTTCGGCAGGAAGATGACCCAGTTTGGTCGACATCATCACAAGAAATGATGCTATCCAGAATAAAAGTCTAACGAAAGCGCAAGAGCATGCTCGGTCTGAGACCTTACGGACTCAAAGAGTCTAATTTGTATTCCCTTAATTGAGTAGTATAACGAAATTAAGAAATGAACCTTGAAGATGATGTGGACCTTAATTGCCACTTGTAAAATGTCCAAAGACTTTTTGGCCCTCAGTAAGAAGACATGAGACTAAGCAAATTGTAACCGCTGGGAGAAGGTCGCTTACAATCCTTGTTAACAATATTATGGGATACTATACGATCCGTGGCATGTTAAAGTCTCGATAAAGAGAAACACTTTCTCTGTGATAAGTTGATAAGCCGTATCCAGTAGACTTGGGTACATTTAATAAAAATCTGGCAAAAGCTTTTCTTTTCCATTCTTAACCACATTTTATTGATGTATCATGAATTGATTATTATTTTGATTGCGAACATGACTTCAAATCCAATAAACAAGAATCAAATCAGAAAATATCTTGTACAGAGAATAAATATTTCAGGATTTTGTCTTTTTTGGAACTTCTGTTTTTCTGGGCAGAATAATCCAACTTCTGACAACCGAATATTTATTAATAAATTCATGACATATGCACAACTGATTTCAAATATTGTTTGTTTTAATTAAAATTAAAAGACGCTACTAATTCCTTTAACAACCTGTCAATTATATCATGCATTTACGTCATCATATTCAACAAAGAACGATGGTCTTGTCACGATTAATTTGACGAAAGGATAATTTTATTTCATTTTCCACACGAAAAAAAAAACAGAAACAACCCGAACGAGTGGTGCTAGAATTATTATTATTACAATTTATATTTAAACGTCAAGTAGTGAAAATAATGTCATTTATATTAAATACATGTACTCGTACGTCAAATGTTTCAACAACATTTATACTTTCAAAGGTGTAAGTCTATTACGAATGCATTTATACATTCGAATGTACGAAAGCATTTTGCTTTATGGCGTTATTATGTATATAGAAATTTACACATACATGCAGACGTATTTCACACACAACCACACACGTTTACATACATACGCATTGTACTAGAATGCAGGGTATTTCAATAGGAGATGATCCTTGAAATTACGTACACGTATTTTCCGATTAGAAATGAAAATAATTTAGACAAGAATATTTGAATTTTTAATCGTATAAGTAATGAAAAATATTCTTAGTGAATGACATTTTCATGGCTTCGGAAGAATCAATTAGTGCATTTTTAACTTCTTGGGAAGTTAATAAGTTGACAATATTTCGATTAGATATTTTATTTAGTTTTACAAATTTCTGCAATTCTGTGTTTATTTTTAAAAATGGCCTGCTTATTGCAACAAAAAAAACATACTTATACTAAATTCCCACAAAAATATTATTTTTCTTAAATTGCTAAAGGAATTTTTTTAAGGAAAAATTAATGGAAAAAACTTGAACAAGTTTATAAAAATAATTAAAATTGTATTGTTTGTTGTCACAATAAACAACACATTTTGTAAAACTCTAATTATTTTCAACAATTTTATCCCAAAATAAATAATTTCAACATTAAGTTATTGAAATTTTTAATGTAGGTATTATCAGTATAAATTTTTAAGAAGTTAAAAAAAAATGCACTAATCGATACTTTGGAAGTAATGAAAATATCGTTCCTTAAGAATGACCTCCATTTTTTTATTGGATAATTTATATCACAAAAGTTAAAAAGTTGCCTAAAATTGCAAAAAAAAAGAATATCGTTAAAATTGGTTTCAAATTACTAAAAATTAAAAAAAGAGTACAAATCAATGAAAACCAAACTTTAAGTGCGGTTATGACGAAAGATTATAAAAACAATATTATAATATTGGAAACACACCCTAAAATCAATTAAAAAAAGTTGCAAAAAGCGCAAAAAATTAACAAAAATATAGTATATAAAAATATAGTATATATGTATATAAATATATAAAAACATTTTAAATTTTACTAAAATTTATTGTACGTTGCAAAATTTGCAAAATAAAAATATATACATTAAAAAATAACTGAATTCAAACAAAAAAATGTGGACTGAACAAAAATTTTTAATCAGCAAATAACATTTAACTATGGAAAATTTTAAGAAAAAAGATTAAGCAATTTCTACAGAATTTATACATATATTTTATTTAATTAATAGTATTTTCATTTATTGGTAGTTCCATTTATATTAAAGATTCAATAACTAACATCACATGGACTCAAATTATTAGAAACATAATTTTTCATGTTTAAAACGTTCGTACGATTTTACAACGGCTGGTGAATCTACCAATCGTAATAATTAATTTATTTTAAATTTTAGAGAAAAAACGAAGAATATAGAGAAACGTTATAGAATATAAAAACTATCCAGTTGTTCTTTAAATTTCTAGCGTATAGAAATCTGAATAACACTTTTGTGGTAATTACTCTATTAATTAAAAAGAAATCATTCATTCAACAATAAAATAATTTCACATTCATATACGCAAACTATAACAATGAGAGGTCATTGTTAAGGGTAATTAACGGTCTTAACAAGGAGCCCTAAGGGAACCGTCTCATAGTACACTACTGCAGGACTATGCAGACATATTAATTCACCCATTGTGTTCAATTTCCTTGTAAAATATGTTCATATTTTACACAATAAAAATACTTCGCCATTATTCATATACTCGTACTGAGCTGTGGGAAATGCACAAGGAATGGAAAAAAGTAATCTTCTTTCCTCACCACCTCGAATGAATAATGAGAAGA
This sequence comes from Germaria angustata, assembly GCA_963681545.1. Taxonomy (NCBI): domain Eukaryota; kingdom Metazoa; phylum Arthropoda; class Insecta; order Diptera; family Tachinidae; genus Germaria; species Germaria angustata. The sequence goes on from OY813002.1 coordinate 91,765,775, forward strand.
AAATACTTCTTGCAGATTTGGGTTTTTATGTCACTAGAGTTCATACTTAAAGAATTTTTATTTTCGCATACACTGAGTCCTGAATTTAAATTCAAATTCAAGCAGTATAACGCGCATTCAGTTTGAAGTTTGAAGAAAACGATGCCATAAAAACCACTTTAAAGAGTTTATACAATATAAGGCATGAACGGTTAAGGCACGTGTTGTAACTTTAACACGCTGAATACGAATTGATGCTAATTAAAGTAAAAATATTTTATATACAATTTTTATCCGCAATTGCAGTCAAACTCATGCTCAAATATTAATATTTAGTCCCAAAGTGATCAAAAAGAAATACCTTGGTGGCACCCGGTTAGATTCTGTGTTGCTCTTTATCTTGGTACAATCGACGATTGTGTCTAATTATTAAAATAAATATACCATTTTTATAACCAAAAGTAAACGTTATGTGGATGTTTAATTTACGTTATTAAAATTATTTATTTAATACTGTAAAAATTTTTCCATTTTCCTTTTATTTATAAAAAAGATAATCTGCGTAAGTGAAATGCAACCTCTTGCCTACGAGTGTATTTTGCAACACCTCTTGCTTACGAGTATATTTTGCAACAGCTTTTACAAGCCAACCCACCATCTTAGCAAATTCAATATTCTTGACCACAATCGCAGTTAGCGAAGACACAATCCACACAAAATGTATAAATGTATACATGCTCATTAATTGTTGGCCATTAAGAGAATGACACTAAAGATCGTTGAAAGTTGCCCATGTAGACGTGGTAAGCTTTACTGAGCGCCAATAGTTGCAATATGGTTTAGACATTATGCTTACAACAACGACCAGGCATTCTAAAGGCATGTGGTTTGTGATTTTTATATGTATATGGCCACTGCCAAGGCATATTTAACAAAAGAGCTAAAGTCCTAATCAGCTGTTTTTTGTATAAAATATTTTTAGAAAAGGGTTTTATTCTCACGTTGTTAAAAATGTATGAAAACTCGCATTGACATTTCACAATTCGGGATAGGAGTCTTGCAGGATTACATTATTGCGACAACTTGATTAAATGTGTCTGACTTCAAAAATATCATTAAATATCCTTGACTTCAAAAAAACCTTAAAGAACATTTTAACTGATCTCACTTTCGCGAGACAATTATGACGTCAATTTCTGTCCACTGTGGCATTTGTTGTATGGCACGCAGAGTCATCTTGCTTGATCATTTAATTCGGACCGAATGAAATTCATTACTATTGATCTGTAACGTTCGTAATGGTTTTTGTAGATGCGTTGTAACCTAGTGAAACCTGTATAGATTCCTGGTGAAGATTATTTTTCGGGAAACGGAAGTGTTCCTCCAAAATCTCCTAATCAAACTAATCGAAAATTATGATTATGTATTCTCTTCAACTTTACACGAGTCAGTTGGATCTCGTGTGGGCTAAGGTCAACATACCAATTCAAGGACTTCACATATATGCAAGTAGTTGGTCGTGTCAGTTAAATATTTACTTTACCTACACGAGATTGAAATGTTCCAGTTCATGCAAAAAGTCAATTATGGACTTCGCTGTATGGAATATAGTGCCGTGCTTTTAGAAGTGAAACTATTTACATGCCGTTGAAATTTGGGAAATTCCGACTTTTTGTACATGGCGAGTAGCCACTTTTACAGGTTCTCTGCACTTCCTGAAGTGCCGCTATTGTGTGAGTGTTCACTTCTTACGAAAGTTTGCGATATAGCGGGCATTTGTTAAGAAAATAAATCAATTGGATACGTTCAATACAGTGACTTGCAATGTTAATTTGATATTAGTAGTAGGCGCAACATACACGTACTTTAGAAAACCAAAGTTCTAGGTGCCTCGTACTGCGTATTTAGTTTCTAGTGAAACATTTGATGAGAGAAACAGAGCCAACTCAAATGAATGGCGATCTATGATCTATGATAACTAAGTATATAAATACTTATTCTATTTAATACGATATAGTTAATTATAAACTCTTTGATATAGTAAAATATGGTTTTCTTTAACAAACAGAAAATGCGAGGCCTTTAAGGCTAGAGTCTTTGGTCGGAATCGAACCTGTAACCCTCTTTTCTATAGAAGCTGAAGCATTCGTAAACAACAGTCATCAGTGAGCTGTAAAAGCGTCTGGAAATTGTAATATATTTTAAAATAAAATTCTTATATTTTCATTTGCTATAACAAATTAGCGAATAAACAAAAAGCATTCTTTTAAATATCTGATATATAATTGACACATATGTATGTATATGTTACTTTTACACCACGGTGCGGATTTACTTATATTCTATTTCATTTTATTTAATCGACAGTAAAAAATTAAGTATTTAACAATAATTATTATGACAGCGATAATAAGAAAAATATGAAACATTTATTTCTCGCAAATGACATCATTTCTTGTGAAGGTCAGGTATTGAACGAACGTACAACTTTCCATTAGAGAAACGTCGAAGACATTTTCATATTGACGTGGTTTCCATCGTGCCGCATACTCGATAACATTTATTTTATAAAACAATTCTAAAAATATGTTTAGCGCAAGTGGCAGTTGAATTTCCAAACTTAATTCCTTTTTATATAAATTTCTTAGGCACGCATGTATGTATGTAAATATATAAAACCGCAACTATTAAAATTCAGCTCTATAAAGCTTTATTTTGTGCGAGTATGTATACAGAATATTACAAAAAAATATATATCATTACAAACAATTGGATACAATAATCCATGGTGCATTAGCATATGATTCTTATCGCTAAAATCATTTAATTCCCAACACTTACAATTTCATTAAAGTTTTATCAAGATGCGAAAACTTTTGACCGCATAAAAACAGGCGTTTCATACGATAATATAACGACTTACGTTTTAATGAAAAGAGGGTGGAAGAGGTCATAGTGATTTCTTGGATAAATTTGTAATGTCGGGATATTGGAACAAAAGCAATCAAGCACCTGGGTTACGTGGCGAACAATTAGAACAAAAATATATTAACAAAAGAAAAAGTTTACGAACAATATAAAAATAATGATTTTGTATCGTTACATTCAATACACCTGGGAATAATACAATAAGACTATGTAAGTATTCGTTTATGTTTCAACAGCATCTTCAATAAATGCGGCACAGAATATGCGTTTCATATCTCATCCCATTTGCGATTGAATTTGGTATTTCAAGCCGGAAAGTGAGGATTCAAAAGCAAAATAATCTCTTATTTCACCATACTTTGATTACAAATGAACAAACGTTAAATGGTATGTCCATTAAAAATATTTATGATTATTGTTAATAATATTATGATTATCAAATTATTTACATACATATATATGTACATCTATTGGAAGTAAACTACACGAAGTCACATTCTGAAAATGTTTCGTTAGACCACCAAAACATGTTGAAAATCAAAAACTCTTTAATTTCTATATTAACTATTTGCCCTCAACCGAATATATATCTCTAATATTAGTGGAAATCAACGTTTGAGAGTATATTTCCAAGTCTAGAATAGTCGTGTATAACTTACATTTTTGTATAAAGAATGAGTGTCCATAATTTTCTTTTATTTATTGACAAATAAATTCTTTGCCGTAGAATATCAAAAAGACTCAGTCTGAGTTGTGGACAAAAATTTAATGAAAACGCAGCCACTATAGAACATTTCGTTTCTGAATATATTTTCTAATAAATTAATTGAATTATTAGAGATTTATATAAAATCTAAATTTTCGCTACCGTTGACATTTACAGGGACGGTTGGGCTCCTTGATAAGCTACTCGGTAGTGTACCAGTCTAAAAGTATGGAGGTTGTGGGTTCGATTCCCACCTAAGACTCTAGTCAGCTTCACTGCAAAGGAATGTAAGTCCATATTACCATGTTTGTAATTGGATTGATAATATTTATATAGATAAAGACTGTCTGTACCATAGAATTTTTTCAGGCACTGTCCACTTTAATGTTTTGGTAAATAACAGACTAAGTTTTATTGATATCAGGGATGGAATATGTTATTTTTCATTATCGAAATGCTACGAGTACAATCAAAGTCTGTTAAATTGTGAATAGAAAAATTTAAAAGATCATTAAAGGTAGAACCATTTAACAGACGAGGAATTAATCGTATCTTTCTATTTTATTTGACAGTTAAAAGTATATTTATTAACGTATTAAATTCATATAATAATCACTACTCAGATGATTACTTATTCCAGATTTTTTTTTTTACAAAATTATTTCGAGTCATATAAAACGTAGAAAATCGCAATGGCCAAATGGCTTTTTCACACATTGAAAGCTAATTCCTTAAGAAACTATTTTTCGATTATTTTATAAAAATATCATACAAGAAATGGATCGCAAGTTCATTTGATATAATTTTGGAGTAAGAGTTTTGCGGCAACTAAAACAAAATCAGTTCAGCCGTTTCAGACCTAAGATGCCAAAAATAGATACAGAGACAAGTCAAACTTACAATGTAATATTCCATGCCATTATTATATTGTTTGCATTTTAAATTATATTTATATGCAAAATTTAATATCAAATGACTCAGTATACTACCACAATAATTTGGAATATAAAAAATTATTATGACATAAACTTTTCCATCCCTGATGCTATTGTATAGGGGCTTTGTGCTACTGTAAGGTGGAGAAAGCGTGAAAGCTGAGAAGCATCGCAAAATTAAACCTCAACAACTGATAATTTGCATGACTCAGCACACGTCCTTAAAAGGCAGTCGTTGGTATAATTAAATTTTGTGCTAAACTAAATCTGTTCCCTTGGTGTTCTTTATTTCTAAGAACTTTGAGCTTGATGACGTTTTTAAGTTTTCCATCTCGAAAACTATATTAGATGGGACATATACCAATTGTATAGAAAAAATATTTTAAGAAATAAATGACTTGATGTATTTTACTTCCCACCAACAAATATATGAGAATAAATCAGTACACCAAACGATAAGATCGATCGTTTTGAAATTTAGGAACTGTCTCACTGTCAAATAGAAAATTCATATAAAACTACTGATTTATTTTCTTTTTTACGGGTAGATGTGAGAATTTATATATTGAGACTTACTTAATTTGAGGTACGTTACTATCGAAGGCACATAAAGGTTAAACCATATACCCCTCTTACTAGAGGGGTAGCCAGTTCTCTTATCGAAAAAAACCTCAAAAATTATAGATATCGCCGTTTTTTTTTTAGAATTATTCATAAAATACTTCCATAAAAAGTGTAAAAACAAATACTTTTTTCCCTACTCGTCCTGCTTATTACAGGATTGTAATAATTTTATCGATTTGGAAAGTTTTCGCATCGTTTACAGAAACGAGTTGCTGTTGCGGCTTGTGATGTGTAATAATATTATGGTTACAGATACTATATTATTTTCATATCATATTGAAGCTTTAGTTGTTGTCAAAATTTTTATAAGTGATACTTCTTTCTACAGAAAGTCTAAATATAAAGTGATGGTTGGTTCTCTCAGGAGTTTGAATTTCCATACATCGCAAGTCATCATAATACAGTTTTTAGCCTCCGAATATACTCGTTAGATCGCGGGCTACTCACAGAACATAAGCATGTTTTCTAAAATAAATGAAAACAATTTGAAATTGTTGTTACGGCCTGAGATAATTCACGATGAATTGTCGAACTGAATCAACTCCAAGGCAAACAAGAATTAAGAAATCGGCCTTTTAACAAATTAACCAATAACCGATACATAAAAATGGTTTGTTTTGTTAAAGCAATTGCCTTCATCAACTATTTGAATCGCTCACTAAAATTACAAGGGCGTAGCCAGAATATGAAATAGGGTGGTGCCATGTAAATTATGATTTTTTTATGATTATGATTTTTTATGACTATTACAATTTCGATCTATTTGAGGAGTAATCTGCGTGTATCTTTTGAAAATTTTGCTAGAATTTTTTCCAAAAATTCGTCCTTCTTCTCGGTTACCAGTCTTCAGTGGACGCTTAGCATACATAGTCCTACAATATACAATATACTTATTTTTTGATAATAAGTAAATTGCATATTATTTTACCGTTTAAACGAGCTTCAGTCATTGTGGAGCGCAACCATGTTTTTACTCGCCTTAAAGTGCTAAACGACCGCTCAACAGTTGCAGTAGTGCACGGCTTTGACAATGAAATTAATAACGCCTTCCTTATATTTGGATAAAATAATCCAGCGTCTTTCAAAATACTCGCCAGCTCTAAGTCGGCTAATTCGTCTTTACCCATTTTTTTTTTTTTTTTTTTTTTTTTTTTTTTTTTTTTGTTGCCAAAGCTCAATTTCTCCTTCCAAATCATCCAACTCATAAAAATGCTCAAACGTTTTTGTGGCATCTTTAAGCTATTTTTGTGTTTTTCTTCCGACGGGGTTTGTTTGAATTTGGGACGATTTTCCGTCATCCCACGTCAAATTTGGTTTGTAAACAGACCGGTTTCGGCTTTGTGCCATCTTCAGTGTTCTCTTGAATACTAAATCCAGTATTCAAGAGAACACTGAAGATGGCACAAAGCCGAAACCGGTCTGTTTACAAACCAAATTTGACGTGCGATGACGGAAAATCGTCCCAAATTCATCTTTAAGCTCTTCCAGCTTCAAAGAAAGCATGTTTGACGGGTACAAACAATGAATTGCAAACGCTGGCCTATTCTCTTTATTAAATCTTCTGTCCAGTGATGAAATTAAAGAATCTATATAAGGAATGTATATAGATCGCTTCCAGTATTCAGCAGGTGATGAAAACGGGGGATTTGAACGATGCGTTTGACGAGGGACTATCTTTGGAACAGACATCTCTATTCCTAAATTGGCTGTGTTTTCTTGAATAGAAAAAAGCAATCCGTCCACAATACCCTGTGCATTTTTTAATAATTTTATGTTGTATGCATGCAAAAAAATTATTATAGAATTAGGTGGGTGCCACGGCCCTCTAGGCCCATACCTAGTTATGCCCATGTAAAATTATAAGAAAACATCATACTCTGTCACAAAAAAAAGATAAAATTTCCTCTAACTTTTGCTAAAACGCAATCACGTTTGTAATCTAATCTGCTGAGTTTAACTGACATTGAATAAAATACAGTCTTTGTTAAAAAATGTGAGAAATAAAAAAAAACAACACATTTTATTAAATTAAAAAAGAAGGTGTGAAATAAACTCGTAAAGGTCTCTGTGGAGCATTTATGAATGTCACAAACTAAATGTCAAACTCATTTAAATATTCGCACACCTCGTGGATAAGGATGTAGAAATGAAAAATGAAATAAACGAAAAAACCTCAAAGAGAATAAACCACAACAAACGCACCAACTTTACTTAATGACAAGGGTGTCATTTATATTTATTATTATGAGTTTTAGAATGTAAAAATATTTGCTATACGAGTATGTGTGTGTGTAAACAAAAAAAAACTTTTAATTTTTAAGCTGTGAAGCAAATAAATAATATGTAATAATATCAAAATTGATTTAGAGTTTTGAACACATTTATACACACATATGTATACCCACATATATACACTTAAGAACATAAGAATTGATTGGCATAAAATTTGTTGACATCATACACGTATTTTGCATTTTGAAAAATAATCTATAGACTAAGTCGCCTGACTGATTGACATGTTGATACTTGAGATTTGTGTAAAAATATAATAAAATTTTGATTGATAATTTTTTTTAGTGAATTCGTCATGAACTTTATTTTTCAACAATCAACAAAGTAAAGAGCATCTAAACCCTTCTGCGCTCTTTGGGTCAATTTAATTTTTCCTCTAATTTTTCTTCCCGTTAATGACGCTTAAGTATATCATATTAAATATAAATTAAAATTTAATACTATGATTATTAAGTATTACTACTATTATGAATATATAAACAGCATAAAAAAATTGCTCTACAAATGTCTAAGATTAACGCTGATGCCTGCCTTCCGGCTCAAGTCCCCGGTACTCTTAATATTGGTTAAAGACAAACGATGACCAGAGCCCTGTCGCCCTCGGGCCTGTACTGCCAACCCCAGGGAAACGATATTGTAGCAAATTCTATACAGATTGTACGACCACGCACAGACACTCAGCCAACTTGTAACTGTCTCTGCCACGAGTTCACGTGATTCCCGAAGCCACCTTACCTATAAACAGTCTAGGACAAGTCCTATGGGCTACTGGTACGCGTCACACCACATAGGTCTCTGATCAGCCGTGTGCTTAATAAGCACCACCGATTTGAGGCTTCCACAAGCTGAAGGACCGCTAATACCTCTATCCAGAATAATGTATGAAAGTCTACATATTTTAATTTTTATTTGCACGTCCGCTGCCTGGTTATTCGGGGGATTGGTTATTAACATAAGAGCTTAAAATATCAAGGTCTGGAAAATCCGATCTACACTTTTCTCCAGAAGACACGGACTTGTAGCTGTCAAAACAAAATAAAAAATCCTCTCCCCCTAGGGACAATCTATTTAAAGCGAAAATAATTAAACGACTATATTGGGTTTATACCCATTCGTAATCTTTGGGTCAATTATACCCAAAAAAAATTTTTGGCTGCCTTCACTTCCAAAATATTTCATTTAGTTTTTCATTTGTGTCTTTTATTTATACTGGATTGTCATCATTGTGATAATAATAAATGCAAAAAATGCTCAAAATTTAATTTCACCATAGAAACAAGTAAAAACTTAAAATGTGTTTAAGGGTTAATTTCGTGCTTGCTGAAAAGTGGTGCTAAAGTGACCCGCAAAACCGCATTTGATTGGATGTGCTCGATTGAAAAAAAGAAGGTTAAAACTTCTGCTTAATCAGCGATTTATGCGATTTTTCGTTTCTTTTTTAAAATTATTTTTCTCTTGGCGTTTCTCATAAATAAAAAGAAGGCAACACTTAAAAAAATATTTTTGTTTACATTTCATTTATTTGGTTCTTTCTAGCATTTGATGCTTCTCTCTTTCAATTCTATAGCAATACAGTGCAGGAGAGATAATTTCAAAATTTTGACTTTTTTTTGGAATTTTTTGATTGATAAACTGTATTATAGATTTTATTACAAATTACGCGCAATTAATAAAATGTATATGCCATTTTAAGAATTTTGGTATTTCATTAAGTGCTTCCTATTTTTACACTTAAATAACCCAAAGTGAGTGTAAGATATAAATATTCATTAGAAAGGCCTATTAGTGCATGGGATATAACATTTTGGAAATATCTGTCTCGGCTTCGCTGGGTGGCGTGTATCCGAAATGTTTAAGTACCCATATCTTTGGCGCATAATTCAGGCTGAATTTGACCGATGCCATAGGGCCGCTGTGATTTATGGCTTATACGCATAGATATGCGGCTTAAGAAAACACCACAAGAAAAATTATAGCGGAGACAAACTGCACAATCTCTGTGGGTTGTTCACAACAGATGACTATGCCAGCAGGTCGATCGTACGGAATGTCCAATGTAGCCTGAGCAGTGTGGCCCCTACCGCCGTGCATGTCGTTGGTATGCATACCATCCCAGTCAGGCCAAAAGATGTTGGTAATCATCGATCTATAGTGCTCGCCGTTGACGATGATGGCCCTGCCAAAACCGTTCTCAAAGAAATATGGACCAATGATGCCGCCAGCACAAAATCCACACCAAATAATGAATTTTTCTTTGAACTGATGTGAATCGTCCTAATTACGACGATTTTATTTATTAACTATTCATCACCTTATTGCTGAAGCTATGATGGACATTAGGGTCGAGCAGAATACCAATTTTGATAAAATAGCTTTATCCGTGTAGGGTGGTTTGACAAAACAGATTAAATAAATAACAACCAATTAGAGAGGTGTAGCTTTAATAATATGACCGCTATGAACAACCAAAGTTCGGAAGTCCATATTGGAAGACCCGATATTACATTGCGTGCCTTGACGAATAAGCTTTGTTCTGAATTTTGAAAGTACTCATTAAAATTCATGAGCGCTGGCGTTTTTTTTTTTGTCAAATTTGAAGTTTGTTCACACTTTGTTTCAATCTAAGATTCAATAATTCATACAGTCGAATGCGGATAAGCGAACGTAATTCAATTGAAAAATTCGCTTGACTAAAATCAAATACTGTTGACAATTATTTTTTTAACAATTTTGAAGCGTTAAAGCTCCGCTTTAGCTGACCTTCGTAGACTAGTAGGTACTAGACTCGTAGTGCGGAGGTCCCAGGTTCGAATCCTGCCGCAAAACTCTGGCAGTTTGTGTCTGATATTAAAGGGAGCGCACAACAAGCTTTCACTGGTTTAAGTGTATGTCGTATGACATGGGCTATCACACCCCTCCAATCAACCTAACCTTACCTAACCTAAAGCTCCGCTTTAGCGAAAATCCCTTTCAGCAAAAACACGTTTTATTTGTGAAAGTGAAAGATTAAATGAAACAAACATCGCCTGAGACAGTCGACGAAGGACCATTTGGCATCGGGTCACTCTAATCGTATTACATGCAACCGATGAAGTTTCAGTTGGTAAAGAGAACTTGTAATTCTAAAATTCTATAGAAGGAAGACTTTAAAAATAAGCAAAATCGTTAAAATTTGTAATAACCATTGGATGAATAACCATTATATAATAGATTTTTAATCAATTAGTACCGATGCGAGAAAAAGTTTAGCTTTTTGAGAAAGGAACTATTTAGAAATAAGACGTTTCTTATGCGGCAAGTTGCAAAATCTGACGGCAATGAATTTCTAATGATGATGAAAAAGCTTCTGAGTTGAATTTTTTTTTTTTTGCAATATTGTTGAAAGCACTCAGTTATTAATGATAATGAAATCTGTTCCAGTAAGTTCCAGGAGTTTTTGTATTATACATAAATCGAAAATGTAACAACAAATGTCCTGTTTACTTCCAGAATGCTTCTGTTGAGGAACCCTTTAACAACTATATTTTACGAATTAATTAAAGAGGGAAATTACCCGGACTGCCTGAAAATTCACAAAATAAAATCGACAATTTCTATCCAATTTCCGTGTTGTCAATAGCGGATAAAATCCTTATCAAATAATATCTGAGCAATTTAGTCACTGTTTGGGTACAAATAATATTTCGAGTATCAGTTTGGCATTAAGAAGGGCGCTGCGAACAACTGGAGGGAGCGCTTAAATGTGTAGCAGGAATGTTCTGTGATTAATCAAAGGGTTTTGATTTGATAAGCTTAGTAATTTTAATTAAATAGACGAAAGTAGTAGAAAGAGAAGGAAAAACTTGGGATGTTTTCTCTAGATATCTAGTGAATAGGAAACAATTTATTCAAATTGGTGATTGTAGCAACTAAATGGCGGTGGTTACATGTAGCGTGCCCCCATATGGTATACTCGCACCGTTACAATTTAAAATAAGTATATGTGAATGATGTACGCGGGTAACTTATGCTTATTTTATAGATGCAAAGATTTGAACGTTTTGCAACGAATGATGCTGTTTTAATTAATTAACACTCGCAACTCGATTTAGATTTTATGCTTTGAGACAAGATGAAAAGCTCGTAGTTGATGGTGATGATGGTACGGCTATCGATGTGTTGGAGAAGGGGAAGTATTTAGATATCACACTGAGCCACAATTTGTCGTGGGATGGGCATATGAGCTCAGTGAAGTTTAAAAATGATGCACAATTAATAATATGCTCATATCATTCCTTGGTGGACTGTCACTTGACATACCTTCCTATTGTGTATGACTAAACGATAAACAAAGGTCTCAAAGGTGAAAAATTGTGTTTAATCTACCATTAAGACGCTCATGACAAATTTAGTCAAATTCTACGCAAAAAATATTTTACCTGTCCGTGGGTTTTACAAAACAATACATTTTGATTCATATCTTTAAAACAATTAGACGTAATTCAACTCAGGGGATACAATTCGCCCGTAATAGGAATATTTCAAGGCGGATGTTGTCTGGAGTTGACAAAGCAGAGAATCAGCCGCCTTTAAGTTTACGTATTTTCTATTTTTAAGCTCCTTAACAAAGATAATTTGCTACAGCAGATTGAAATCCCACTTTTATGAATTTTTATGGATAGATGGATTAAAATTGTTATATACATAGATGTAATTACAAATTTATGTAGTTCAGTTTTTCATTACTCTTTTTCAATAGTATGTATATACTATTGTCGTTAGCCTCTTCAAAGCCTCTAAGGCGCTGAGGCGTACATTAAAATTTTTTCTATAAAGTATTAATGAAATGAAAGATTGATTATAAATTATTGACAAGCCTGAATTCGAAATCAGTCAGTTTAATAGTGTTGGTAACCGATACTTCACTTCGTCGTTTAACCAAATTCTACTGCAGCAAAAATTATTTTTTTAAATCGATATTCTTTTATGTAAATATTTATCAGCAAAGTTATTAGAAAATTATTCAAATTAGTGTAAATATTGCAATGATTTCAAGGTACCTTTTTTTGTAAAAATAATCAGACTCAAAATGAAACGAGTATGTAATAAAAAATAAGATTTGTATGTGAACAAGATCATTCATTAGCCTAATCGATATGGAAAAAAATTAAATAAAAACAACGAAATATAAAAATGAGACGATAGCATTCATTCTATTCCAAAGCGTAACGAATCAACGAATATTCGCTGAATTAGTTTTGAAACGGTGATCTAAGAGAACGTTATAAAGTGAACTTAAACGCTTTTTCATTGTTTCATTTGTTTACCTGATTTTGCCAGGCAAAAAAAGAAGAAAAATATTGAATATTTACATACAATTTTTATTAACGGCAACGGAACAAGACGGTTTGCCTAATGTAATGAAAATTAAAAGTACAGGAGGCAAACAAGTCGTTGTTAAACGCATTTGAATTTCAAAATTTTGTTTACACCTCAACAGTTTATTACATCTTTATTTCAAACCAATCAACCCAAATATATAGCCAAATAAAACCAACCTCTGCACCATTAGATAAACGCAACCGATAACAACAAACAACAACAAAATTAAACAAAACAAATATCGTCATAAATTTTGCACGAAATGCGAGAAAATCGCAAAAGATTTATCAACACAGTTTCCTTTCGATATTCACACAATAGTATGGACCATAATTATAGTTCTCATGCACAATGGGGCATGAGTATTTGGCAGGTTTAAAAAAAACCATTTAAATGAAAAAAAAAATAATATTTCTGGAATGAAAGATTTTTTGATTACAGACTTTTTTTATTCCATAGTTTTTTCTTAAAAAAAACTCGTTTTTTCCAAAAAAAAATTTTTTTAATTAAAATTAATAAAAACAGTAAATAAAAATAAAGTATAAAGTAAATAAAAATAAGAAATAAAATAAAATAAAAATTATATAAAATAAAAAGTAAACAAAGAATAAAGTAAAATAAAAACTAGATACCATTAAATTAAAAATAAAATGAAAAATAAAATTAAATTAATTAAAAATTATATAAAATGAATATAAAAAAAGAAAATAAAAAGTAAAAAAATAAACTAAATTAAATAAAGAAATAAAATAAAATAAGAAATTTAAATGAAAAAGTAACAACATTTGATAATAGAAAAATATATACAAATAACATAAAATTAATATATTAAAAATAAATATGCTTAAAAAAGAATTTGCGAAAATTTGGACGAAATTTTCCTCAAAATGACTAATAGCGTTTTCTTTTCTGAAAAAAGTAAATTTTTCAAAGAGATAAAAAGGAGTTTAGTGTTGCATAGCAAGCAAAAACTCATAAGGAAAGATCGTGCAATTCTATGAGGGAGATTAATTTTTTTAATTTGACCACAGAACCAAATTTTTTATAAATAAAAAAATATTACACCTTTTAAATGTCCTTTATATTTCTGCAGCAACAGAAATAAGTTTTGGACTGAACCTCTCTTGGATGAATCCAGCCATTGCAATATAAAAATTATTAATCCTTTAAACATCTTTAACTTTTTCATTTCTTTCTGTGTAAAATATTCTGTTAATGTGTATCTTAGTTCATCAGTAAACGTACAGCTGTATTATTTATTTATTTGTTTTTATTTATTTATTTATTATTTATTTATTTATTTTGAAAAGTTAAAAATGTTTTACACTTATATAAATTTTATCTAGAAATAAATGAGAAGTTTCATTTCGATTTATGCATTGTAGGATTTACAAGTTGTTAAAATTAAGTTTAGGTAAGATATTTTGATTCCTTTTTCTTTAGTCTTACGATTTAAAAGCACACGATTTACAGAACAGTAGGTATGAGCCTGAGAAAACAATAAGAGAGATTTTGCGAGTACATAGGATTATCACACATTGCAGCATGAAAATTGTGTTCTGCTAGCATTTGCGTTGCACCTATGAAAAAAGTTAATGCTAGTCGGCTTCCTATATGACTTTGCGTCTTCCATCGCGAAAAATTTTGCAAACGAAACAGTATTTTTTTGCAAACCCTTTAACTTTTCGTTTATTCAAAGCTGTTAAGTCTGATTTAACAAATCCCTCAACAAATTGCATTGAAATTTGTTTCTCGCTTTTTAATAAACAGTTAAACAAATAACAGGAAAAGCTGTTGGAAAAAGCCATACTAAGGAAATGTTTGGACAGTGTATGCGTCATAGTTTGGATAGAACAAAATGTGGAACGGTTATTGTTTAGTGTAAATATTTGTAAATTTATTAGAGCTGTTGTTGATATCGCTGATTTTATTTTCTGCCATTAATTGGCTTTTGTTTACTGTTGTCTGATTTTTAGTTTTTTTTTTATATATATATAATTATGCTTGTAAATATCGCAAGAACTTGGTAGGTGATATACATATAAATACACAATAAAGTTTAATAAAAGCATATGACTACGTTACGACTACTTGTCAATATAGCCTTCGGTCACAGAACTCTAACAATTTCTCTAGCTGACGACTAATATTTATCGATTTCCATGCTCATAGAAATTTTCTTACAATCGCTAGCATTTGCCTTAGGCTAAGATTCCCTCTGCTATTGCCTTAGAAAAGTTCAGACAAGGCCTGCACCTGATCCAAGATAGTATGATGAGAAAGTATTTAGAAAGAATTATATGCAATATACTATTACCAACAGTCCAGAGCGTGAACTGTCTAGTCTCTCCGTAAAACAATTCGGATTTGGGAAAGGAAGATCACCTCTCAACGCCACAAAAATTTTTACTCACTCTTCCAAACGGGCAATAATACACGGGCAAAGTAAGAACAGGATAATTGTGCTGTAATTGCGTCTGACACAAAAATGATTTTAACTCGTCCGTATCGAAGCGCAAAACAGCGTATCTCATCAAATTGATAAAACAATTTTTTTTCAATAGAACTCGGAAGGTTGAGACTGACGATGGCATAAAAATACACAAGGTCAGATCATGTACAATGGAATATTCGAGCTAAAAGTTCCCGATTAAGCTTGTTTTGTCTGTCGGCTTTACAAATGACATCGCTCTACTAGTCCAAGCAAGATTCACAGACGATGTACGATTGTGTGCCAACGAAGATATCAGAACATTAAAGAACTGGCTGATATCAATGAAACTTAAACTAGAAGAACAAAAAAAAAAGGAATTAGTACCCAGAAACTATGTTTGGAAAGCTGAAAAGAGAAAGGCCATGGCTAAATGGGAAGGAGGATAGGAAAATTCTTCTAAAGGCGCTGGACCTATAAACTCATACCCTGTATAGAAACTTGGATAAACCGTTGACATAGTGAGTAAAATACAACCCAACATAATTCCTCACAGCTACCACTATAGATTTGGGCATGACTACTCTCCTATGTGTCCAGAATGTTCACAACAAGACGAAAATGCAGGGCACGAGATATTTAAACGCTCTCGATTTGAGACATTGCGAGCAAGGCCGATGCTGTACCTTACAATAACTTCGACGGTAAATAATATCATCAATGTAATGCTGAAATCCCAACAAAACACGTATTATTGTGCAATCTACAGAAACATTTGAAAAATACCTTATAATAAGACCGTTGGGCCACTCAAGGTAATATCAATTGGCAGTGGCACGGGGTTTCGGAATATTAGAGGATGTAGTTTAGTACGTAGAAATCGTGCGTGTTTTCCAATGCGGGTTGATAAATCTTTGCAAAAAAAAAATTAAAAACAATTTATAAGGTGCTACCAACACCTCAAGCTGCACAGACTCTAAAACTGGAAATTCGGATCCTATAAAAAATATAGTCGGAGATAAATATGCTCTCACGACTTGGCCAGTACTGATTCAAGATCATTTTGTGTTTGAAACTAAATGCCAACTTCTATGCGTTGGTGTAAAAGAAAGGAAATGCCATTAAAGAAAATACACAATATGTTTTTTCTCAAATTTAATTAATATGATTGATTTTTTGACTATTACTCTACTTTATCTTTTTGTTCTCGTATTTGAATTTGTTTATTTTTTTTTTTTTTTAATCAATCAAGAATAAAAATATCGGTTCACTTTTGCACCTCACTGTATTTACGAAGTACAAGTTTCTTAAATTTTTCCAACATTTTTACTATTCTGAAAATTCCGCAATTGACATCCCTTTTGGCAGCTCTTTAAATTCGTGGATATTGGCTGATAAATGAGAAAACGGCACTACGTTAGAAATATTTCGCAAGTGTGAATTTTAGAACAATCGTAAATCTTGGAGAAATGATGAAAACCGCCAACGACATGAATGTCACAACTAAATCATTATATATACATTTCGGACCCACTACGTAAATACAAATATATTTATTAATTTATTACATACAAAATTACTTAATTCACAAGCACTTCTTATATAGTATATCGCCTACTGAAATACACTTTTGATAATGAATTTGAATTGATAATGATCAAAAATAAATTTCGCGTAAAACTAATTTTGAGTAAAATTGTACTATAATCATGCATCACTAATAATAAAGCAAAAGTTCAGATTCTGATGACCAAATTATACAACAAACACAGTTTAGATTTGTTACCTGCTTTCCCACAAATTAATAATTTACTTCTTATACGATAAATTATTATTCTTATTTTTCAAATATGTAAGAAGAGATGCTGAACACAAATTTTTTAATACATATGAAATTGTAAAGTTGAATTCCATTTTTTTATTGAAAATTGTCTAAAAGTCTACGTTCAGACGAATCATGTCTTGTTGACATGATTCTTACTTTTTCTTCTTTGAACTTTCTTTGGCGTTCACACAAGTCATGTCTTGTTGACGAGTTGTTTTTATGTATGTGTACATAAAAAACGTTGTTTGCGCATTTTTGACATTACAAATGAGAAAAAAAAAACGTACTGACAGTACATAAACTTGCGTACTCGTTTCTTTTCCCCTCGTCGATCTCGCCTATAAAATAGCAATCATGTCAATAAGACATGATGCGTCTGAACGTAGACTAAGTACATTAACATCGTACACAATAATACAACTTACATCGATACAACAATACAAGTAGTTTCTGAATTGGACACATATGTAAGAAGCTTTCAAATTGATATTTTTTATAAAAAAAATAATTTTTCATATTAACACTAAATTATTTAAACTTCCTACGCTTTATATGTACGAAACGAAAGTAACAAAAGTATTATAAAATATAAACATTTTTTGTGAACGAAAAATCACTCCATATCGTATACACATGTATAAGACAGACAGTTTACATTAACATATTTTATTGCGTTATTTACTTTTTAGAAAACATGATTCATTTGTTTGTATAAGATGCCATAAATTAACTTAAGACAAGGTGTAGATTTTACAATACAATGAATGACTTCCAAAATGTTTTTCTTTTTTTATCGATTTGCTTAATTTTTAGAATTAAATGGACTTAACGAAAACTTCTTAAAGATTCGCAGTTTACACATCTTCATATAATTTTCGATCACATAATTTTCAATGACATCTGCATTATCTTTGAGATCAAAGATCAAATTAATTTTGTCTAAGTGACCAATTTTGGTAGTTTAATCTTTAATCCAAACTGTCACATACACATTCATATATAAATACGAACAGCTCTTACAATAATATAAACAAAAAAGAATTTTAAGAAAATGAAATAAAAATTGATTGCTTTAGTGATGATGACGATTTTAGTGATTCCTTCCATATTTCTAAATATTAAAATTTTTTAACACTTTTGAATAATTTCATTTTATATAAAACATGAATTTCGGGTTTTCCTTTCATCTTCTGTAGAATAAGCAACTGGCAGAAATGTTGCCATCTTTAGCCGTTCAGTATGGTAACACTGGAAAGTTAGGTTAAGTTAGTTCCCAACACGCAGCTTTTGTTCATTTTGGTCCATAATTTGGATTCTTATGCAATATCCGAAATAGATAGAGAAGAGAAAATTGAAAACAGCTGATTAAAGAAAACAGATTAAAGAAAATGCCTAGACTCTACGGCAGAAATCGAAACTGCGACCATCTCACTAGTTGTCTAGTACAGTGGACGGATTGAATTCCACCCAAAAAAATTAAACTTAGTTAATCTGAAATAGAATTAAATTCCAGATTAGCTAACTAAACTGTGAAACAAAGTTTAAACTCGAACTCAAAAAGTAAACCTAATAGTTTAGATGGAACGAGTTCTTATCGCATATTCAATGATTTCTAGGTTAGGTTAGGTTGATTGGATGGATGTGATAGCCCATGTCATACGACATACACTTAAGCCAGTGAAGGCTTGTTGTACGCTCTCTTTATTTATCAAACACAAACTGCCAGAGTTCTGCGGCAGGATTTGAACCTGGGACCTTCGCACTACTAGTCTAGTACACTACCTACTAGCCTACGAAGGTCAGTCAATGATTTCTAACTAATGAAATTATTAACTTATTAGCTCTAAGCTTACTTAGTAAGTGGTTAGTGCCAATGACATCACTATGCTAAAGTAAAAAATTTTCAAATGCCAATTAAGAAGTGGCGAAATAATTACACGTTCACATGTAATTGCGTAATAAATTATTTATTGAATTGATGAAATGAAATCACGAAAAATATTTTTTGCTAAATATAAATTATTAGAACTACAAACAAGAATGAAATATGCCCATTTTCTATAACATAAATTTGTAATAAATCACCCTTATTCCATTTGGCGTCTGTTATTTTAAGACAACATCAATTTAACGCAATAGCAACGCAAGACAACACCAAATATGTCGACGACAAAATCAAAGGCAATTACAGACAACATCAAAGTCAATTTTGCTTCCAGAATGTCAAATATATGTTAAAAGTTATTGATAAATGGCAATATTGCCAAGTGGAATACCGATTTGCAACAAAAACTATAAAACGGCGTTATCTTCTCTTGCCGTTGCCAATTAGAATAAGGGTGAATATTAGTTTTATTAAAACATTTATAAGGTTTTTTTTATATAAACCAGTAATCATATAGTGGCCGAAAGTTTAACATATACACCAAAAAAAAAAAAAGTTTTCCTGAAACTGTTTTTATGCTTTAACGCCTATAAATCCCAAAAGGCTTAAGTAACTTTATAAAAAAAGTACAGTCTGTACTAAAACTTGTTAACAGCTACTAAACACAAGAGAAAAAAGAAAAATCCATGAGCGAACAAGGGAGACAATGGCTCTGAATTGTTTTGCCTTTGCCTATTTAAAAATCGGTCCAAGAGCTTTGAAACCCAAAAAGTCTTAAAAAACACAAACTAAATTCAAAAAAATAAAAAATAAGATTGTAAATATAATATCTACACCAAAAATTTTAGCTCTACTCCAGCGGTATATTTTCGGTCCAAAAAAATTTTGCCTTTATTCCGAATTTTATACTTTATTTTATAAAACTAGTTCGTTTTCCTAATTATTCCTGAACTAAAACAAAAGTTGCCAATACCAACAGCCAAACAAACATCCCATACCATTAGATTCGCACCACCATGTTTACTGACGGAGGCAGATGGAGTTTGGGAAAAACTTTTCATTCTGGAAAAATTAATTTCATATTTACTGATGAGATTAAATGAAATATTTTTGGGTCAGATGGGAGAGCATACGTTTGGAGAAACACCAATCAGGAGATGAAATGGATCCTTTTATCTTGTGATAAAAAGATCCAAAAGAGCTTTTGTTTCAAAGCTCTTGATCACTGTGCGGCACAGTATACCGAAAAAAGAAAATTGCACTTGAAAAAAATAATTATAACATCAACTATTTTAACGATGATGGTAATACAAAATTGCATTTTGGCAATTTGCAAAGCATTTTGCTGATCCTGAGCGAATTTAGCTCATGTAAAATATTTATAAATCTATATATTTATATTATAAAATTTTTGTTTTAATAATCATAAATAATTTTACTTGATTCGAAAAGTCAGTCAGTTGATTTCCGTTGTTCTGGCGATTTCATGCATAATTAAATAAAGCAACTCTGACAAATGACCATGTCAATTTCAAATTAGTTTAAATTTATGTAAAAGAAAACAATGAAATGAAATTTTTTAACTTTGAAATTTATTAAAAATTAATTTAATTAAAATTTTATTTATTGAACCTTTAAATAGAACTATAAAAATTTTAAGAGCAACAGACAAAAAAAAACTTCGGACTAGAAAATTTTACACCAATTAAATAAACACAAGACAGTGTCCAGCTGATAGAAATAAGTGATAAATAATTAATTAGCACAGTGTAAAAAAAGAACATGTTATGCCTTCCTTCCCAAGGCGTAACACTAATTAAATATAAAAAAGTGTTTACTTCTTTTTAGAAAAATTTTCTTTCAAATAAACACCAGCATTTTGTTTACTTTTTACAAATTTATTAAAGAAAATAGTACTCAGCACCGCATAGCCAATGGTGTGATATCATCAACATGTCAACTCTAGTCTATATGTATGACCACACCGTTGGCGCTAGCAAACTGATCAGTAGACTTCAACCAACAAGATTCGGATATACGTTGTTTGTTGTTTCGTTTATATATAAGCTTTCTAGGTCTACTATGGTACTATGAGGTTGAATGCTTTACAAACATGAAGACTGAAGTCCACTGATGATTTGCTTAGCGGCAACGAAATGTCATACACACAGAGTTAAACCTACAACAGATAACAACTTTTTTTAACAATTAGTTGGGAGAATATCCCCTATAATTTTGATAAATAATTTTACTTTGCATTAGTCTGTCATTAAGATAACAATATGGTGGTTGTTATGTCAAAAGCTTTTGATTACTTCCATGTGCAACTCAGCAAATTGCACATTGGAAATGCGCTAAAAATGATTTATTGATAAAAAAAAAGTTATGATTTCCCACTAGTCGAGCTAAACTTGTGATTAATAAAGGATAATTCTTATAATGACTTTTATATAACGAAGTAAATAGTTAGTGGCTCCAGAACAAATTTAGACGAAAAACTGAATTTTGCAAAAAATTACACATATGTTAATTTCGGTGAAAAGGTTTGTCATGTTTTTCCTGATTACTTGTAATTCTTTCGTTTCATATGTATAACAAACAAACAAAATTAAATAAAATTTAATTATTTTCCTAATAAAGAAGCATAATGTCCATCCGCTGGAGTGCTCGCACGTCCATCTACCTGGCTGACTGTGCGTCCGTCTCTCTGTTCACACGTCTGTCTGACCATATGCCTGACAGTTATCCTCCCCGTCGTTCGGCATGTATTCCTTTGCGTCCGCCTAACAGCCTATCTTCCGTCCTCCTGTATGCCCGCTCCTCTGTCTGTTCATCTAACTGAATACCATAAAACGAACATAAAAGTTTTAATGGACAATTTAATTAATCATAAAAACCATCATCACAATCCCGGCGAGAGTGCGAGTATTATTGTTTTTCGTTTTAGTTTTTATTTTAAACATATTGCTAGTTTTGTTCTTTGTTTTTCGATGTTTTTATATTGAAATCGTTGTATTTCAGTAAATATTAAAAGAAAACAATAGAATATTCAAACAATTAAATCAAACAGATAGAAAAATGTTTACATTTCAAAATAGAAAAAATAACAAAAATTTTCTTTCTTTAGTTACTTGGTAATTAATTTACAGACAAACCATCCGACGAAGCGAGAGAAAAAAACATTCATTTAACCTGTAGATAGAATGAATGACCATCCGTCATTGGACTGGCAGGCGGACACCGAATGTCGAGAAAAATAAAGAAATTGCATTGCGTGAAAGGCATTATCGAATGGAAATTACTCCTCAATGAATTTTATTAATTCAACAAGTTGCATTAATTTTCTTAATGTTTTTGGAATATTGTTTTTAATATAAATAAAACAAATCACAGATTCGCTGTAATAATTATCATAACAATTTCCAGGTTTTATAGTTATATTTTTGTATTTTCTATTGTATTTTTTCTTGGTGAAGTTTATTTAGCCTAGAATAGATATTTTTATAGGCAGGCAGTGATTTGTAACATTTTATTATAAAAAGTACATATTTGATTGATAGTAAATTTTCATAGTTTCTGTCAAGCATCACTGATGGGGCAGCAAGCGGTATTAGACATTACTTATTGATTTCTTCTATGATAAGCTAGTTGCTAGTGTGTTGGTCTATGAGTATGGAGGGTGTGGGTTCGATTCTCACCAAAGACTCTGCTCTGCCTCACTATGCTCGTTATACTAATGATATTATCTAAAGTGTAAGATTTTTATTTTCAAATACCAAAGAAAAATCAATTTAACTCTCCTGTTTCGAAAGTTTTTAATCTTTTAAAGTAAATAGATCCTTGGAGTCAATAGAATTTATGTTTAAAAAATTGAATCGAACGTATCCGGAAAAGAATTCGAGACAGTTCAAATCCATTTGAACTACCATATATAGAATAAGTATATATATGTATATTCGAATCCTGCCGCAGAACTCTGGCAGTTTGTGTCTGATAATTAAAAGCGAGCGCACAACAAGCCTTCACTGGCTTAAGTGTATGTCGTATCACATGGGCTATCACACCCCCCAATCAACCTAACCTAACCTAACCATGTATAATTTTTATAAAACCAAAAGTTATTACAATGTCTGAATTACTATAACATATTTTATAGTTTTGTAAAAATTTCCGCAGAACTTTTGAGCACTTTTCCAAATACTAACTCTTTGCCATTATTTAATATTTCTTATTGGATGTCCCAAGCCATTATTCCTTGAGCTGTATTTTGTTATATCCAACTGGCAGCTTGCCTCGTACAATATCTAAATTAATTTTCATCAGCTCAAACAGTTGTGCCATTTGTTTTTTATTTGTAATTTTGCTAAGAAATATTTATTTTATTTTATTATTTCATACAGTTCTGTATATTTTGCAAAACAAATTTTATATGCATACTTAAATTTTTTTTAATGTAATTTCGATTTTCAAATTGTATTGTTAATAAAATAACACCTAATGAGCTGTTGTAGATTTTTGACAGTGCGAACAACACATACTGACAACAGATGTAAACCATAATCGCATTTTACCAAATACATACAACATTAAAGTAACAACTGTTGTAAACCATAATCGTGGCATTAATTTCACACTTTTTGTTTGGATTCCAAACTTATAGAAATAATCTTTTCAAGCTTATGGCTTATAAGTTTTAAATCATATTCCAATTTCTTGAAAAGTTTTTTCCTCTCCTTCTTAGATTAGTGAATGTGTTGTCATATGGTGAGTCATACATATTCATAAGGATGTAACCTGTTATCGACTTCCTTTTACTTCAATATCAAGTCTTTTGTAAGCTTTTCAATCAATTTGCAAAAACAAATATATTCAGTGTAATTTCCCAAAGGCCAATCCCGAAACTTTGATCAGATGCTATTAATTTTTGTATTAATTTGTTTATTTAATCTTTCATCTAATAAGTAAAATAGAGAGTGGACAAAATACAATTATCTTTTTTAAACACATATGTTATTTCTGTCCTGAATATTGATCATCACGTCAATGCGAATCAAAATGAGTCGCCTTACGTTTGGACAACATTGGGAAATATTGCAAAACAATTGGACAACGATTTTGGACGACAAATCATCTGTGTGCTCATAATAAGGCACATTTTCATCTAGGCGGCTGTATCCACAAACAAAATTACAACATTTGGGAATCGGAAAACCCGAAAGTTATTGCGAGAAGCCCAATGCATTCACAGAGAATAGCAGTTTGTTGTGGATTTTGGAGGGGTAGCCCATTTTTCCGAAAATGTTGCTGGATACGCCATTTCAATCCAACGTTGAACCCTAAGGCGCCATGATCACGGACATAAAATGACCTCAAATGAAAGATATGAGCCTAAATAATCTTTGCTTTCAGCATGTCACACAGCTTTCCTCATTTAGATTTAAAAAAGAAACTTGTCTGTGGACCACCCCTTATTAACAATATTAATTTGAATTATCTTAGAAAGTACAAGTCAAAATTTCCCACAAGCACATCAATATCACTTGGCCGGTTGTTCAATATCAATATCTTAACACCTGATTATTTAAAATATATTTATTCCTTTTGATTAATTAAGCGGAAATAGTCAATTATCTTGATAAGTATGTACGTAATATCTAAACGATTAATAATTATCAAATATTTAATTAAACATCAACTTTATAAGTACATGTGCATGCATATTTCATACATTACACAAAAAAATTGATTTCCAACTGATTGATTTCATCAAACTCAAGCGAAAAGTAAAAAATTTCGAGGAAAATATATTTCCATTTCAACACAAAACAAACATCAACCGGCAATTATGATTGAACATTTTATGGAAACATACACACATCGTTCAAGCGATTAATTTCATCAGCGAAACATTTTCTCATTTACATATATTAACATGTGTCTAAGAATGGCTCGACTCGAACACTCATACGTACCCCTTATTCTGGAAGCAACCAGAAGCAAATGAAACGTCTATAACGTACATGTTTATGTTTGAATGAGGATAAGAATCAAAATGTTCAAATTCAAAAGTCAATCACTTTGATTAATTCTGTGTCAATGATACATATTGAATGAAACATATAACACCGTTCGCATAACGTTATCGTATAAGAATATTTCTCTTCTTATTTGTGTGGACGGACGCGGTTGGCTGTGGTTGTGACTACAAGAGGATGGGTGGCAGTTGGCCACCAGAGAATCGACTAACAACGATTTGGTAAAGAGCTCAATGACTGCTGCATCAAGATTTTGTTTTTTCTTCCTTTTTTATACGAGTATTGTGGTAGATGTAACTCTTAAAAGGAAATGAATGGCACTTGATAGTTTTCGTTATTGATAAAAATGAAATACTCGCATATAAATATATTAGAGTTGCCCTGACTATGAATTTAAAGTGGAAACGTGAAGATATTTTTTCTTCCTTCTAGGATTATCAAATTGTGAAAACATTGAAACCAGAGGACTAAGATCAAATGAAACTTATCCTAGCTTAGCAATGTCCCATCAACCGAAATTTCAATTACATTTAATGAACATTAGGTCCACTACACCCGAAACCCGAAGGAG
The DNA here is from genome assembly GCA_963681545.1 of Germaria angustata. Taxonomy (NCBI): domain Eukaryota; kingdom Metazoa; phylum Arthropoda; class Insecta; order Diptera; family Tachinidae; genus Germaria; species Germaria angustata. Next base: position 91,791,347 of record OY813002.1, read on the forward strand.
TCAAATTATGGCCACGACCAGAGAGATCATTCATATTGGGTACAATCAACCTTATAATGAATAAAATTTCACGTGCACATATTAATTTTTCTCCAAATTTCCATGGCAAATTATTTGTAATTTTTTGTTTGTTTTTCGAATAATTCAAATGAAAAATATGTTGGCCTTTTATTCATTACAAGGCACTACAAGACCTTTTATCCATTAACATTATTCATCATCAGGGAAACCAGAAATGTGTTCCAGAAAATATTTTTATGTGCTCTGGTTTAGTTTAGTTTTTTTTTTAAGTTGAATAAATATTGTATATAAAAAAGATATTTATAAACCATTTATGAATTAAATAAGGAACAACAAATTAAGAGTATAAAAAAAGAAATCCAAATTCAACTTCAAAAAAGGTAACGATGACAGTATCAACATTTTTGAACAGTATTTTGTCTAAAAATATAACAAACTTTTTTTATTATAATTAAAAAAATGGAAATGTACAATTAAGGGATATATCGGGAACCAGTGCTCTGGGCTCTGCAAATTTTTAATTTCGTAATAAATGTCATCATCCTTTGATAGAAAGGCTCCTAAATATACAATTCAGCTCAATATCAAAAATTGAATTACTTGCTTTGGGACACCCTATAATCTTTAACTGCTTATTTAGTATTTGGGGATATATACCCTGTAGAAATTTCAATTATATAACAATTAAGACCATAGGAGCCATAGTTACCCATATCTTACGAAAATTTTAATCCTCTGCTTATTACGGTTCACAAAACATAATACTATCATGGACGGACAAGCAGGCGGACACCTCAGCGATTATAATAAGGTTTTTTGGTAACACTTTGGGTAAGATACCCTAAAAATGTGTTTGCAATCGTTCAAACATGTCGGGGAAAAAACCAGAAATCGCTCCAATTTATGCTCTTAAGACTAAAATATGCACATATATGCTGTGAAGGCTAGAAATATGCAAAAATATACTGCGAAGGCTAATAATATGCAAAAGTCAGCACTAAAAAATCTATGCCGCAGTTCCAAAGAAGTTCTGATATGTACAAACTTTTGTATGTAGTTCGATAAATAGTAAAAGATTATACAGGCAATGGCATATTTTCGGTTTCCCTGTTCGTTATCACTGTGCCAAATAGACCATGACTTTAAAAGAGAAAAGAATGGCAACTAGCGTGTCAATGACAATTACGCGATTGTTTTGCCTGTTTTTTTTTTTTGACACTATGCGCCAACGATTTGATGTAAAAGCAATATATAATAATAATAATAATAACAATAACAATAATAATAACAATAATAATAATAATAATAATAATAATAATAATAATAATAATAATAATAATAATAATAATAATAATAATAATAATAATGCGATTGTTTGCTACATTCCACTTTATTTTATTTAAAATTTGGATTCAGTTAGTTTTGTCTGTTTTCAAATTTATATTAAAATCTAATTAACCCATTAACGATTCGAGGTCGCTGTAAACCACATTATAAACCTGCTCGAAATGAATTTGTTTTAACTCAATCTTATAAAAAATATTAAAAATTAATATAAGGCCACGATGATGGGAGGGATTCACACCCAATATGATTCCGTGGGATAGTTAACCGGTTTCCAAGTCACCGTGGTGCAATATCAAAGTGTAATTTAATATGACGTCATAAATACCACAAGCAAATATAACGATTTGGTACTTCTCCTAAACGGAAACAAATTATTGAAAACATAAACAAAATTTGCTCGAAATAAATTTGTTTTAATTCAATCTTGGAACAAATTTTAATTTTATGTATTTTGTCTAGTTTGCGACGTCAGAAATAGTACAATGACGCATATACCACGTATAAAAACAAGAGGGTTTTGCCCGTGCCAGAAGCAACTTAGCCCCCACTTCCAGGTTTCTTTTCCTTGTTATGGCATTTCTAATAAATGACATAAATTTTCCTCTTCGTTAAGTGATTCCACCCCCTGCAGAAAAATGTTCAGGGGTTATTGGTCCCCCTAGATAATTGTCTAGCTCCGTTCATGCAGAAACAACTTGATACTTTTCCCAAATCGAAAAAAAATGAAAGGAATACATATATAAACGATTATAGTACATATTTATAAAACATTTATTAAACTGAATGTTGCGACACACATATGCGTCCTCGGTTTCGGTGTATTTTTTTTTTTTTTTTTTTAATTTTTGTGTAACAATGTGACCCGTTTTTATAACTAACGACAATTTGTCCTCTCAAAATACTGATTATGGCATATCACCTTCATTTATAGACCGATTTTGTGAATATCTTTTTTAAGAATACTTGCAGTTTGGACTCTTAGAAATTTAAGTAGAAATCGGTCGAACATAGTTCCGCCATTTATGGATAAATTTTCATAATTGCACTCGTTCTGTAATTTGTTCGATTGTCACTTTATATTGACCTCGAATTATTTTTAGTAGAGAACAAGAAAGGGCAACAAGTGTAGAAGGATTAGTTCTTTTGTCAATGTTAATATTTGAACTTTGGCATATTGTAGTTACAATTGCTAGTTGGGAAAAAGCGGCAACCACTTTTAATTTTACAATCAAATATGCAACTTCTTTGAAAAACGCAGATGGTGCAATATTTCTGTTTTCCCCATGTATTTTTTTTTGCATTCTTTCATTCATTTCGATAAGGTGAAGGTTGATGTTTCTGCTGTGCCCATAGTATAAGATGGTACTTATTTCCAACAGCACCGTACAAGTAGAACTTGTAATATAAAGCAGAGCTCCATAACGCGATAAAATAACAATAAAAACAACAAAAAAAATTAAATGAAAATAATTTTAAATGAAACAAAACGAAAACAGAATTTTCATAAATTTGTCGTCATCAGGGCACAACCCAAGACAAGACCGACCGCACTTGTCGTTCATTCAAACAGACATTCAAGCGTTTATTAATTTTTAAACACAAATCGTTATAAATTTTGTTATAATATTTTATAATGGATACGAGTACTGTTTGCAGTACATACTAGAGAAAAAGAACATACAATTTCAATTTCTCACTGCTGTGGGTTATTGCAACATGCTATGAATATAGAGTACATGTCTTTTTTGCTAAACCTTTTTTCCAGATACATACTATATTAAAATTAACTATTTGAGCATGTGACGTGCGTTATAAGTATATATTTCTTTTTATTGCTTTAGGCTCGTATACTTTTTTTGCTTTCGCTAAATTTGGTTTACATTTATTTGGTACTTGTTTCTTCGCTTTCCTAACATCGATCCTGGTGACTATTAATGAGTGACATTTACATTCGTGGCAACAGACAATGTTAATACAACAATTAGCACATTTGCCACACAAAATATGAGGTGTAAACAACCACAAAACATGACTTTTCCTAAATGAATTCGCGATGACTACGTGTGTGTTTGTTTCACAGAAAATTTTAAATGGTAGAAGAAATAAAAATATATAAAGGCGATTTACTGCAAAACCGTCATTACTCGAAAAACTAGCTTTTTGGGGGCGGGCTACTACTGCCTATTTCGTTTCAAAAAGTAAGAGATATGTGTATCAAAAAAGTAACTTTACTGTGTAACTCGTTTGAAACAATACAAATAAGGTGGACAATTATGAAAACTTGACGACCTTGACTTCATCTAGAAATTCGTTCATTTTGTCAATTGCATAGTCTTGTTTATTTTTTGTTATCCACAAATTATACAAATTAAATAATTTTTAATTTATCTAGAAACCTGTAAACAAATGATTTTTTGTCTACGGACTATATGCGCATCTGCATTATTTGCTTGTAACAGCATCGCAAGCTAATCACACATGCGCAACAGACGTAGCACTGGAATGCATTTCTGAGCAGGCGTATTTTTTGATTTTTCCATTACTTTTTTATTAAATTGCAACCACATGATCAGTTTTGCTTTCAAAATTCATTTGAGTTGATAGCTGTGACGTAGGCTGCATGCAACTTGAAGGCAAATTTACTTCCACAGAACTTAATGGCTACTGAATTGCAACACATCACTTAGCACTTTTATGCACAAACATATTTCACTATTTGATTACATTTATTTATTTATGATATTTTAACTAAAGGTTTTAAAATGCTGCAAGTATTTGTAAAAACCAAAACAAAAACTTGTACCGTCAAAATGTATGTAGAAAGAAAAACGAGAAATACTTCAAAAGAATTGTAATCAGCTGCTTTCTTGAACATAAATTCAACCATTCAACTTGAAAGAGGAATTGAAAAAAAGTTCATTACAATTGTTAAAAGTGTGTTGTATTGGTGAAAAATATGAATGTATCAAGAGTTGAAAGCCAGAACTTGATCGTCTAACTCATTTTCTGTAAAGCTAAATTTTGGAGTTATGACGTTTTGCAGCAAATAAGCGATATATATGTACATATCGCATTACCTTTTTTGTTAAATTCATAACCTCTAGCTCATTTTTTGTAAATTTTGTAATTTTGGATGTGTAAAGCCTGTGTACATATAGTCGCATTATCAGTTGCTTGAATGAGTGACAGTATGAAACTCATACAAGTTGGTTTCACGGTTTTTATGTTAATTTTTTTTTTAGAAAATATTAACCACTGGGAATGAAATTCCGTGTAGAAATGGTAATTTACGTTAGGTTGGCATGATGCATGCCACGAAGAAATGCGAGTACGGATATTTCAGTTTTGTTTCTTCTTATAAATTGAGGAAAAATAATATTTTTACGTAAATTTAAAGAAATCTATTTTTTTATAAAAACAAAAGTATTTTCAAAAAATTGTTTGTAGAGGGAACTTTCTAAGAAGTCCAAAGAATGAACTAATTCCTTCTTTATAAGCTTAAGTTTTCCAAAAAAAAAATAAAAAAAATCTAAATGAACGTTAAAGATAAGATGAGGGAAGATCCCCTTAGATTATCTGACACTTACAACGTAAAGTACATAGGTATATTTATAAAAGCGAAAATCTGTCGGATAAGATCCCATGGCAAAGTTATAATAAAGGATCTAAATATAACGATATTATACAACAACTAATAACAAGGAAACTAAAAATTTTTTATGAAGAACTTCGGTCTTCCCGACACATTACCCGTATTATATTTCCATTGATGTTGGGTATAAGAAGGCAAATGATTATGATCGTGTTAATAAATGCCAAGATAGTGCAATAAGAGCGGAATGTAGGGCACAGGCTTTTCTTCTCGTTAGAATAGCAAAATTTTTCTTTATTCATTTATTAAAAATTATGACTTGTTCAAAAACAATTTCCTCCTTAATAACGTTTACGTGTAGTTGTAGTATAATGTTTTTTCCCTTTTTTATATTTTCCTAGCTTTTAATACTATTCTTACTTCCGTTAGCAGAATTGTGTATCCTTTTGTGGTAGTAGTTGGTAATAAGCAAATAAATAAATATAAATAAATTTTTTATAAAATAAATAATTTTTTTTATAAAAATCACTTACATAAATATTATTAAACTATTTTTTTTATTGCATGCCAAGCTATTCATTTAACAGGAACCAAACATGTTATCTAAGTAATTAATTATTATACCCGTAATACTCGTACTTATAAGCTTTGGAGCTTAAAAGTAAAACAGCATTAAATTATTCAAATATTAGAACTAAAGCTAATAACACCTGGAAAGCTTTACGCTAATTTGCTTAAACCTTAAAAATGCATGCATAGTTACATACTTATGTATGTATTTATATCTACTATATACTCGTACATACTTATGTATGAGTATGTGCAAATTTTAATCGCTTTGAAATTTGTTTCAACAAATTTTAAAATTAGTTTCATATTTTCAAATGCCAGGCAAGTAAATGTTAACTATTGAGCTTGGGACACCTAAAGCCTCCACATACAATTGTATATATTTCTTAATTTAATTTTTATGTCCAATTTTTGCTCAGGGTTAACATCTAGTCACATTCTTACATATGCTCAATTATGTATGTATATGTACTGGTACATATTTTTGTACGTGTATGGATACATACATATGTATGTATGAATGTAAGTATGTACATACATATATAAATATATGTATGTAAAATACATTCCACATAATAATTTCTTATGTCAGTGTATGTGAAATAAAGTCGGTCAATGTGGATTGATGTTTATCAACTTATTTTGCACGTCAAACGTGAACAAGAAGAAAACCAGAACATGGAAAAGGGCTGGAGGAATCATAAGTAAGCGAAACTGACAGATATCATTGAATAAAACATAAATAAACCACCATTCATTCACGGACTCTTTGGCTCTCATACAAAATTTTATCACAGTTTTAACTCATAAAAATCACACAAAATACGAAATTGCAAAGAGATTTAAACGGGGGTTGATATAAAGCGAAGAGAGTAGCGTGAATTAAAACATTTGTATTTGTTCAATCAGCTGTTTTCATTAGTACGAGAGAGGAAAAAGCTTTATTTTAGTGTTTATGTTTACAAAAGCTTTTTTTTACTATTGACGTTGTCAGAGCGTTGCCACAAGGCTGAAAAATAAGTTTCTCAAAAATGAGAACAATATAGATTTATAAAGCAGCATTAAAATTACATATGTTAAGAAATTCCCGTATTTAACAATAGGTAATTTCAAAGCTACTAAAGCTTAAATGAATTTGAATTTAAAATCAATATTATATATTTATTTTAGTTGTTATGAGAACAATGCGGATTTATATTATAAAATAATTTCAATGAACATAGCAACAAACTCTTCATTCGTCCATACTTAAGCAGATCGAAACCACAAATTTCGCACTGATACGCGGGTGCACTAACCACTAGCCTAATGCGGCACCCATAAAATCAATACTAATATATGCTTAGTTTAAAAAGCAAACAATTTTATTTCTTCTTCTAATTTTTGTATATAGTACATAGATCCATTGTTGATATGGACTCCACACTTGTTTCCTTAATATAGATTTTTTAGCAAATCACAGTAATGGAGTAAAATTATATGTCGATATGAAGGTATGCATGGCTACAATGAATACAATTTTTTCTTTAGTATGAACGCATTTACACTGAAAGAAATTTCATGAAATTTGTTGCATTCAGCTTTATCTATGTAGCAATATAAGCTAGATTGGAACAACTGGAATAAACATTTTTGAAAGATATCTAGTCAAATTTCATGTGCTGCAAGTTTAGCATCAATGTACCTTCTATCAGCAAATAAATGCAAAAAAGTTTCATGAAATAAGTGCATAGCGTAAGTCCAGCCAATAGGATACAAAAATTTATCTGCCTGTTTCTAAAAATTTTATCCGTTCGTTCGTTCAATTATTTATATTGAAAACAACAATAAAAAATTGTTTTCGTTTTTAATATAAATACTAGGACGAACGAAACTCACAGAAACAAAGAAATATTTTAAACAACTATTGGGAAAAAATGTAGTAATAATCTTTTTACTACATTGAATTTTTACATCAAAAATTTCTATCAAAAATAAGGTGGCAACATATTGGCAAGAGATATTGTCAAAAGCTATAGAGAGACAGAAATAAAGTTTATTAAAAGAAGAGCAAAAGGGCAAGACGATAGGGAATGACTAATATACTAATTTATATAATGAGACTATTTTTTAACATTTCTAAATAGACAAAAAATCTAAATAAATAAAAACAAACGGACAGAAAGATAACAAAGTAAATATAAATATAAGCAATTGAAATTGAAAGTACTGTGAAACAGTCTAATGAAGGCAGCACTAATGGACTTTAGAAACCTACATTTAAAACCGTAGTAATAGTAGATATGTATGTATATTCTGTGGTTTTCACGAAAACCCGCTTAGATAATTTTATTTTGCATATATTGTAAGGAATGCAGCTTTTTAATACACATTTAAGTTTAATTAAGTTACGTATTCCAATAATAATATAGAGTACTTAGCGCAATAATAGAATACTAACGCAAATGAAAAGTAATAATATAAATAAAATAGAGAACTTTAAAAAAATTAGAAAACTGTCACAGCGAATTAAAATGAGTGAGGTGAATTTATTTTACCACCACAACAACAACATGGAAAACATCCCGCACAAAAAATAATACAATTTTGACAGTTTCCCTGCAGACACAAAATCCGCTACAAAAAATTATACACTTTTCGACAGTTTATCTTCACAGAAATTAAAGCCAATTATAGTCAGCTGCTTCGTTATGCCACCATGTAAAATACATACCCATTGCAATAAACGCTGTAAACAGGGTTTAGGAAAATTTTCAAAAGTAACCTAGCGATCGAATGAAATAATTTTGAGTTAATAAAACAAGTGTTTTTTTTTAATTTTCATAAAGCATAATTGATTCGCAAAGCTTGTTTTATACAGTACTAAATAGCACCCCTTTAATATAACACGAGATCGTAATAATAAATAATCAGTTAATAAAAATACATAAGAAACGAATTTACTTCAATTCCATTAAATTTCAGTGGGAAAAATTTCCAGTGAGAAGTAATAACGTCCGCTTATCATTTCATTCATTCTGAAGTAACAATTAGTGCATTTTTTTAAGTTCTTAAATTTAAATTACTTCTACAAATGATCACAATTGATCATGTGTCGGACTTTGCCTGCAAAACTGTGCAATCTTGTTCTAGTTAAAGAAAATATTTTTTTATTTTTATTTAAATTTAAAAGGAAAATATTATTATTCTTGAATTTTATATTTAGAAAATAAGGCATTCTCGAAAAATATATCAAGGTTTTTGGATGTGATTAAAAATCATTTCGATTTAAATAATTTTACTTATGCCCTCGCATATTTGGTTTTAAAAGATATGTACTATGTACATACATATGTACATATATAGTACGTATCTTTAAAATTCAAGTTGAAGAGGTTGTGAGAAAGATAAAGAGCTTTTGCACGAAGTCATGTTTTTATCCTCTTTTTGTTTTTATTAAAATTTTTCTTTGTCTCTCCGTCTCTCCCTCTCTCTAGCTGTTTGTCTTGTAAAACCAGTTGTGAAAGAACAACTTCACTGTTTGAGTGTATGGATACACAAAGATTAAAGGTTTTAAAATTTCATAATTATTCCATGTATGAACTCTAATACCGATACCAAAAGGGCCTTTAATGTTCATAGAATTTTTTTGGAATTTTTTTTATAGCAAAAAAAAAAAGATAAATTATTTATGGCAATATATATCTTTAAAAATGAATACACCTGAGTTTTTCAATTTTTTTTTTTAATTTATTTCGAAAGATTTTATCTATTTATAGACATTCAGTAATTTTAATAAATTGCATTAAATACAGATGCTTGTTTAACGAATTTTAAAATTTCTGTATTAATTAATATTTTTAATTTTTAAATTAATCGCAAATGTTAATGCATTACAAAAAGAAATTGTACGTAAATATAAATGATCACAATTACTGAATAAGTATCGAAAGAAATGCTCGTTCAACTGTTCTTGTTATAATTCTTCTTTACAAATATATGGCTAAATTTAAAATCTTTCTGGGCCATTTCTATGTATCTGTCTATCAGCTGAACAAAGGTCACAGCCAATGAACTCATGAAACACTAACCTGAATTAAAAAAACATTCGTACAGAATCAAACACCATGTATATTCTTGTTCGTCCACTCGACTACAAAAAATATATACATACATATATTTACAACAAAAATAAATTTAATTATTATTTTTGGCCGCAAGGTCGCTGTCAGTATTTATTCTCAGTGCTGAAAACTAGAGAAATAGAAATTTTTTAAAAACAAAAAGATCAGTAAACTAAAAATTTCGTGAGGAAAGTTAATAATTCTGTAAGAAGAATTGTAAGGCCTCATTATTGAAAAGTTTTGAGGATCGATAAATTCTATATAATTCTCTATATGTTATATCATTCAGAGCTTATCAATAGTTGAACTATTGTTTATCATTAGTTAAATAAAGAAACTAATGGCAGATAAGGCTATTGAAGGTTATTGAAGTTATCTTACTAAAGACTAAAGGCTTTAAGGTATTATATGCTCCTTCTCAGTAAATCTGCACTCACTAATGAGCATTAGCATTAGATAATAGTGTTCTATTTCTATAATAGAACACTATTAGCTAATGCTAAAAATGTTTCTGTCAGCTGCGGATTGGATCGAATACTGAGCTTTTAAGCAAATATAAGATTTGATGGGATGGCTTAGCCTGGCCAAATCGTTCTCGCAAAAATATGGACGGTTGACGCCGCCAGCACAAAATCCACACCAAACAGTGACGTTTTGGGATGCATTGGCCACTCTTGGATCTCGTGTGGATTCATTTAATCCAGAAATGGAGGACGGCTACTGCGACCGTAAAATCCTGAACGCTATCTCCTTCTATTGCAATTTGTCCAGACAGGTTAAATAAATTGCAGCCAATTTGATAGATGTTGATTCTATACTAAGGCCGCCACCAACTGTCAAAGTCTCTATTGGAGGACCTTTTAAATATGTAGTTTTGGGATCTGTTGCATGTAACAGTACATAATTACAAACAAGGCTTATTAAAATTCTGGTTAAAAGCAACAAATATTTTAATACAGTGAGGAAATGTTTTTTTTTGGTTTCTCTTATTATTAACGTAATTTAATGGATTCTGGTAAACTAGTATTGATAGAGATTTAAAATTGAATTCTATAAGATAAAAGCATTAGAAAATGTGGCATTGAGGAGTGCAACAAGATCGCCTTAACAAGAAAGGGGATTTTAGCAACTCTTTTCAACACCAGAAGTGCCGTTTTAAAAATATTTTGGCCGTTCTAAAAATATTTTTGCCTTCCTACTCCTTTAAGAAAACGTTTTTCGGCCTTCCACAATATACTTACATATGTACTTACATACGAGTATGTATACATAATGAAAGGGCCCCCTTGATATCTTCATATGTAAATCGTTCTCTGCCTGTTACATACAACCGTTTCACCCATGTAAGACTCGACCTACACAAAACGTCAAAAATACACGAACACACACAAGTGAGCTTCTTTTTGCCATGTGTTCTCAATAATCATTTGGTTCAATGGTGCTCAATTCTATACTATACAAATGCATGGAAGTGCGCATTTACATTGTTTCCGAGTAACAGAGCACAAAACGGCAGCAATAGAAGAGCAAACGAAAAAGTGCTGTACGGACAGACAGAGTAGAGCAAATCTCACTGACACTGGCAAAATAAATAATAACCAAACCAGACCGACCACTACCAAATCAAACTAACAACGAAATACACGTAGCAAACGTTTCAATCTTCAACGTACGGACGTAGTTGTAAAGAAGTATTTAGACAAAAAAGAGCTAAACAAAATTTTAAGTTTTTTCATTTGTATTGTTTTCTTTGTTTGAATAAAAAATAATAATTTGTTTTTTTCGTTTTATATTAATATAAAAATTTGAAAAACTTACAGTTAGTGCGCAATTAAATGAAAAATTACACACAAAAAATAAATTGATTGTATATTAAAAACTCAACACAGAACGTAATAGTAAATATCTGTATGTACTTACATATATACTTACATATGTATGTATGTCTGTATATATATATATGTATGTATGTATATGGATGCAAAAAGATTTTAATTGAAAATAATTTGAAAATCTCATAACAAAATAATAAAAGTGCAATTGAAACTGGAAAAAATTGTACAAAAATTACATCACTACGACTGCAGTAGAAAGCAAACAATACGAAGAAAAGAAACAAAAACGGCAGCTAAAGCGGAGAAGCACGGATGGTTAGGAGAGGCAGACGAATGGATGGACGGATGGGATAAGAACTACAGCAAAAAATTTGTTTTATAAACATCTCTACGAGCGTATGGGAATCACCGCAGTGACAAGTGACAAATGAATGTGGGTTGAATGAAGGCACCCCCAGCTGGTTGAAACAATCAAAGAAGACACTAAACGAACGGTCATTTTAAATTCGCCATCGTGCCAGATGCAAAAATTAAAATTTTCATCATCATCTCTTTAAATTGATCCTTCATAGAATTCAAATTAATGTTGCTTAATTTAATATTCTGAATGCTCTTCCACTGCTCAGATGCAACTCATACCGTTCACTCACTGGCTGGCATTTAGGCAACAACTTTGACAAAATCACGTTGACGGAAAAAAACATAAACGTAAAAAAAAGAAAAACAACAGCGACAACAAAAGTCTTGTGCAAAAACATTTTCAAACAAAAGCCCAGAAGGAAACTACGAAACTTATTAGCAAAACAAAGCAGAAAATGTAATTGAATCCAGTTATCGATTTTCCAGAGCGCGTTTGTTTCAGAGAATTATTCAAACGCTATTCAACAACAAAGACATTTCAATATAAATGTCGAAAAAAGTTAACATTTTCAACATATACTCGTACATATGTATGTATGTAATACATATTAATAATAACAACAACTAAATCATTAATAGCCAATTAAATAGAAAGTAATTAAAACCACTCACTTTGTTTCGCCTTCAATTAAGATTTCAAAACTGACAACAACTGAGTAACGAATTTTCCGTAGCATCAGCCCCACCAGCAGTAAGCAATATGCCGTCTTTATTAGAAGCTATAGAACGTAAATATTTCTCCGATTGCGATTTCGATGCGGAAGCCAATAAAGAAATCACCTTAAGTGGCAAAGACAAAGACTCAACAGCTACATCGGCAACGACGCAGTCGTCATCGTCAACGTCAGCGTCCGGTGAACGTTTAATTTCCATTTTTATACCAAGGCTGCCTCCTCTGCTTTGTGTGCCAGAGCTATTGGTGCTTAATGATTGTGACATTGATTGTGCTGGGGATTTTGACAGCATTAAAGATAAATGCAAGCGGGTACGTGAACTCGATTTGGCCCAAAATAAATTGCAGGACTGGCAAGAAGTTTTCCAAATTGTTGAACACATGCCGCGCATTGAGTTTCTCAACCTTAGCAAGAATACCCTCTCCCGGCCTCTATCCAAACTCTATATACCACCCATAACCAATCTGAGAGGTATCGTCCTGAACGGCACTTATCTCAATTGGGACAGTATTGACGTCTTGCTAGGGAATCTGCCGGTTTTAGAGGAGCTGCATTTAAGTTTAAATGATTACGACGAAGTGCTATTAGATACAAATGAATCGCCATTAGAATCATGTCCTGCCGACTGCCAGCGAAACGATGAAAAAAACTGTGATACATTAAACTCTTGCTGCTGTTCACCAACGTTTAAAAAGTATAGAAAAATTTCGCCCCATCAAGCTTTAAAAACTTTACATTTCACTGGTAATCCAGTTGAAAAGTGGCCTGAAATATGTCGTTTAGGTCGAATATTTCCCCAAATGGAAAACTTGGTGCTGGCTGATTGCCCCATAAGAGCTATAGAATTTAATGATAACCACTCCCCAAACGTTACATCCACTATGAAAACACAAAACGATAATATCGAAGTAAGCACTGATACTTCCCCACAACGTCATTTTCCCAATTTGCTATTCCTTAACCTCAGCTACGCCTCCATCAACACTTGGGACGATATAGATCGTTTGGCCACATTTCCCAAACTGAAAAATTTGCGTGTAAAAAATTGGCCTCTCTGGGAGCGACTGGAGTGCACCGAACATGAGCGACGTCAACTGCTTATAGCCCGTTTACCTAACGTTGCCATTTTGAATGGCGGCGGTGTTATCAGTGCCGACGAACGCGAAGATGCCGAGAGAGCCTTCATACGCCACTACATGGACAAGCCCGAGCACGAGAGGCCTTTGCGTTATAACGAATTGGTAGCTAAACATGGCCAACTTGATCCCTTGGTCAATGTTAATCTTAAGCCCGATAAACGTGTTAAGGTCCTTCTAACCTACCAGGACAAAACCGAGTCACGCCTGGTCGACATTTATCGCACTGTTGCCGATCTGAAAGTGAAACTTGAAAAAATTATTGGTCTGCCTGCCAACAAGATGCGTTTGTACTACTTGGATCAGGACTACAAGGAATTCGGTCCCGAGGAAATGCGCTTCCCCAACAAATTATTATACAGTTACAACATACAAGCCGGTGATGAAATCATCGTTGATGTCAAAAAGTAAAATATTCTTATGAGGTGGAAATTCATTTGATATCTCCACATCGTACATAAAATATTACAATAATTATTCGTACTCGTACTTGTATTCTAATTATAATTCTAATGTATGTACTTCTATTGTATTGTACACGTACTGTCTGTATATTTTCTATCATGTACTTTAGCTTTTAATTATTAACATCGTGTTTTAATTATATAAATCGTGTAAATAATGTAACTACACTTTTTAAATAAATAATATTGAATTGTAAATAAATAAACAAATAAAAGGTTAAACAATAATTTAAATGAAATACGATAAAAATCATTTAACAAATAAAATGTAATTAATAATTTTGAGAAAAAAACAATCCCCTTCCGCGTAGTTAAGACTTTATTTATATTCAAGGAAGACGATCATGGCATGATTTTCAAACTTAATTTCAAATTTTAATAAAATATATGGTAAAGAAATTTTCATAGACAAAACTTATTATTCATGAATAAACACCCATGAGCAATTTTAAACACTATTGACTTAATTTGGTTTCCCGTTCATTTGTGATTTTGTTAATTCTTAGACCGAACAAGCTCGAACCCGGACTTTTCGAAATTATAATTGTTTAAAACCTAGTCAGGATCAGTACTCGCTGTACAACAGACCTCTCAATAAACCACGATGGGGTGTAATTTGGGGTAAACTGAGTAGTAGTTTAATCTACTCCGGCTTTCGGATTACTGCATTATATTTCAAGCAGATCCTGGCTATTACAGAAGTGGCAAATTCATTTACAGTGAATGACAAACCTATCACCACAGTTAACATCTCATAGTCATACACCAAAATGGCACTAGAGTCCTCACTTCTGTAAGGTAAGAGTAAGTTTTCTGAGCAGGTTCAATTTCGTCCAAATGCATGGTATGATATTACGGGTTCCACCGTGATTGAAATGCATGGATTTCATTCATGGATGACGTTACCGACATTAAAATGTGACGTATCCTGCACTTCATAGTAAATTATGGCTGGTGCAACAGTGGGGCTATACTCAAGCGGGATTTTATTGTATCACAATGGACTAACATATTTAAGTTATTCGGATAGAATCCTGACTACAACCCTTACCATAGCCTTGGGGTCCTAGATGATCTCCGTACGCGCAGTTTCTGTTATTTCATAAATTTCCAGCGAAGACACTGTATCAGGTAACCTATTCTATTCAGTGCCGATCCACTACCAGCCATTTATAAAATTACACGATGCTGAATTTAATTATTGACCGTTTGATCTTTCTGATCTTGGTCAATGTACAGAAATAATCTTTAGGACTACGGACGTGATCTTCGATGGGTACGATTTGTCCTGCATAAGTTGTCGCCGGATATTCGCTTCGCTGAGCACCCTTTGTCCTACATAAGCTTATTAGAAAATCCCTGATAGGTTTTCAAGAAGGATTATGACGAGCTAATACGGCTTCCTTCTCATAACAAAAATATACCTAGACCATAAATAGCTAAATCACGGCTATTGCCTTCCGCAGGCATTGGAAAATCTTACAACTCATTTCACTTTATATTCTTCCATTATTAAATCCACCATGTGGGTTGATGATTTGGAGTGATTTCCAGCAGAATAAAATTTCAGTGACATACGAGCACAACACAGATGCACTTACGTTGTTATTTTTCTTTTATGAGGTTTTGTGTACTTCCGGGTTTATGGAGTTCCATGTTTTTACTAAATCCTCCGTTGGCTTAACTAAAGTGTTGGATTTTGATTTGATGGTCTTTCCTTGCCCAATTCTCAACCGAAAGCTTGTTTGTAGTAAAACGCAAAGTTCTTTGCGAATTCCAATTGTTTTAAAATATTTTCGAATTTACCATTGGTAGAATGCATTGTTATGGTGTTTTATTGCTCAGAAAGAATAATACGATGGCAGGTCAATAAGTTAATTTTTAATTTCTGTGAGTCTGTGAGTTGACTCCTGTCAAAATTTGAACAAGCTGCGTCATTTAGTTAAGCATTATATTTTACGGAAAGAAGCCATCATTCAATCAAAGCTAAGCTTGGTAAATACTGTGGAATTTCAATGAAAAAAAGTTTTACAAGCCGTGTGGCCATAGAAGCATGGAAGATACAAAACATTCTGGATGCCCAAAACAATTGAAAAAAATCACGATATGGTCGTTGGTCGTTCGGATATTGAAAGTGCAAGAGATTGTGAAAGCCATAGGCATATCACGTGGCTCAATAGTTTTAATTTCGAATGTTCACTTGGGTATGAGAGAGCATTCCCTTAAAAATATGCCTTTTATAAAGCGGCATATAATCATGCAAAAACTACATTAGATTTAATTATGCATCGAAATACTGAGTACTTAACACTTAAAGGATTTTTACTAAAAAATGTGCTCGATTAAGACTGGGGTTTTCCACGAAGCATGCAGTAAACTTTTTACTGGAAATAAATCACACATATAATTTTGTTTGCGTATTATGTAGATGATTATACAAATCTTAAATTGTTGAAATTTATGCTCAAAACTATTTAACCAGCTGTTAAGCTTAACGTAAGCGGTTAAAGTGAATTGTTTGCCATGGTTGAAGTAAATAAGCCTTCAACAAAACAAAAAAGCTCGCTGCCAATTGAAAATTCTATTAAAAATTAATTGTGTTTCTTCATTTATGCTCTACACCGAAAGCTGCTTTTACTTTCAAACAAATTTATAACATGAACTTAGTTTTTTATCAATTAATATTTCAGATACTACACGTCACGTTTTAGAGGAAAATGGATAATAAATCTAGGTAAAGGAATATATTTATCATATTCTAGCTTTCAAACTTAAACAAACTAATGCTTTATGGCTAAGAATTTATTTCACTTTATAAACGCTAGTTTTCATTTAATAAATAATGCGTTCCCTTAACGTGTAAGAAATAATGCTGTTTGTTCTATTATTTTATTTTGAATTTTATAATTGAGCAGTAAGTACTCGTAGTATATTCCAAATCATTAATAAATTGGTGAAAGGTGTACGTCCAGCAACATGACGGTGCCATATAGACTTTTGTTCATTAGTTCATTTGAAGTAGTTGTACTCCTCATATTGGTATCAAACCGACTTACTTACTCACACTTAATGTTAGTTGTGCATAAGCAATGCGCATAACTACACGTACTTACATGTGTACATTATATGTGATATTAGACAAATTTATCGGCATTTTGAAGAATTAATTCCCATAAAATGTCAAGATACAGATTTTTTTTACCAAAAATATACAGATTTCTTCTTTTATCAAATTCATTATTTAAGATATTCTCCTAAATAATTGTTTAAAAAATATTATTGAATGGCTAAAGAGTATTATTTCCTTTTTTAGTATTTTAAATTTGATTTTTGGTTTGTGCTTTATTTTAAAAAAATTAATTTTTATTCGTACTTATTGTTAGCTCCGTTGCGTAAAAAATAACTTCAAACTTCGACTAATACACATTCGGCATCGCCCTCATCCTCGTCCTTATCCAATTTTTATGAATTGATATAAGCCTTAGTGCAGTGCATACGGCAGGACACTGCTTTTTTTCGCAAAGAGTATGAATTACTTTCTGAAACCGATTTTCCGAACCGAAATTCAAATAGTCGAAATTAATAACAATTTAATTTATTTGTTGGTCCTTTCCCTTAATTAAAATAATTCGAGAAGGTAAATAATTAGAACACATGGGTATGAAAAACTTATTAGTAGATGTATTTATCAATTGACTAGCACGCGTATGCTCCTTTAATTCCCAGCTGTTTTAAAAAATAAATCATGTATATACAAAGAAATGAAGTAACCGTCAAATAAATGCATTTTGAACGATTGCACTTCCATCCGTTAGTTTTGTTTTATAGCAGCACTAAATAAATAATAAAAAATATTATAGCTGATTCAAGGAAGTCAACTCTACAACGGACGTGTCTATGATCGTAAATCAAAAAATAAAATAAAATTTAAATCTTTTGATTAGTTTAGAACTAGAATCGGCGATCCCCAAGTCTCTAGATTATTTAAAGCATTTGGGGACAAAAATATGAGAGAGAGGGAAGCCCACCACGTATTTCGATTCGAAAGAAAAATCTATAAATTAGAACGGATCATGCTCTGCGCCTACGACTTTCACAATATTTGATACGAATGTAGGGGCAAAAATTATGAACGGATTTAAAAACATTTGGACCATCTGTAAATAAAGACTTGTATTTATTTATTTAACACGAAGTGAAACTTTTATTGTTTCACTTTTATCATTTGAATACAAACACAAATCTATAATCGAAAAAGCGATTTATTTACGTACGATTTATTTTTAACCGACTTCAAAAAAGGAGAAGGTTAGCTATTCTTGTGTATTTTGGTTTACTTTTTTATTTTTTATGTGTGTACACGCACAACTTTATCATTTGTGGACCGATTTTCAAAACTTGTTTTTTTGTTTGAAAGAGTTGCTTGCAGTTTGGTCCCATGACTTTCGAAAATCGGATGGACAATTTTCCCGAACAAAAAATTTAATATCGCAATACTTTTGAAACTGAAGGTGTGACTTGCAGTTTGTTTTCACAGAAATTTAAGTGGAACGGACAATGCGACCGTCTGAAATAATGACTATAAGAAATTCTGCCATTTATGGACCTATTTAAAAAAATATTAAACAAGGAATTTCAACCAATCCTGGGAGTAAAATATAAATTAAAAATGGATTACATCGGGTGTTAAATTACACCTTTGTATTTACATTGGTTTTTTAGCCAGGATTATTTACTTTTCGAATTAAAATAGGCTGTAGCCCACTAGTGTTTTTTGATCCAAATTGATTTCTAATTAATTGTTAATTTAACTTTATCATCTTATTAATTTTGGAAAGCTTTTAGATATAAAATTCTATATTTCCATACATACTCGTATGACAAATATTACGTTCATCATTTTTTAATTTATTATTGATTTATTGACTTGTCATAAATCATACATTTAAAATCTTAATGAAAACCTTGCTAAGCCGTGATGGCTTGTCTGCAGGTTAATATTTATAACAAAAATTAATACAGAAAATATAAGGAATCTTTCCCCATTTTGAATCAAAATATATAATTAAATGTAAAAATTAACCGTGCAATTTTAAAAATAGTTTAGTTTTTTATTTTTAGAACACTGGGATAAATTTTGGATATTTGAATAAAAATTGTAATAAAAATAAAAATATCCTTTTAACGACATCAACAAAAATATACACACATATATACCATATGTACATATCTCTTGAACTTAATCGCAATCATAACGCTGCTTCATTTTCATTTTTGATTATGTTATTATTTGTTGTTTTTAATCTATGATTAAAATATATTGTTTGTTACTCTGCATAAACCCACGTTAAAAGCGGTCAAATTGTATGCTATTCAACATATTCATTAAATAATTTCTGACTTTTTGTAATTTTTATGTACAAAGACCTGTTTGTTTAGTTGAAAAACTAATTTTGTTTGCCATAATTATTATTATTATTGTGTAATTAGTAGAGATGGGCACGACTCACCCCACGTGAGCAAGCATTCAATAACGTTAGCGTGTATGGCCGTTTATAGGATAGTTGACAAACTATTCGACATATTCCAAAAACCGGCTTTCGAATAGCTTAGGAAATCGCACTTTTCAGATACCGGCTTTCGATTTTTTTAATCGAAAAAGAGATTCATCCATAAAAATCTTTAAACATTTTTAATTTGTTTACTTTTAACCAAAAAACCAACTAAATTTTGCACACATTTCATTCTCAACATTAAACTAAATTAAGATGAAAATTTAAACAACTATTAAGAGGTACATTTGCAGTTAATTAATTATAGTGTAAATTAATTATAGTTAATTATATATATTCTCCAAATGTAGGAAATACATTTAAGCATGAATTTAAAGTTTAAAAAATGTAGCTGAATTTCTAAATAAATGGAAGTTTCTAATATCTAATTCACACAGGTTCTCTTGAAATAGGGTGAATTTAGCATGTTATTGAAAGTAATGGGCTCACTTCATTCCAATATACATATGCCTGAGGCCAATGATTTGCCTAATTTCATAAAATAACTAAAAATTTTACTTAAATGAGTATATCTTTGAACGCCAATACATAGAAATGATGTCTTATTAGCCCCAAAACATTTAGGAATAAGCTTTTAATAAACTTAATGCTCAAAATTAAACAATTCGATAGTATTTAGGATTCACTCACGATTTCATCTCTAATACCAATTTAATCTGATCTCACAACTCAATATAAATACGAGTGTAAGAACTGAATTGCTCATTCACCTTTTTTACATACAGTGGTTTAAACTTATACGGGGACACCTCGTAACTTGAAAAAATGTTTAAAGTCGGAATGTATGGTTTTAAAAATTTAATTCGAAACCAAGAAATTTTAATTTTTTTTTTTATTTAAATTCTACTACAGCGAATAATATTAATAATAGACTAAACTTGAAGTTAATTTAACAATTTTAACATTATTCAAAAAATTGGAAAAACCTTTATATGAAAGGAAAAAAAATAAATTTTAATATAATTAGAAAATATACAGGTATACCATGAAATTATCTAGGGATAATGCATGTATACAAGTCATTTTCAATTAAAAAATTTTTGTTTTAAAGCTGCTATTAGGCCAATTGTATGAATTCTCTTATCAAATGATAAGAAGAATTTTGGATAGATTCGTGGTATTTGTTGTTTTTGTTCTTATATTTTAGTTGGCTTAGACAACTACTTATATGCAAAGAACATAGCAAACAACGTATGCAGCGGGTCATTCAATAAGGACTTTCGAACTTTGACATTTGAAACTGTTTGAATCTGTCGAATTGGCTGCCATTTATTGAGTGCATTTTGCCAAATTGTCATTAGTTGATATAATGGTTCTACAAGATAAAATTGTAATAAGTTCAGCTCGCCTCGCACATTTTATGGCTACGATAATCATCCTCAATTTCTAGATTTGGGACGATAAAAAACCACATGAGATCCAAGAGCATATAGAGCATCCCGAAAAAGCCACTATTTGGTGTAAAATTCGAGCTTATTTGAGAACGACGTTGGCCAGTCCATTACCGTCAACGCCATAGGTCAATAATTACCAAGATCGTGCGATGTTACCCCGTTAGAATTTTTCTAGTGAGGTTTTCTTAAGTCGCAGGTCTGCATTAATAAGCCACGGCAGCCCTTAAAGCCAACATAACCCACACGATTGGTCAAATTCAGCCGGGTTTATACGCCAGAGTCATGGCAAATTTGACATTTCGTACTTCACAAGATGATAAGGATATCAATTTATCTGTATTTTTTTTTTAATGTTAGTACACGCAGAACTATCATTCGTGAAACTATTTAAAAAAAAATTTTTTTTGAAAAGGCATCCTTGCAATTTATTCATATAAATTTGTTTTTTTTTTATATTAGATGGATAGTTTGCCCACCCGAAAGATTGATTACAGCACTATTCCTCCACTTATGGACTGATTTTTAAAATACTTTGTATATTTTAAAGTTTAACCTGCAGTTTGGTCCCATAGAAATTTAAGTGGAAATGGAAAAGACAAAATGGCCACCCGATATATTGATTATCACATAACTCTAGCATTTATGGACATTTTATTTAAGAAGATATTTCAATCTTTTTTGAGAGTAAAATGTTAACACATCCATAATTGCGCCCGTTTGGTAATCTAGTCGGGAATAGCCACAACAATTTTAAATAATTAATCTTTTTTTTTAATCTATTTTTGTTATATTTTGGCAAAAAAAAAACTGATATGGTTGCAAATTGTTAACAAAATTATAGTGAAATGTATTGAAATGTTTCAGTATCCGATGCCATAATTTTGCACTCACTTTCCTTGTATTTGAAAACGTATCTAAATCTTAAAACATTTTTTGAAGTTAAATCAAACATTATTTGACATTTTTTTGATGAAAAATTTTAATCGTGATGTCCCAGTTTCATTTTGAGTCACTGTACATAAACATACGTGGTCTGTCCAAAAGAAAGGATGAATTTTCAAACTTCTCGTGCTACGTGCATTCGACTAGCTACTTTTTTATATGTTGGCACACTTGCCTCGAACATATGTTCTTATTTGGGTTCGTTTGTATTTAGTTTAATTTGTTTGTGAGAGGCATAAAAGTTAGACGTGTTTTGCTTGTTCGCCAAATTTGGTCTTGGCTCTCTTTGGCTCTTCCATTGGGACGATTGGACTTTGGTTTCGATGTCATAACCATATACCCATGATTAGTTACCAGTTACGACCATTTTAAGCAAATCAGGATCATCGTTAACGTTATTCGACTAATCCTGAACGATTCCCATGCGACGGTTTTTTTTTTTTTATTAAGCAATTTTGGAACGAGCTTCGCTGCCACACGCTTCATGCCCATAATTTGCGAAAAAATTGTGTGGCATAAGACAACCGATATGTAGAAATCCTCTGAAATTTCTCTAATAGTGATTAGAAGATTCTCCATAACATTTTCCTGGTGCTTCTTTTGAGCACTTAATTTGATGCAAATTCTTTGATCCATTTTTTTCCACAGCAGAAAGTCGCCGAACAAGCAAAACTCGTGTAACTTTCGAACACACGTTCGAGGCAAGTCTGCCAACATATAAAAAACATTTACTAATCGAATGCACGTAGAACGAGAAATTTCGAAATTCGCCTTTACTTTTGAACAGACCACGTACATATTTATTTGGTTAGTTGCAGGTATTTTTTTACTTTGTTTTACTGATAATTAAATTGATTACGAATAAAGCAAACTTACTTACTGCTGAAACGGTCTCAAATATGTTGACAATGTCATCAATACCAATACAAATTAATAAATTCGTGACAAGTTTTCATAATGAATGATTAACAATCTTTTTCTGTCACTTAAAAACAACCATTTCAACGTTTTCGTTACAGATTATATCAATATAAAGTTTAACATTGATATACCAAAGATGTAAATGATCGAACTATAAACAGCGGTTATACGGGTATGCCAGAATGATATTCCAAGAGATGATAATTAATTAAAATATGTAAAAATAAATTATTAAGAAGCACCAATTAGTACGTTAACCACTGTTACAGACTCTATGTCGTCAGTCAGCGTATAAAATATTATTATTTGCCCTCAATCTGGTTATACAAATACAAAATTTGCCTTAACGATATTGATGACTATTTTAAAAAAAGGTGCACGTGGTATTTGTAGACTTTTAAAGTCAATAAGTAAAATAATTTTGAATGGGTGGGTTTGTTTAAAAAATTTGGCTATATAGCGGGTAATTATTTGCTTTGAAATAATGTCATAAAAATATCGCATTTTATATGTGAGGTGTGTTAAGTAGATAGACTTGAAACACTTCAATTGAACGAAACCAAAACAAAAAATAACACACTCGAAAAACAACTTGAACAATTAAAAAAATCGTCTTTTCATTTGAGCAGAGAGTATTAAATTGAAATTCAAATGCATGAGACGTCTAGGGAACTAGACATTCGCAACGGGAATTAAAACTGAAAGAAAGTATTTAATTGTTAGCCTTGCAAAAAAAAAATATCATTTAACCATGGATCCCGATAATGATCCTATAATTTTTTATGAAAAATCCTTTAACATAAGGCAAGTAGAAATAAAGAATATTTGTGTACACAAGTGTGGTCATTGAAATCATATAAAATTGCAACTATTTAAAAACATACATATGTATTTATTATCCTGGTGTTAATATAAATTTCAAATACGCTATAATTTGGAAAATTTTCTTTACAGGACATGTAAGCTCTTTTCACGTCCACCTGAACGTATAGCTCAACCGCGAATGTCACTGCTGGGGAAGCCTCTAAACTACAATCGCGGCAGTCGCCGTGATGCGCGGTATAGAAGACTTCAAAGTCGTGTATATAATTTCCTGGAGAGACCGCGAGGAGTACCAGCAATTTTGTATCACGTGGCGGTGTAAGTATATCATAAATTTTCGAATACTAAAAAAAATGTATGTATATAATTTACTGCCTTTGTAAGAAAGATATAATACAGTCGTATGCAAAAAAAAAAAATTGAAACATATAAAAAAAATGAAACCATTAAGTAATAATGTATTTAAAAAAATTTTAATTTCTACTTTGAAACTACTTTAAATTGATATTTTCAAAATGCATCTTAAATTAAAGTTCGAGTACGTTCGTAAATGCAGTATTGCGCCGCAATAGTAAATAAACATTTTCTTAGTTGCCACAGTAAAGCAGATGGTGTCCAAAAATATTTCAAAAACGGGTCATATACAATAGTCGCATCCAACATCGGTATAGTGGAGAAAGTTTGCTTTCCTGTTGCAACGCAGAACTGCATTGATAAACGTAATTTCTTTTGAAGGGAAATATAACTAAATTATATAATTTAACTAAAAGACACAATAAAATATGTCATCGATGTACATACATACATGGAAACATATATAAAATTCTCGATATTCAAATAATCTTTCATTCGATTATAAAGAATCATTTGAATTCTTCGTTATTCATTATATGTTCTTTCATTTTATTTCATTTGTGTGCTTTACTATCATGATATATAATTATAGTTTTTTTAATAATTTACTTTGCTTCAAAAAAATAAATAATTTCTGATATATTTCGCTGCTCGATTAAGTTGTAATCGTGTTTGTGCATCATAATCTAATGACTGCGCTTCCAATGAAATTCCTTAAGTCATAAAATAATCAAAGTGGTGTTCTGCATACGATTTCTTTACAAATATTTATTAGACTTAAAGTGCTTAACTAATGTTTAACTAAAGTTGAACTACTTTTTTGCATACGGCCTCCTTTATGTTGAAATTTCTAGTTGAAAAATATATATTTTATTAATTGTAATTTTTATAATTGCAACTTATGTTGTAAATTATTATGCCATAAAGTAAACGCGATAAGTCTAGAAAAATTAGTAAAAAATGCAACAGGGATAGTTTTGAATCTAATATTTTAATTCCTTTCTTTTTGCATTTTTTCCTTTTTGTCAATTTAATTTCAAAGAAACAATTACCTTTAATAAATAAAACCTTTAAAATCGTTTTGAGTTACATAAAAGACTTACATTTTTTTAACAACGATATCTTTCGAAACTAGTCAACTGACGCTGTTATCTCTGGTTAAGAACTGACTAGATTATGGGTTCGTTCGAACCGCCGGCATACATAACATTTATATAAAAAATATATACATTATAAAAGTTTGCTTTCGAGATATATCAACACGTTGCACGTTGAATTTATCAACATGTAGCACGTTGAATTTATATTTATATTCACGCAATATTTAAGTAAAACCATAACCTGGAAATGGTTCATAGGACCGAGATATCTGAGAACCTAAACATTCGAAAATCAGGATAAAATAAGTAACTTCCCTTTTCTGATGCCAGAAGTTCAAATTGGCAGAACCAATCTAGAAATGCTTTAAAAAAATCGGTTAGGCAAAAGAAGCTAAAACATTCTTTTTTAATAGACACCAACTCCCAAACTACTTTGGCTTGTCTGCAGAAACAGCCAGAGACCCTCAGTCTACTGGTCTAGTACACTACCTACTAGTCTATGGGCCTTAAAACCCTTTCATAAGAATCATTTAGGTACAAGTAATAAAATATTGGTTTAAATATTGAAACCCATCAATTATTGTGAAAAGTTTGCCATTGCCCATTTTTATAATTGTGGCATTACATTGTGCAAAATGTTGCAGGAATCTCTGTTCTATGTAGCAAATATTATATTCTATGTGGCTGATATTTTGTTTTTTTTAAGGCATGGCACTGCCCACTTTTGTGATCATAATGCTTCATAAATAATAAATTGTGTGATCTTTCCTATTACATAAGTCTGTGCTTGCTGTTGACCATTAAATTTCTTTTTATATATTTTCAATTGTAGAAAATGTAACACGTTTTTAGACAATAAAACGCCATTAAACACTTCATATCAAAATGTTTGTTCACAAATGACAATCAGCATTACATATTATGAATTTTCTATTTAACAATTTATTGTTTGTAGTTGGCTTGGGTAAGCATGAGTTTGACAGCAGAGTACTTACTGATGATTTGGTCAGCGCCAATGAAATGGAGGCATATGGAGGTACTCGTATATGCCTCCATCTAAGACAAGAACAAACAATAAATTTTAAAATAATTATTTTGGAGATTATTTCATCTATATACTATTAATTTTAATGAGGAAGTAGTTCATAAATAAATATTGCAGTTCTTTAATAAATCTGGCGGGTTACTGCGATGCGTAAGAAAAATGGTACATAATCGGATAATTGGCACCCCCTATTAAGTTTACGCGCATGTGATTTTTTCACTTTCGCAAATCTGGCATCAATGCACTCTGTAATTGTCAAAATCGTTCGTTAAAACCAAATATCTTGCGCTAACAAAACATCAAACGCATCGAACTAGCTTACACATCGCAATAGAGTAACCCCCCTGTATTATAGTTTTTGCAAAATTTAGGAAGAAAAATTTTTATGAAAAATGAATAGGATAGATTTTTCACTAGCTATTGATGTATATAAAATAAAATGTATTTTGTATTTAATTGTTAATTTATTTTCAGATTCCTAATGGTTTTCACCTGCCTTGTTCTGAGCGTATTCTCAACGATAGAGGCGTATGAGAAAGACGCATTGTATATATTATTTAGAATGGAAATATTAGTAGTTATTTGGTTTACAATGGAGTTTTTCATGCGGTAAAAATTTTATGGTGATCGCATCTCTATTATAAGTTTCATAAATCAATTTTCATTTAACAGGCTGTGGTCATCCGGTTGTCGGTCACGATACCAAGGATGTATTGGTCGTTTTAAGTTTGTAAAACGGCCATTTTGTATTATAGGTAGAGATCGGAATAAATGTTATCAATTAAATTGAAAAAATTCTAAAACACTTTCATTTTTAGATATTATTACAATAGTTGCTTCCGTAGTTGTATTAGGCATGGGCACATCTGGCCAAGTATTCGCTACAAGTGCTTTAAGAGGTTTACGTTTTTTCCAAATATTACGTATGGTACGTATGGATAGACGTGGTGGCACTTGGAAACTACTTGGGAGTGTAGTATACGCACACAGACAAGTAAATGAGATACGAGATACGGGAGGCCAAAAACAATTTTAAAATTTTCATTTAATATTTAGGAACTGATAACCACAATGTATATTGGATTCCTAGGCCTTATATTTGCATCATTCCTAGTCTATTTAATGGAGAAAGATGTTAATGAAAAATTTAGTAATTTTGCTCAAGCCCTGTGGTGGGGTGTGGTAAGTAGAATAAATAAAAATATAAAAGATGAAATATTAATTTAGAATGGATATTGTGATCCTTGTTATTATTTTAAAAAATTTCCTAAATATAATTTTTTTTCGTATCTCCGGTATGCAATATCTATGAAAAATAAAAATTGTTTTCCTAAAAGAAATTCATTGAAAAAAGTGTCTTTATTACTAGATTAAATATAATCTTTTAAAGTGCTTAAGTCCTTTTTTAATATTTTTTTTTAATACTTCAGTATTTTCAAAAATACTTTTTTAACTTTATGAGGATATTTTCTTCATTTTTGGAAGTATCGAAATACCCATCATTTAAATAAAATTTTTTAACCACAAAATAAGACCTCAAGCTTGAGTAATATTTTAACCAAATTGTTATAAAAAAGAGGTAAAAAAATATAGAGATATTATTGATGATATTTTTATTTAATATCATATAAAAAAATTTATTTATTTATTTATTGCTTATTTTTTTTTCTATTTCGCTCAGATAACCCTCTGCACAGTAGGCTATGGCGATATGGTTCCTGAAACGTGGCAGGGTAAATTAATTGCCTCATTTTGTGCTTTATTAGGTATTTCATTTTTCGCTTTGCCTGCGGTAAGTTAATTTTCTATTTTGAAATTATTTGAAGAAAAAAATATATATATATATATATATTAAATTTTTTACAGGGTATTTTAGGTAGCGGTTTTGCCTTAAAGGTCCAACAACAACAACGGCAAAAACACATGATACGCCGTCGACAGCCCGCTGCTTCGCTTATACAAGCCCTTTGGCGTTGCTATGCAGCCGATGAACATTCTAGATCTGTAGCAACATGGAAAATACACCAAATAGCTTTACCGAGTCCTCCTGCCTCGTAAGTACACAAATTTAATTTTGTTTTATAAACATTTTTAATTCATTCAAATTTTTACTAAATGTTAATGTTTAAAGAAAATCGTTTATATAAAATTATGTTTTGTATGTTCAATGTTCAATCATTGTTAAAACATCCTTTAATTTTTGACTTACTAATTTGTTTAGTAATTTTCTTGCCTGCGATAATATTTACATGAGTGTTTGGAAGTGAAGGTTCAAGAAACATTCATTAAATGATTTTAAAAATTGTATTATTTTTTGTTTTCTAACATGAGGTGAATAAAAGTTATAACGGCCAGGATAATTTTAAAGCTTTGATTTATTCATTTTTTACGACTTTTTAATATAGTTGAATTGTATCTATGCATACTTCCAAGAACATTAAATTTCTCTCGATGTTTCCTTTGTGTTTCAAATAAACATTTGCCTTTTGCTTTTTAAGATCGTTTCTTACATTAATCACATGCGCTAATTTTTTAAAATTCCTTATTTGGCAATTATTTATCGGGCAATACGTGTGTACAAACAATATACTTGAAGCCTGAAATTTCTCACTGAAATTACAGTTCAATACATCAATTTCACACATTCTATGACCTACTATGGATTTGTATTGTTAAAACCACATATAACTTATATTCACCTTATACAATGACAATAAGCGACGTTAAAGATAAGGATTTGGCCATCGTCACTATTGATGCGAAACTAAAAATTTTGACTCCTTGAGATAATTATTTAGATGAAACTATTTTCACAACGAATTTGCAAGTGCAACACATGAAGATCTTTAAAAAGCTTTAACACTGACACACCAAACAGCAAATTGTTACCCTAATCAGTTATTTGTAATTTGACGATGAATGCTTTAAAAATGATCATACAATTAATAAAATTCTTGTTTCTCACATTAATACTCAAAGTCCTTTTTTATAGTGTGTCATCAACAAAATTTTGCATGATGCATAATTATTTTGAAATATGTTAAAGATTAAACCAAAAAAATAATTTTAAACTTTTTGGTTTTTCCATATTTTCAGTTCTGAATATTGGGATAGACTGTTTAAAAATTTAATTGAAACTAGGTAAACTACATAAAACTTCATAAAATTTGAAAAAACAAAACAAATACAGTATCTTGAACACCAACGTATTAGTCAGTCAATTTTGTTGCATTCACTTCTTTTTGAAACTCTGTAATATCTCATTTATATTTAATTGCTAGCTTTCCAAAAGTTATTATTATTCAGAAATCTCACTAACAAAAACAAATATTATTGAACGGAATTGGGTGTGTTTTGGTCACCTTTTAAAAAATATCTTAATCCTATTTAATTGCTAAAGTAAAGTTTGTATTAAACACTTCTATTACATCTTTCTATCCTTCCGGCTTGATGGTTTTATTGTAATTTTCATTACACTCTTTCAAAAAAAAAAAAAAAAAAAAAAAACACTTGTTTTAACACTCAATACTTTGCACCGGAAAGGAATTTCGAGAATTTCAACATCACCTGCACGATATTAATAAAACACACAGTTCATCAATTTCATAAATAGTTGGAAATGCTCAGCTTTTCATTTATCTATCGACTGAAAAATCTAATGATTGTAACACACGCAAAGTCTTTCAAACTTTGTAAGGCCCTCTAGATCTATTTCTGGTTATGTAAAAAAAGTTTGAAAATTATTACTCTTTCGTTTCGATAGACATACAAAAGTTAGTAAATATGTACTTAATACAGGACTATAAGCATCCTAATTTGAATTGAATTTTCAACAAGCCATGGAGCGATACACATTTCAAGAAAAGCAATTTTATGAAAACGGAGCTCTTTTTTCATTTATAACAAAAATGGCAGCCAGTTCAAATATATGACATTACTTTTGTGCCGCCTTGTATTAATTATACCTTCAAAATAAATTTAACTAAGAAATGTTAACATTTCGTCACTTTAATGCCATCTAAAAAAACTAAAGATTTGTGTTTCTTAATATTTTTTTATATGTAGAAAAAATTCAGATTTATATCTCAAGTCAAACCGAGGTTATATCAATTTTTTTTTACAACTTTAACTACATTTTAACAACTTCGTCTTGTCTCTTTAGATATGACCATGTTCCATTAAAGGCTCTACTTAACAAAAACCTTTTGTTTCTACACCTTCCTTTCTACTGTTCGACTGCGACCACGGTCTCTATATATATTTTTATGCATGATCGCTTTCATACCAGCTATTAAATATTATCCCTGTGCATACATAGTAACACATTTACATATAGTTGTATCGCAAAATCTTCTAAATAAAAAAATTATTGTTAAACTGCAAGTATCTCTTCCTCTGTATTAGCCTTGTCATTTACTCCTAGCAAAAAAAAAACGGAAGTTATTCTCAAGGAACTGACCTTCGTAGACTAGTAGGTAGTGTACTAGACTCATAGTGCGAAGGTCCCAGGTTCGAATCCTGCCGCAGAACTCTGGCAGTTTGTGTCTGATAATTAAAGGGAGCGCACAACAAGCCTTCACTGGCTTAAGTGTATGTCGTATGACATGGGCTATCACACCCCTCCAATCAACCTAACCTAACCTAACCTATTCTCAAGGAATGCCGTTTTCATTGATTCGAAAAATCCAATAGTTTTTCTCCTCCTTATGCATGCCTTCGTAGACTAGTGGCTAGAGTACTAAGCTAGTAGTCAGAGGTTCGCAGATTAAATTCCTCACATATACTTTGCATGTTTCTCCCTTTTCGGATTTACCATTCTCCATCTATCAGAGGTATCAGAAAGAGAGCAAATAATTGATATAAGTGAGAAAAAGCTTCATTTTGAAGCTAACAAAACCTACCACATTACTTTCGCATAAAAAAAAGAAATTGTAACTATTGGCAATTTTGTAGCCTATCGGGATATAAAGACGTAATTTAATATACAATTATTTTTGCCAAAAAAAATATACATATGTATATACTTTTATCAACATGTTGAAGACAGCTTCAAAAGCGATGAATAAGCAATAATAAAGAGAACATCCTGCAATAACAAAGCTACGGTAAAACCTTTGGAAATTATGTATTCCCACACATGTCAACAAAGCCCAATTTGAAAATTGAATACGGAAAATACAGAAAACGATTTGAACTGATGAAACACGCAGAATTGTTTGTGTTTCGTGTCACTTCGATACCAAGACGCAATAATTTATCATTACGAACAAACACAATTTGGAAATAATTATGCATATGTATGTATGTTTAAATCCTCCCATAAGTACTGGACGAACTCTTTTTTGCTAATTGCAAGTGCACAGTTGCTAAGCAGCTCTGGCCTGAGAAACATTTCTGTTTCCGCGACTTTTGAAATTTCTCATTTGAAATTTCTTTTGTGTGAAAATTTCATTGTGTGTGAAGTGCGAAACAGGAAACAGGAGAGATTTGCAAGTACTCAGTTCTGTAACCCTTCTATTCGTCTTTCCACTGTCTTCAGCAAACTCAAGAATTATCGAATGTTGTCGGGGACTATGCTAGCCTAGAAGTTACTAAGCTATTCCATTCTATTCTATTCTAAGCAATTATTTTTCATACACTTCAATAGTCATCTAAGAGATTCATTGCTCCAACTCATTAATCACAGTACAGTTAAGAAATTTAAAAGATTGTTTTCTTATAAAGCTTTAACGAACACGTTCGCGGACTAACAATATTTCACAGAGTTATTACTGTATCTAACAGTAAATTTTTTTTAATTTAAAACAAATTTTTATTAAAATAAATTGGCCATTAATTTTTCATTTCACTCAAATTTTTATTTGTCAGCGAACGTGTTAAAATAAACACCGCATCGGTTACAAATATTTTTACATATCAGAAATCGTAATCAGATCGACTATATATTTTGAAAAGCGAAATAAATTTATGTATTCATATGGTTATACGAGTATTCTACATTTTTATTGAATTAAAAATTTACTGAAATTTAAAATGTAGAATGGCGGCTGATGCTTTAGATATCGGTATTTATATTGGTATCGTGTTGTTATATCGGTAAACAGTTGAATTGGAACAATTGTATTGTAGTCTAGACATGTTTTATTTATTCTATCTGATTATTGTAAGACCTTTTCTCCAACTCTATATATTTTATTTATAATTACAATGTTACTGCTTGTTATTAAATTTCTAAGAGTCACAACAAAAAGCTACAGATTTAATGATTTTTGTCTTGTTTAATAATTTCTTGAGATTGTAAAGTTAAACTGCAAACAAACATTAAAATTACAAAATTAAAATTGTCTTTTCGGAGAATGTAGTACATACACATTACACTAGTATGAAAATCTTTGGCGGTCACACATAAAATGTGGATCGATGGCTATTGGAATCTCAACCTAAAGCAAGTTCTATTTCGCAATCCAGAGCAAACGAATGTAATATTCAGTAATAGATGGCCCCAAACTACTGGTCAAAAATCAAACATACATACACACATACAAACAAACACGCACACCAACATATGCACATATATATATATATATATATATATATATATATATATATATATATATATATATATATATATATATATATATATATATGTTCCCATCGATCCTATAAGGAGCATAGGGCCTCGCACATATTTAATATGTGTGAATATTTAAGATACAAAAGGCATGGAAGGCCAAGTTACGCTTGTGCACACTGTGTGTTTTTCATGTCTAAATTTAAAATATGGCACTCATTTACAAATGTACAATTTTTATTTGCAAAATATTGACAGCATTTACTGGAAAAGAAAAAGACGGGGGGAAAATCATTAACTCCTACAAGTTCTTTTGTTTGTGACATTAAACATCCAAAATCTTATTTAGATGCAATATAGCAACAACCTACTAATTAAGACTTATTTCGAATTCTTCTCCATTACCGCAATTTCGTATTGAAAAATATAAATAAATGAAAAAAAAAATGGCGAAATCACAACTCGCAGAAGAGCATCATCTAGTTTTAAGCATAATGCATCATTTGTGGCCCGCCTACCAACCATCAGACGTCACAAGCCCCAGACAATGCAATCACCGGGCGGCGATGCCATCAAAACAGTCGCCACTAATCGCATCTCAAGATATACACGCAACATACGTGAGATTAATCAATCGGTTGAAAATCTCGGTGAGTATAAATGTTGAAAGTCTTATTTTTATTATGAATTTAGCGTACGTGCATGTTATTTTTCGACTTCGCTTACTTTTTTCTTTTTTCATTTAAACGCTTTGAACTTCTTCCCCAAAATATACTCTATATAAAAAAAATTACTATCAATGGAAACTCTGCAGCCCAGTTTGCTGATTTTCATTATTTTAAGTTTAAAAGCCACAAATTAAATAATTTTAAATTTTTATAATCAGCATATACGAGTTCAAACATATAAAGAAGAAAATGTTATTGTGTATATATTTATTACATTTATGTTTTCTAAAGCATACTGGGCGTAGAAGTTATGAAAACGGTTATAAAACCTTATTTTCCTTTTATGACTTGGCTTGATAAAGAGTGCTGCGACTAATATAGAGTTTTATAAAATTTCTTGCAGCTGGCTTAACAATTTAATTCCAAATATATCTGCAGATAATGCTAAGTTAAGGTTAAAAAAGCCAGCAATCAGATACAGTTCGAAGCAATTCCAGCTATTAGGACATAGTCAAGATATGATTCGAACAGAAATGTAAATTTATAAGTTGAATGTAGAAGTTTCTTCAAAATTTTTATTTCTACAACATTTTGTCTAAAGCAAATTTTATCTTCAGTCAAATCCTTTTATTGCCCCAGTTAATTATTACTTTAAGTCTTTGGAATTGTTACCAGAATTTATAAAATTCTTTCATACAAAATATTTAATGATTCAATGAAATTGGTTGCTAAAAACGAAACTTAATTTTTTCCCAGTAAAGAAGCCTTCTTACAATTTCAGATTGTCACTCAGATTTTAAAACTGACTTGAATTGAAACTTTTAATATTTACTCCTATATCCTTAAATGAAAAGCCCATCTAACTAATGCACATCTTGTTTAGAGCTTCGGATCATTCGTATAGCTTGTTAACAATCTAATGACGTCTTCTTTTCCAAAAAAAAAAGTGTAACATTTTGTTCATCAATTTATAAACAAAAATGTATGTATCGCTCTAACTTAAGAAAATTAAGTTGCTTGCAGGATTCCTTGATATTTCCAATAAATTTGCACTTACGAAAGAACATTAAATTCTTTTGAATGGGCAAACATGTTACACTGTTTTAAGAAAGTATTTTCCAAAGAATTTCAATATTTTCTATGTATGTAAGATCGATGAGTTTCCCTAATTGAATTTTATCTTTTTAAATAAATTTGAACAATTTGCAAAAGTTGTTTCGGCATGAAGATAAAAATACTCCCAGGTCTGAACCAGATTGAACGACATCATGACAGGAGATGATGGTATCCAGAATAAAAGGCTGACGAACGTGCAAGAGCAGACTCGGTCTGAGACCTTACGGACTCATAAAGTTAAATTTGTATTATATTGATTGAGCTGTACAACGAAATTAAGAAGTGAACCTTGAATATGACGCTGAGTGTCCAAAGACTCTTTGGTCTTCATTGGGAAGAAATGGGACTAAACAACTTCTAACTGTTGGGAGAAGGTCGCTTGCAAAATTTTTGTCAATATTTTGGGATACTGTACGATTGGTGGCATGTTAGAGACTCGACGAAGAGTCCACTCAACAACTTCTCTGTGATTACCTGTCTAGTTGTGTATCTAAGCAGCCTTTGCTTTAAGGACAGGGACCATCTCAAGGACATAAGTGACCTTCAGACTTTACAAAAATTTTGTTTCTCAGGAGCTTAATGTCCGGGTCGGCCTTACCTACTAAAGTTGTATTTCGATTAATTTCGTCCTTACATCTATGATGTATCAATTTCAATAAAGAAAAATCTACTTATGAAGGAAAGTCCGTTACAAAAATAGAACGAAGAGTTTCGAAAAATTAATTTGCGAAAGGATATTCTGCCATTGTTTTCTTCCTGTTGTAGAACTATTCTAATTGAAAGCTAAAGCACATTTGATTAAATTTTAACAAATTCAAAATTAAAACCATGATATCCATACATCCACACATTAAAAAAACAAACATCCTTGGCGAAGTGCAATCGATGCAGTTATTCTTGGAATCGTTGAGGAAAACATACTATACGAGCATAAAGAATCCAAAACTATAGCATGTCTAGCATTATCTGCATTGACTACATGGAATGAATGAACGAATGTTATCACAAATTAATAATTTGTGTATCACCGAATGTCAGAATGATTCGATCCCGAATCAAAACAACTCAAATTCTTGTTATTAATTCAATCAAACTAAAATTTAACCAGCTGACGTGATTACAAAATATTACAATTACATTCAAGTATTTCTCAACGGGCCCATTTATAAATGGAATAGAATTTCATCTTTCTAGTACTTAAAGATTATATCACATAAATTAATTTCTTTATTAAAAGTATCGTCATTTCCATCCAAAAGGAGGTAAATTGAAAAAAATAGAAATAAATCGGCCAAATATACTTATATTTTTATGTTTAGTCCTTTTTTATTATTTGTTTCCACTTTGTTTTCCACTCACTCTTGATCGAGCCAAATATTTATTTTTAACTTTATAATAAATATATACTTGTATATAAAACAAAATATTTATTAAGAATTGAACGTAAGATTAGATTAGGATGTCCAAGGTATTGAATGCCGCAAAACAACCACAATCACAACAGAGAGAGAAGGAATTTTTTAATTTCTTTAGGGAATTATACAGGATTTGCATGACGAAGTATTTAATAACCAACAAAACTAAAGACATTAATATATATAATATTTTAAACATAAACCAATCAAACAAACAATTCTTTATAGCGATTCGCACTTGTATTTGAATTATTAAATATTTTAAAATTCAAACTTCAAACCCCCACATATAGAGCTGCGCCTCTGAGGAGTAAAAAATAATATGGGGAGTTGTTTTACGAATGTAAGTTTTTGTTGACATTTAAAGATTTTATTTTATTTGAAAATTTCCTTTATATCATATTCAAAGTAATAAGTTTCCTTATTTCTCCCTTTTAATTTTATTTCTTCTGAAATTCTTTGTATTAATCTCTCACAGATATTCACAGTAATGTTGATTTTATATATAATAAATTATATATGTATATTATTTATACAAAAATATAAATATAATTAGATTTCTCTGTAACGAACAAACGCCATTAATTAAATCAATTATTAAATGAGTAAATAAGTAAATAAGTAAACCAGAGTAAAATCAATTCAATAATAACAACCTCTATAAATTCCCAATTTTAAATAAATGTCAAAAAATTATTTCAAATAATATATTTTTGTTAAAAAGAATTTATGTTAATGTTCCGTGTAACGCAGTTGAAAGCATGTAAATTTTAAATAATTTTCAAACCTCTTTATTTTTTTCTTTTGTTTCTTTAAAACACTGTGTTTTTATTGATGTCTCATAATAATTTTTATCCTTTAAACTTCTTTTAATTTTATTTATAAATTGCTTATACTTATGCAGTTTATTTCCTTATACTAAGTATTATGCCTAAATAAATAAGGGGATGCAACCAACGACTTAAGTATAAAAAAATTTATACAGTGGAGTTCGGTTATAACGAACTTCGTGGGGCCGGTCTATTTACTTTTTCCATTAAATAAAAGTAATCACCATTGCAATAGAAATTGTATGTATACGAGCATCTATTTACTCTTATTTTCTAATATTTTCGATCGCTCTGTCAAACAAAAATAAATAATTATTAGTGAAACAATTTAGCGATTTTTCTTTTTCGTTATAAGCATACAAATTTGCAAACATTTCTGTACTGCGTAGTTTTAAGAAGGGTTCGCTATAAGCGAAAAATCGTTATTACTTAACGAAGTTCGTTATAACATCATTACTGTTATAACTACTATGGAATATTTGTATAAAACTGCTGGGACCGGAAAAGTTGTTCGCTATAACCAATATTTCGTTATAAACGATGTAAGTTATAACAAAACTCCACGGTATATTAAAATTAGAAGCACAAAGGTTTCATTCAACGAATAGTTTTTCCCAGCTTTGCAAAATTTTTTTCCAACGGATATGTACGCGTATATTTTATTCCAAATTTGTTCTGTATTTTAACTAGCTTGGAAATTGTAAGAAATTTCTTTATGGATCGTTTGGATAAAGATTTATTACTTTACTGTTCAATGTGTTATTAAAAATATTAGATTACTTTTAATTAAAAATAGTGACACTATCTTTGATGGATTTTATCTAAGATATTATCCATTGTGTTGTACATATTGATATTGATATTTAGACAAATGAAGAAAAAACACGCTAAGAAGAAAAAATCACGCTAAGGACATAGTTTGGCCAACTACATTATGACGTCTCCAATGATATTTTGTTTCGCAAACAAACTATTCTTTTTTAATACGTATTTTGAACACAAGGTATTAAAAAAATACCGACCAGTGTGTGTTTATTTCGTACGTGCAGAGCTGGTAAACATATTTTAACTAAAATTACATTTTTCTTAACAAATTTTTAGTATTTCTTTATTATTATTTTTTTTTTTTTTTTTACTCAAAGAAAATATCATTCAAATTTATTAATTAAAGAAAATTTATTTTTAGACTTTAATATTCGTAGGGACATTATTATACGCAACTTGACGTTAGTTAAAGGTAGGATTTTAACGAGCGGATAAACAGTTTTTTATTATTATTTTATAGCGGGGTCTAGTCTAGCTGCCACGTTTTCATAAGTTGCCATACTTTATTAATTACAGCCGTATAATTTTTAGACTGCTTTCTCGCCAATTTAGTTATAAATTCCTGGGAAGATGTCATTTTATACTACATGTTGTTTTTCTTATTTACAGTAACTAAATAAGTCAAAAAATATTTTTTATAAAAAGGTAAACAAGTACATGTGCACTGCATTTTTAAAGAATTTATTTAACCATTCAATAGTAGTCGGTATTAAAGTTGTGGCAATCAGCACCAAGCTAGCTCAGTTGAACGATTCAGTAATTGAAATTGTAAATTTTAGGTCAGTACTGAGCATGTTAATTCCTTTTCATTGCATCTTATTTTTTCATTAGTGCTGCCACAACCAAAGAAGTTTTATAAACAAAATTTTGTTGGCTGGTTGGACGATTTCACACCATTGCCGATTTTCTACTATGAGAACTATTTCTTTTTAATAAATTTGTATAATATTAAAAAACGGTGGTGCTTATTTGAAACAAAATTTTTGTAAATAAAGAAGAATATCTGTAAAAAGAATTAAATACTTTTTATATCAAATTACTCTTAAGCCTCTGGAACAAAGGCGTAATATTTTTTCTTTTTTATTCTGTCAGTTGGGTACTGCCTAGAATTAAATGTTTGTGTAGTTTTATTTAAAAAATCAATAAATAAAACCTTAAATTAAATTACTTATTAATAAAATTCATTGCTTTGTTTACATTTATTCAATAAAATTTGGCCATTTGTCAGAGTTGCTTTTTTTAATTAAGCGTGAAATCGACTGAGCAACAGATATCAACTGAGCAAAGGAGCTGCTGAACGAACTAGCTCATCAAAATGAACTCAGCTGAAAAGAGCGGTCAGCTAAGTGAAATGAAAAATACAAGCCTAGTTAGTATATGCTCTGATATAGCCCTACTTTATAAAAGATAACTTATTTACAAGGAATTGTAATAATGATTGTTAAAGGTCAGAGTATCGCTTAATTGGCAAAAGGTACCTTTAACTAACGTCTATTTTACCGCCAAATTGTAATAATGACCCTTAGTCGATGGGATATTTGTTTTAATTTTTTTTAATTCCGCTCTCTTTCGTAATAATAAATCAAAATCGTAGTATCCCCTCAAAAATTACATTTTCTTATACTTAATAATGATCGCGAAATTATTCAATTTATTTGTTTAAAGATTTTATAACAACGGTTAGAGCTATTTTGTGCTTTCAAAATAAATAATGAAATTTTGGGGGAAACCTGTTTTTAATAATAAAAATTGAGAGTTTCTACGATATGTACAAAATATCAATTTCACCAATAATAAAAAGAAGATCTCGCAACTAAATTAAGCTCAATATACCCGGCAGGGATACTTTAATTTGCGATGATATCGAATCGCGTAGTTTTATTTTATCAGCAACTTATTCTTCAAGAGACATACAAAATTATGTTCGGAATATAAAAAACCTAATTTTGATAACAATTTACGTAGTGAATTCAGAAAAAGTTGTTAACATTTTTTTGCAGATTTCTATTTACAATTTTCAGAACTTTACAACTAAAAAAATAAGATTTATTTCGAAGCTAAACTAAAGCAAGTGCGTTTTCAAGACTCCCAAAGTGTGCATAAGATCACCTGACCGATATAATTATTTTGTCCAAGAAAAGTTCAAATAACGGATTATTACGAGTATAACTTTAATTTAGGATTGAGCGGTCCTCTCGATTTTTGTATTTTCTAAAGTATTTATCAGTCTGTTCTTATTTTATTGTTTACTCCTTATTTTTTCCTTACTTCTTCTTATCTATCAGTTTAAATGTAAAACATGTGCGAAAGGAAAGTAATTTCAAATGAAAAATAAAATAAAGAATGGAACTGCTTAATGCGTCTTTTAGAGAAACTCTACCAAAATAACAAAAACAAAACAAAACGAATCTATGCTAAAAATTGTTTGGTTTTTTTGCCAAATTTATTATTGCATTTCAGAAGTGGTACAAAATGGAAGATCGTTAAATCCGAGTTTTAGCGAAGACTCTGTCGCAGATACCACTTTATTGAAAAAGAATTCCGATGGTAAGTTAATGCACGCCTCTATTACAAAAACAAAATTAATAAGTAAAAAATTAATAAGTTGTCAAATGGATGTTGTTTTAAATGTTGTATTAAGAATGTAAATGATAACCGATTTATGAAACAATAATAATAATAATAATATTATTATTTACTTAATGTAAAATATTTATTATAGCGACAACAAATATCGGTGAAAAATGTGCATCATGTAATGGTTGTTGTTAAGTTTTACTTTCTTGAAATTATTTAAGAATACTTTCGAAGGAATGGATTGGATATCCTTTTCCGTGAATAATAAAAATCCAAAATATTTCGCTATTTTATCAATATCTCATTATCTATTTCAATATGGGATTTGATTATTAATAGATACTTTGCTGTCGGCCCGTCTTTATGGTTAAATCAGAGAATGGTTAACAGATAATTGATTTCGAACTGCAAGGGAAACATCATGTAACATGGCGATTGTGAAAATTATAATTTCAGTTTACAGATTTCATTTATTATACAGAATACATTTTAGAAGCGCGCAAATTCAAAACAAAATAAGAAACGGGTAAATTCAATTATTACAATGAATTTTTTAATTTAATATCATAATTAATAGCTCATCCAAAATATGTTCGGTAATAACATTTTCCAAGCGAAAATATTTAGATTTGAAGGAAAGATGCTCCCCTCATACCATGTTACCCATTTTAATCTGTTACATGGTGCACTTGGACTCTTACAACATTTTTTTCATAGGGTAATTAACGCCATTAACAGTGAAACAGTTGGCGATTTGGAAAACAAAATACGGTTTGAAAAATTAACGTGCTGGCTAGGCTACATCGTAGATAGAAGCGATTACCATACGCCGTACGTTAAATTAAATATTTTACCAAATGCAGCCAGTTATTAGCAATTTATTCTATTCTGCTGCATTTAATTTAATTTTTATACATCTCAGAACAAACTGTATAATATCTTGAACTGACAAAATGTAAGTTATCTGAATCAATTACTGTACTTAAAACTAAATCCATGTCCCCAGTGCATTAAAATTACAAATATTGGAGTATATTATGAATAACCACAAATAAATATTTAGAGCAGAACGTTTGTCATATTAGTAGTATTTCCGATTTAATATTTTTATCATTTACTTGAGGTTCATACGAATAGATCTTGTTAATTAAAATTAAATTATTTAAATTAAGAAATGATAAAAACCCAGTATTGTACTTACGATAATTATTTTTAAAATTAATACATCAATTCAAATTTTATGTATATTAGCAGCATTAGGTCCTCACTTATTGGGTCCACGACGTAGACATAGTTCTGTTTCGCTGGGAAATTTAACAAGTTCTCATAATGAGAGTTTGCGACCCAGTACGGTAACTGAGCATGAGAATGAAACGGACATGGGTGGAGATTTTGAAAGAAGTACAGTCGCAAACTGTGATACTGGAAACACCAGCGACGGCAACAAGTCTAAGTTGATTTTCAGCAATGTCACTTCTATACCCATAGTACTCTGCGGCATGCTGCAGAGTGATATATTTGGCTCAAATTTTACCATAGGCGGACCTAGTCCATCGATTGGTGAAAGTAATTCACCAGTTGGTTCCAAGCATTATGAAAATCAAGAGCAGAAACAACATGAACAACGATCAAGGCGAAGAGCCTTCTTTGATCCACAACAATTTGGTGATGACAATGAGATCATTAATGACAATCTTACAGGTCACTTAGATGAAGGAAGTGCGTAAAAGATCCCTTTAGAAACATTTAATGAAAAAAAGAAATAAGTGCAATTGCTATATAATGTACACCACTCCACTTTTTCCTCAACAATATTTCCATACCATTGTTATTGAAATCCATGTAATATAACCGTAACATGTTTTTTATTATTATATTCCTTGGAAACAGCTCTCGTCTATTTTTCTATTTATACATATTCAAAAAGAAAAATTATTTTATATCTATGAAACGCCATTTATGTTAACCAATCACACATAACCCGGTGTCCAAATTCCTATTCCCAGAATGAAATGTCAACGTACAAATATGTGAATAGAAGTTGTACTTTGATAACGAAAATGTTTGCTTTTAAGATCATGTCAGTCAGTCAAACATTTTGCTGGTATAAAGTTATGATCTTATGACGCTAAATAGAGCACCAATCCTTTATCACTTTTACACGCATAACACAACCTTTTTACACCAACTACAACACCGATTATTCGAATATCACACTCGAACGCTTTTGGTCTCTGAAATCAGTGTCAATTTGCCAAAATTATAGTATGTAGTACTAGTTTGAAGGATATTCGATTAAAAATAACCACATCCAATTCTATCGCATGCACTGTATTTAATAAGATCGTTATTTTATAGTATAGTAACACTTTGGAAAGCACGATCATATTTAATCCGACATTAAGTATTTAAATTTTGTAAAAATGTATTTTATAAATACATACATTGTGCATTAGTGGAGAATTTCGTCTTGCGTAACTTAAATTTTAATGTTATTTTTATAATTATTTTTGAATGTGTCTGTAGTTCGATCTGAATGATTATTAATTTTTGTATATTTTCTACTTTTCCTTTTTCGCTAACAAATAAATTGTCTGTTTTGTTTCTAATTTAAAATAGATGAAGATGATGAGCCACGCTGCACTCAGTTGACAAATCAGCATAAGACTGCCATAAGATTTATTAGAAAGGTAAGCAAAATGCAACAATACAGCAAAAACAGAAGGCAATTCAA
This sequence comes from Germaria angustata, assembly GCA_963681545.1. Lineage (NCBI taxonomy): Eukaryota > Metazoa > Arthropoda > Insecta > Diptera > Tachinidae > Germaria > Germaria angustata. The sequence continues at coordinate 91,834,396 of OY813002.1, forward strand.
ATAAATTCGGATATACATTTATATATTTTCAATAGACTGTTCCAATTTGCTTAAAATTGAGCAGAATATTTTTTTAATCAAACATGACGTTCTTGATGAGATTGTAAAAGAATAATAATAATAATAAAGGCTTATGTCCATAAAAACACGTACATATGTACATATTTATATTTCTTTCAACTTCAAGCACGCAAAATATACAACTTAAGCACTGTAACACTGCCTAATTTGTTTTTAATAAAATTTTATCCTAAATTAAAAGGTTAGTAAATATAAAATATATTTTGTAACCCCTAAAAGCATGGGCACAAAGTGCTGCGCGAAATCAAATATATAGCAATAAAATCGTGTGACCATAACATATCGTTCCAATCATCCGATAAAATAAAAGGAATTATGTATTTCGAACACAGATTTCGAACACATAAATAAACTTTTTAGGATTTATTACATACAGAAATGCCATTGGAAAAAAATCCGAATTTGATTGAAAAGCACGGCCCACAGGAGTTCCTCAATTTATATTTATATTTGATAAATGTTTTTCAGTTAAAATACTTTGTTGCCCGGCGTAAATTTAAAGAGGCTCTCAAGCCTTATGATGTTAAAGATGTTATGGAACAATATGCCGCTGGTCATGTAGATTTATTGGGACGTGTAAAAAATGTACATGCCAGGTAAAAATAAAGGATTTGTTTTTTTTAACACAATATACATATATATAAACCGCTTAACAATGTTCGCAGATTAGATCAAATTTTGGGAAAACAAGGTTCAAAATCAAAAGACGCTTATGCTTCTAAAATAAGCTTAGCATCAAGAGTGGTCAAAGTGGAAAGACAGGTAAATTGATTAACATTATTATTTCCCGAAGTCTTTGTTTTACACATAATATAATTCGTAGGTGGCCGATATAGAAGAAAAATTAGATATTTTAATTAAAGCTTACATGGAGGACCGCACACGGTTTCAGTCTCTTCCCCCTAATCCTCAGGTCTCTAAACATTCCAACAACAATCACCTACCTAATAATAGCCAGTGTGGTCTTGCTATCAGTAGTAATAATCAGACACAAGATTGGCCAAATCGCGCACCAAAAACCAAAAATCCCTTAATATCAGCAGCGGCTACAATATCCTTAGATTCATCAACGATTGCAGCAGGGCTGTGTCCCGCTCTGGGGACCCAAGAATATATAAAGGTATTTATTTCTACTTACTTTTTATTACCTTTCGAATTTAAATTATTTACATTATGAAATTTTTCAGTCTTCCGATACCTGTTCATATCCTTTATCAGCCAATGTTAGACCGGCGCGCGTTTATCAACAGCGTAGTAGTGATGGTTTCATAGCCGACATAGAAAGTCGAGCAAAAAAGAGAGTAACATTAAGGTAAGTGCTTTATTTATACAACAGTTTTAGCGATTCTCACACATATTTTTTAAGTTATTTAAATTTACTAGAAGAGGTAAATTTAATTGTTCAGCGCAAGGGCGTAGCTAGGATATGAAATAGGGTGGTGCCACGAAAATTATGATTTTTTATGATTATGATTTTTTGTGATTATTACAATTTCGATCTATTTGAGGAGTAATCTGCGTCCTTCTTATCGATTACCAATCTTCGGTGGACGCTTAGCATACATAGTCCTGCAATATACAATATACTTATTTTTTGATAATAAGTAAAATTGCATATTATTTTACCATTTAAACGAGCTTCAGTCATTGCGGAGCGCAACCATGTTTTTACTCGCTTTAGTGCTAAATGACCGCTCAACAGTTGCAGTAGTGCACGGCTGTGACAATGAAATTAATAACGCCTTCCTTATATTTGGATAAAATAATCCAGCGTTTTTCAAAATGCTCGCCAGCTCTAGGTCGGCTAATTCGTCTTTACCCACTTTTTTTTGTTGCCAAGAATTATACCAAAGCTCAATTTCTCCTTCCAAATCATCCAACTCATAAAAATGCTCAAACGTTTTTGTGGCATCTTTAAGCTCTTCCAGCTTCAAAGAAAGCATGTTTGACGGGTGCAAACAATGAATTGCAAACGCTGGCCTATTCTCTTCATTAAATCTTCTGTCCAGTGATGAAATTAAAGAATTTATATAAGGAATGTATATAGATCGCTTCCAGTATTCAGCAGGTGATGAAAACGGGGGATTTGAACGATGCGTTTGACGAGGGACTATCTTTGGAACAGACATCTCTATTCCTAAATTGGCTGTGTTTTCTTGAATAGAAAAAAGCAATCCGTCCACAATATCCTGTGCATTTTTAATTAATTTTATATTGTATGCATGTAAAAAAATTTTTATAGAATTAGGTGGGTGCCACGGCTCTCTAGGCCCATACCTAGCTACGCCCATGGTCCAGCGTCAAACTTTGTTACATTAAATTACCAAAAAAAAAACTTGGACTTTGCAACGAACGACTAATAAATCGACTATTGCGTGCCGTCGTTTTGTTCTATTTCCCATATCTGATGTTATTAGTGACTTTTGAAAAAAAAAATATTTTTTCAGATCAATATCACAGCCATATGAAAAAGAAGTCCACGTGGATGAAGTTGCGATATCAATACCAAACATAGAAACACAATCACTTGGTTCTAGTCCTTTGCAAAGACCAGAAAGTTCAAGTAATACAGGCTTATTGAAACAATGGAAAATATATTTATTTTCATAATTTCTTCACTTTAGTTATATTAATAGATGAATATGAAGATTTGGAGGAAGAAGATTTAAATTGTGAAGAAGAATTCGATCAATATCCGTCATGGGAAATTGATAGTGACGCCGTTGTCGATGCAGACGCTGAAGGTGAATGTGATGAAACAACGGAAGATACCGCCTTATTACACCGACCAACACGTACTGCAATAGTGATTACACCTATTAGCCCCGTAAATAATTTAATATTATAAAATAACGGTTTTAATACATAATATACAAAAATTATTTTCTCTTAACTATTTCAGGTGAGCTCCGCACATAATCTCCAAAGTATGGATGACCAAAATGCTACTACAATCAATAAATCAAATTTACTATCACCGGATTCCGGATAGCAATCGTAACATATGTATATTTTTTTTAATATCGCTTACAAATTTATACTCTTGTGTTCAAAAAACAAATACAAAAATAGATGCATTAAGAAAAACTAAACAGAAAGCTACAGAAATAAATATGAGAGTAAAATACAAATATTTTCACCCAATAAATTACATGTGTTCATTATTATGTAAATAAATGTGGTTGTGTAAGATTCGAATTCTTATTCAATAATTTCATAAGAAAAATCATTCTTAAGAAATTACATCACATATCGTAATTATAAAGATAGGTAAAACCAAGCTAAACATTGAAGCACAATAGATCAACAATGGTTGCAGGGCAAAAGGCCATCTTGGGCCAAACCCCCATTACATTACATTTCAAGCTAAACATTATATCAGTGTACATAAAAATCAATTGAAAAAAGTATACATACTTATGTACATACTTATTTATGTATATTGGATAATGTTTCTTTAAATTATCTGTAACTAAAGTATTAAGGATAAAAAAACATTGTTAAATAGCAATATAAATAAGGGGTACATTATTGGCAAGATAACTCAAATTAAAAATGCATGCTACCACTTATCTAGCAGTTAATTTCTAAAACTTTAAATTTTCTGTATTCTAGGAAGAATACTATCACTGATTAAAGTTGATTTGCACCAGCCGGTGTTTTATAATTTCATTGTGTACATTTTTCCCCGAGCAGTAAGATTTGTGCATTAATATTAGAAACAAATACTTATGTATGTATAATAACCACTTTTAGACTAACACTTCCCATGCGGAAACCAACCTTCCTTAATATGAGTAGATAAAGCCGGTAGAACCTTAAATATTTCCAAGGAATTGGCAAGTGCCATGAAAATTTTAAAATTAAGGCTCCGATCATAGAAAAACCTTGAACCAAAACGAAAACAAAAAGCTTATGGACTACTTAGGTCCACCACTACAGAAAAACTGTTGCATATAAAAAAATTTAGTTTAGTTGATTTAATTACCTCACGAGCTACTGCTGAAGATGGGTGCATCTACAACGCTTTTATAGAAATTAGCTCCTATAAGCTTGTGAAATAACACCAAACAACCCAATTTTAGGAAACAATTTCCAAAAAGTTACTAATAGAATTTCATGGTAGTTTTACCCATACAGCTAGACTTAGATCTACACATTTTGGACTTTTTAAAGGATTTTTCGCTGACATAACCCCAGGCAAGTCTGTAGGACTAATTACGTATGTATGTAAGTGTATTACCTTCTATTCTCCTTTCTGTGGTTTTTCTTTCCCATCATCGAATTTGGCCGTTCTTGAAGACCTACACAAACACTTTTTCTCTTATTCTACACACACTTTATGATTCACTGTTTTCACAACTAATTTTTAACGCATAACAAAATCAAGCACAAATTAACACACATTTTTAGCACAGATATAACTTTTTAGCGAATAACAAATTTTCTTAAATTCTTGCACAATTTTTCTTCAAAATGGAGGTCTTACGGTTACAATCTGCATTTTGGCGCTTATTTAGTGCTGGTTTAATATAAAAAGTACTAAATCGCTACAGTATTGACAGTGTTGTAATTTTGCGTACTAATTAAGTGCCATTTTCTTCAACACTTATTGATAGGAAAATAGTATCGAACATTTTTTAATAAAATTCCAAGAGGAAAAAATCCAGACTATTGTATTTTGTTAGATCTTAGTATTTTCATACAAAAAACGAATGTTTTACATAGAGATTCCATCAGTCATCATAGGTATACCATAGGTTATAGTGCCTTAATTCAAGAAAAGCAAAAACATCTAAGGGATAGGTAACAAAAATTTCCACTCTCGTCAAATTATGATGACACATAAAAGTTGCCAAGGAGGACGCAAAAAAATACAGGTTTATAAAAGCAACAATCGGAATGATTTTTGGATGAATAACACATTTGTGTACTTTGCATTTGCAGGTCTCCTATGTAATACGAGATGCCGAGGAGAAACAACATCGAAACGGTGTGAATGCCATGCAATTGGATCCGAATAATGGTAAACTTTATTCGGCCGGCAGAGATTCTATAATACGTGTGTGGAATTCACGTTCTGAGTCAAATGATAAATATATTCAGTCAATGGAGCATCATAACGATTGGGTCAATGATATTGTTTTGTGCTGCAATGGCCGGAATTGTAAGTTAATGGTTTTTTTAACTGTTTCTTTAAGACAAGAGAAATTTGTTTTCACTTTTAAGTGATAAGTGCTAGCTGTGATACTACTGTTAAAGTATGGAATACTCATAAAGGATATTGCATGTCAACACTAAGAACACATCGCGATTATGTTCAAGCATTGGCATATGCCAAAGATCGTGAGCAAGTTGCGAGTGCCGGCTTGGATAAAGCTATCTTTCTGTGGGATGTGAACACATTAACAGCTTTAACTGCCAACAACAACACAGTTACCAGTTAGTATAAATGTCTAAATATTGCAAGTGTCTCGTAGTTATATATTTTTCAATTGTATAGCCTCTAGTCTTAATGGGTCAAAAGACTCCATTTACAGTTTAGCAATGAATCCAGCCGGCACAGTGATTGTGAGTGGCTCCACAGAGAATATATTAAGAGTATGGGACCCCCGAACTTGTATAAGAAATATGAAACTTCGCGGTCATACAGAAAATGTTAGAGCATTAGTTGTATCACCGGATGGAAATCAGGTTGTATCAGGCAGTTCAGATGGTACTATAAAAATATGGAACCTAGGTCAACAACGTTGTGTACAAACTATTCATGTTCATAAAGAAGGTGTTTGGAGTCTGCTAATGACGGAAAATTTCCAACACATTATATCTGGCAGTCGCGATCGTAATATTTTAATAACAGAATTGAGAAATCCCAGCAACTCTATGGTGGTATGCGAGGAAAGAGCTCCAGTATTAAGCTTGTGTTTTAATATTGACAAATCTGGCGTTTGGGCGACGACCTGGAATTCGGATATTCGATGTTGGAAACTACCGCTGTTTGATAAATGTACATTGAATTCAAGTGGAGGATTAGATGCTCAATGGACAAGTACTGAGAATGAATTGGCATGTATAAAAGGTAGAAAATTAAATGTAATTCATATTTACAAATAGCTGACTTGTTTTAAAAAATTTAGGAGGTGCCGCGATAAAGAAATGTGTTGTTTTAAATGATAAACGTCATATTGTTACCAGAGATACTGAAGATAATGTAGCTATATACGATGCGCTTAGGGTAGTTAAGAAAGAGGAATTAGGTAAAGTGGACTTCGAAGATGAAATTAAAAGACGTAACAAACAAGTGTACATTCCCAATTGGTTCACAGTAGATTTAAAGACTGGCGTAAGTCACAACATAAAAAAAAATAAATATTTTTACTTTATTTATACATATTTTATATTTTTAGATGCCCACAATTGTTTTGGGTCAAGATGAAGTCGATTGTTTTTCCGCTTGGGTATCAATAGAAGCTGGTCTTCCTGAATGCTCAGAACCTCAGTCCGAAATCAAGGTATTATCCATTCATTTCCATTAGAATTTCCTTTCAAAATTTTTTCCGAATTTTTTAAGATTAATTATGGCAAGTTGCTACTGGAAGCTTTATTGGAATATTGGACTCCACCGCACAGTTTACCGCCAAATGAAATGGAACAGGACATAAGAGGCAATGGATTCTTTCAAGTACCCAAACATACACCCGTTATATTTAGGTACATCTTCTGATAATACAAATATTTCAATGTATGTATATCACTTTAATTTGTTAGCGAGGTGGGAGGACGAACCGTTTGCCGTTTATTGGTAAGAGATGCTGCGGGAGAGAGCGAAAGTACTTTATTACGCGATAATGTTCCGCAGTGGGTAACAGATGTTGTTATTGAAAAGGCCACACCTAATTTTTTAAAGATTCCCTTTTTTCTTACCCCACATCCCCAAATGGGTAAACCAGAGAGAACAAAAAAGGTTCACTTCAATCGATTCTTTTCCATTTTTATATTTCATTAACTGTTAAATTTAACTTAGGATCGTCTGGTCGCTAATGAATTCATACAATGTCGCAAAGTGTGCGAGCATGTACTGGACAAGGTCTTGGGTGCGGAAACAACACCTAGTGGTGTTAATGCTTCTAGTTCATCACAAAATAGTCAGAGTGATGCTAATTCAGAGGGTTCACAAGTTCCTGCGGAAGACCGCATAGAACTATGGTGCAATGAAGTGGTAAGGGATACATATATTTTTATTGAAAACAATAACTAATTGGATTTTTTTAGGTAGTGGATCCTAACATGGATTTACGGACAGTCAGGCATTTTATATGGAAACAATCTACCGATCTCACATTCCAGTACAAAACAAAGCCAAATTTTTCATATGACGGAAAGCTTTGAATGAAAGTTTTAAAATATTTTGTATTTTTTCACATAACAAAATTTTAAAAACATGGTGAAGCACAAATCATTGACAAGTTTTTTAAACTGTTTTTTTGATTTGTTAATGTATTAAAATCGAATATTTGTTAAAGTATTGAAATCGGATAAACAACTTTAACAGCAAACAAGAAGAAACGAACGTCATGACAAAATGAACAACATTTCAGTTGGAGTTTATTTAGTTGCTGCAAAAAAAAAATGAAAAAAGTCTAATAAATTACTCGATCTATTCTTAATCAACTTAAACACAACAAGCAATAATTAACTGTCCATATTTATTTTTTCGTCACTTATTTAGTCTGCCATCGTGAAGGTTATTTTGGGGAATGTTTAAATATTCATCAAAAACGCTTTAAAACAAACTAAGTAAAATCCGATTGATAAAAGTATTAATGAAAAGTTCAGCTGTTATCCCATTTTTAGATATAAGAATTACTAATGATAATACATATTAAAATATGATTAAATCAATGCCAATTATACTAAATAAAGGCAAATATAAAAATGTGTAAATAATTAACAGGTTACTCTTAATTCACATGCAAAATATTGGCGATAATAATAAACAGATATTAGAGTACAGAGAAGTAGAAAAATATCTCATTTTAAGGAAATAATTGAATTAAATTCAACGTGAATTTCGTTCCTTATATAGTTACAATTTTAAATGGAAAACTAATTCCCTTTAAATGATCAATCCGTTTTCGAATCAATTATATAAATTACAATAAAATGTACCTACATATATATATATATATATATATATATATATATATATATATATATATATATATATATATATATATATATATATATATATATATATATATATATATATATATATATATATATATATATATATATGCATAAGCTGTTCCATACTACGGAATATATATCACTACCTTATTCTCACTGCCGTTGCACGATGTGTTTCTATTAATTTTAACACATTGTTTATATCACGTTTCAAAATAGTTGGTATTTCTTCTCTTTCTAGTACTTGTGTATGATTACCAAATATTTGTTTAGCATAATTCCACAGACAAGTACAACGCAAAGATCTTATTGGCGGGTGAATCGTTATTAATTTGCGACAGGGTATCCACTGGCACCTATTCTGTGGATCACGTACCCTATATAATTGCGGCCAAAATATATCTTGATGTTTAACCTGCATACGTTCGCCTGTTTGAGAATCTCGAAATATCCAAGGATGTGTTACAAAAGTATTCGCTTTTATACCAGCTCCAGGCTTTAGCATGGTAAAGAAATCTTGACTACCGTTAAAATCCATCCAATACAAATTGACAAAACGCTGCGTGGAGTTAAGGAAAAATACAAACGTTTGTTCCAAAGAATTTTGCGCAGCCAGTATTAGTGGTGGCTGGTCAGCTGAAGCATGTGAGACCTCAACTGCCATATTTGTATAATTTTTCTATTTTTTATTGTTATTGTTATAACGTCCAATTTGTGGTTACACCGCAATTTATTAAAACAAACCAAAAATTTTAACTAATTTCTCATCCAAGTAAAAATAAATAATAAACAACAAAAATTGTCTAGGAGATGCCAGATATCTGGCTACACGTAGAAAATTAAAGCTACAGTTGCTGTCGAAAGTCTCGTCGTGTGAATACCGATTACTTATAAAAATTTTAGTCCACATCAATTATCAAACAGTCTCACTGATTGAATGTATTTTAATACTAATTGTAATATATATACGTATATATATATATATATATATATATATATATATATATATATATATATATATATATATATTATAAATATATGTATACTATATATATATATATATATATATATATATATATATATATATATATATATATATATATATATATATATATATATATATATGCATATATACACACACACACACATATATATATATATATATATATATATATATATATATATATATATATATATATATATATATATATATATATATATATTATATGTGGCAGTCCGCTAATAATATATTTGTTACCCTGCAGCCACACGATCAACTTTTGCTTTCAAGTTTTTCACACATAGGTATACTGCTAGTCAAAATTCATTTGAATTGATAACTGTGACGTTGGCTGCACGCAACTTGAAAGCTATTTTTCTTTACTCCTAAATCGTTTCGCGTATTTGATAAAAAAAAAATGCATATGCTACAGAGCTATATGGCTTTTACACAGCTGTGTAAATTGCAACACATCATTAGTACTTTAAGCTCAAACATATATCACTATTTATATTTTATATATTTATTTACGACACTTCAACTAAAGGTTTTAAATTGCTGCAATTATTTATTAAAAAAACATCGGCTAAATATGTATGTATGTATATATAGAAAGAAGAACGAAAAATACTTTAAAAAAGTGCTATCACCTGTTTTCTTGAAGGCAAATTGAAACACTCAACTTGAAGGAGAAATTGAAAGCAAGTTCGTTTCATATTTTAAAGGTATGACAAGCAGGTGTTCCATATATAAGGCCGCAACACTTCGCTTGTTAAAGTATTAACAATCACTTATCAACACTGTGTACTGCTGTCAAGTCTATGCACCAGTTTGTTTACATATTCGTCAGACGTAGTTTTGAAAGATTGTGCAAAAATTTGATTTTTGTATCAATTTGTCGAGAAAAATTTAATTATTCGCTTATAATAATACCCCAAGAGCCACTTTAAAACGAAAATATGGTTATAACATCTAATACTTTGCGCAGCCAGCTCATGTCCTTGGTAAATTTCTCAGGAACACACAAAGAACAGGCCGACCGGTATAGACAACTTTTAGAAGTAGTACTTAGCAATGCCGGTAATGACCTAGTCGATACTTTAAAACTGTTTGTAGAAGCCATAGTCAATGAACATGTTAGCTTAGTTATATCGCGGCAAATTCTGAATGATGTCGGTATACAACTGAGCAAATTGCCCGATGAGGTGTCTAAACAGGTGTCACATTTTACATTAGAAAAAGTACAGCCCAGAGTTATATCGTTTGAAGAGCAAGTAGCCGGAATTCGTCAACATTTGGCGGAGATATACGAACGTAATCAGCAATGGCGTGAAGCGGCCAATGTTTTGGTGGGCATTCCGCTGGAAACTGGCCAAAAACAGTATACTGTTGATTATAAATTGGAGACCTATTTAAAAATAGCTAGACTCTATTTGGAAGAAAATGATTCTGTTCAAGCTGAATTTTATATAAATCGTGCTTCATTGTTGCAGGCAGAAACGCAAGTTGAAGAATTACAGGTAGTGTCCTGTTGAATTTGTCCGCAAAATTATGTGTTTTCTTATCAGAAGCAGATGAGGATTGTAATAAAAACGATTAAAAATATATACTGAACTGTATTTTCAGGTTCTTTACAAAGTTTGCTATGCTCGTGTTTTGGACTATCGTCGTAAATTTATCGAAGCAGCTCAGCGCTATAATGAACTATCTTATCGTACAATAGTTGATGAGGGTGAACGTATGACTGCATTAAAGAAAGCTTTAATATGTACTGTGCTAGCTTCGGCGGGTCAACAACGTTCTCGAATGTTAGCCACACTTTTTAAAGATGAACGCTGTCAACAATTACCTGCCTATTCGATTTTGGAGAAAATGTATTTGGATCGCATTATCCGCCGGTCAGAATTACAAGAATTTGAAGCATTGCTGCAGCCTCATCAAAAGGCAGCAACTGTTGATGGTTCGTCCATATTGGATCGTGCCGTATTCGAGCATAACCTCTTATCAGCTAGTAAGTTGTACAATAATATAACTTTTGTTGAATTGGGTGCGCTACTCGAAATACCGGCTGCCAAAGCTGAAAATATTGCATCGCAAATGATAACTGAAGGACGCATGAATGGTCACATCGATCAAATAAGCGGTATTGTTCATTTCGAAAAGCGCGAAGTTTTACCGCTGTGGGATCGTCAAATTCAATCCTTGTGTTATCAAGTAAATTCGATTATAGAAAAAATTGCCGCCTCTGATCCAGACTGGATGGCTCACACATTGGATGAGATAAATTCTTAAGTTAAATAGCATTAATGTTGGTTTATATAGCGCTTTGTTTTTCAAAAAATTTCAAATAAAGGTTTAACTATTACTTTTGATTTTTGTCTTAGTCCTAAAACTGGTGATACATACACATATTTTTCTATTGCAAATATACATAAGTTGGCAATTTCAACTGAAGATGTTTGCCCCGCTTTTCTCTAAAACCAAAATGTAATACGATTTCTAAATGATTTTATTAATACGCAACGAAACTCCTTTGCTGTAAAAATGTTAAATTTTTTTTCAAAAATAAACAATATTTTATTTTGAGGAATTTGCATTTTTTCAATTTGCTTTCGTTTCAAACGCAATCAGCTTTGAATTTGGGACGATTTTCCGTCATCCCACGTCAAATTTGGTTTGAATACTCAAGAGAACACTGAAGATGGCACAAAGCCGAAACCGGTCTGTTTACAAACCAAATTTGACGTGGGATGACGGATAATCGTCCCAAATTCAAACAAACCCCGTCGGAAGAAAAACACAAAAAAGCAACCAGCTTTCTGAGAACGTATGACAAACCAATCTGTATTGTGTCCTATAAATACTCTGCAATAATACTTATCCTGATTATAAAAAAATTCCAGTCAATTCCAGTTTTAGAAACATCGCGTAAAAAAACTTGGATATCGAAATGGGATTATTTTCGTGAATAAAAGTTCACATGAAATCTGTTTCAATATTTCGATTATGAATATTGTATTGTTTGTATATCTTGTCGAAATTCAGCATTTTTTTAATTTCGCCTTTAATTTACGATAAACATGAAAATAGTTTTATTACAGACACATTTATTTTATTAACCAATTTAAAGTAAAAAAATTAAATCGATTTTTGAAACATCACATTATTAATACTAATGTTAACTTTGCCATAAGTATTTTAAGTGTTTGTAAAACTTGTGCAATCGAAACGCCTTTTTTTAATTTCCAGTGGTTTTATTTTAATTATTCATTTTCTTTATAAAATTTTTATTTCTTCACCTCGAAATATACATATTTTTAACATTAGAGCTTAGCTTCCTACAAAACTGCATAGACTAATGGAAAGTATTTTATACTCAATTGTACAATATAACGTCATTAAAATCTCCAAAACTGAATACAAAGCATAATTTAAATTTAACTAAAGCTAAAATATAGAAAATGTGCGTAAAAAATTATTCATCCAACACCAACGATATTAATCAAACAATATCGTTATTGTTTTTTTCATATTTTTAAGCATCAGTTCAGTTTTTATTTCACTACAAAATTCATAAAAAGTTACTCTAAGGGAAGAGGTGGATAACAAATGCAAATAAAAATTAATAATAAAAAATTGCTTAAAATAATCATTATAAAATATGTTAACAATCAAATGGGTTTAGAAGTGAAGGATACAATAAAAAGGGAGTTATTAAGTTAGGTGGGTGTATGTTTGATGATAAATGAGTCATCATGCTTATTATTTGTCTTAAGTAGAATGAAGTTTTGAAGTTTTTTTATTGCTTCGTAAAAAAATATGTATGTATGTATATATTTAACAAATACATAATTGTAGTTAGAGAGGAGTGTAATAGGGAGTTCGACTAAATCTAAAAATTATGATGATAGGAAAATAAAGGATGTGAAGATGAAGATAAACTATATCATCCTTGATTATTTGTCGTACCAGCCTCTTCATTCAGTTGTAATTGCGCCAACGTACGAACTACCACACCACGGTTCACAGATGACAGATTTTGACATAGACCTACAACTGCGTCTAATGTAACTTCCGGGCAATCCTGTTTAAAATTAATTTTTTTTACAAATTTTTTAAAATATGAAGGATAGTTAAAACTTACTTCTAGCATTTTGGTTATGCTGGATATTATGGCATCCTTGCGAACAGCATTAATGTTACGTAAAACTATTGAATCAGATTTAGTTTGCTTCAAGTACCAATCAACCATTTCCTCGTTTTTGTCCCAAATGTAAGACTACAAATAAAAAATATAGTTTGAAAGAAAACAAATTAAAAATAAAATTATATACACACCTCCGTTGTTCCCTTATCTTCCACCAACCAACGTCTTAGCATTTCCTTGGCTTGTCCCACGGAGAGATTGTCTTGTGCTTTCAAAATTCTTTTAATGAAACTATCTTCAAGTAAAAGGCGACGCAATCGCCAGTACAACCAGCGTCTGGATTCTCGCCATGGCACAATTTCTCTAATGCAATCCTTTTCCAGCATACGTTCCGGAGTGTCGTGTAAGTCAGCAAAGTGTACGGCTACCGTGTGATAAACGTGCACCAAAGTTGCAATACGTTCTCTGATTTTATCTTCAAATTGGTCTGCTTTAGCTTTATCACCACTAGCCAAAGCTTCGTCCATTTGTTTCTTCAACTAAAATAAAAAACAAACTATTCATTATTAAGTCCACATAAAAAAAATGTCTTAAAATATTACATCTTGTGTGGTTGCATCTAATCGGTGTATTGTCTTAACAAGATCCTTCTCCTTATACTTAATTTCAACAATGCCTTCGGCTTCTAAAACACCAGCTCTAGCCTCAGGATCAGCATATGTTTCCATATAGCGCGGGTTAATTAGCGAATCTAAAACAGCCCAAGCACCACCACGTAGTTCAGCATTGGGTGGCAAATAAACGAGTACTGGTCTTTTATATTCGCGCAAACCATCCACAATGTAAGCGCCAAATTTGACTATTTGTTCGTACATATCTTTCATGCCGCCCGAAAAACCACGCCAATTTGCAAATATAACCAAGGGCAATTCTTCGCGACCGAAGTCTTTGATTGCTTGGGCTGTTTTGAAAGAAGAATCTGGATACCATACTTGACCAGCTTGTTGTAAAGTCTAAAAAACGAAAAAATAGAATATGACTATGTATATATAAGAATATGGAAAAGCACATACCTTAGCTTCAGAATCTAAATTAGCAGGATCGGCTGGCATTTCAACCTCGACGGTACGTGTCTCTACAGCAATAACACCTACAGGTATACCACCTAGACGTGCACGCCCAGTGACTACGGTCTTAGCCCAAGGTCCCATTATTTCACTCCAGGAATCACGATCAAAGAAACCATTCTCCCATTCACTAACATTGGCTATCGATAGATCCACAAACATTATTTTGAATAATTTCTCTTTTAAAAAGTCTATTTTTTTAACTATTAAACTAACCTGGATTAATACGACCAGCCAACATCCAGCGCGGATCATAGGGTGATTTGGTAGGCATAAAATCTACTGGTCTATCAACACGATCGCTTGGTAGGACTATAGGCAAATCACAACCAATATAAGCAGGTATGTACGACAACCAGTCCATGATTGTGTATACACCATCCAAATCTATAGCCTCCGTTTTATGGGTTACACCATTGTTGTACATAATTTGCACACCACCCAGTTGATTATTCGAAGCATACACTTTACGGCCTAATACCTTATTCAAAGCAGCATACCCCGTCAATATAATGTGGGAATTTTCAATTTGTATGACTCTTTGACCTAAACGCACCAAATATGAGCCAATACCGATTGTACGGCAAGTTACCATAGATATGGTAACAATTTCGTCATAGGCCTGTGACGTTTCTCCAGCTATGAGACCGGCATAGCGCAAATTTTCAACGCCCAAGCCTTCATCTTTGCCAATAATGTCAGTAATTTTATATCTAGGCTCGCCTTCATCGTCAATAAGAATAGTACGTACTGAATTCAAATTTGCAACTTTGCTGTAGTCTTCGGTCGTCAGGTACAAGTATTTAAAACCTTTATCGGGTTCTTCGGGATCCTCCCACGCCACTTTAAACATGGCTTTAACTTCTTCAGCTAAACCTATGCGGGCGCCACTATTCACAGAAATGTAAATCTAATTAAAAGAAAGTATTGGAGTAAAATCAAATTGAATTCATTATGCGTGAGCAGACACTAACTCTTGGAACTTTCCTGGCTCTTGCCAGTTGCGAGGCCTTGTGGAATACAATATCTTCTTGTATACCAAATGAACCAATAAAATAGGTTAAATCGTTGGCTATTACAATAATTTCACGACCTTCAGGATACTCAGGAGTAGCTAAAACAATGCGCCAAGCCACCATACCACACTACACAAGGGAGAAAAATCATGTCAAATACATGGAATCCAAGTAATAATAAAAAAATAAAAAACATTTACCGTATTTTCACCCGGCAATCGTTTAATTTCAATCAAATTATCACCGTCTAAAACTAGCTCCACACACTCAACCAGAATTTTTTCGGGTATGCGCACATCAACAGTGGGACGAGCCATGGAATACTCCTTCCAATGACGTTCTGTCATTTGACGGAACATATCGGGAATATCATAGGCATACGTTGTGCCGTTGCTTTGGGCCTGGAAGCGTTTTTGTTGCAAGAAATCTTTGGTCATATAAGGTGTAGAAATAGGCAAGCCATGAAGAGAACCTTGTTTTTCTCCGTAAGCTTTAAATTTAATCTAAAGTAAAAGCAAACAAAAATGTTTTTAAATGCCCGTATTACAATCATATAGGAATAGCACAATAAACTTACCACTCCGGTTTCTTTATCAGTGTGCTCAGTGTACATGGATATATCGAGGAAATATCCGGAATCATTAGCTATACACAAGCGTATAGCTTGTGTAGGAGCTTGAGGATTTTGTCTGATCAACATTTTTAATTCAGCCTGCAGTACACGCAACTTCCATAACCTGGGTCCATAACGCATAATCATTTTTGTAACGGACTCTTCAATTTTGGCAGGATCCATTATAACGGTCGGTACGAAGCTCAAGAAAATGTGATTACAATCAGTGCGTTTTGCATAAGGATGGGAGAAAGCAACTTCCAATTCATCCATGGCTTCGAGTAAAACGCGTTCTCCTTCATTTTGCAGATACTCAAAAGAAGCTTCTTTTGTTATCAAATCCGAATGACGAATAATGGAGCGTATAAAGAAACGAAAGTCGGTGACTTCTTGACCCTTAGATACCTTAGCTCTGCCCAAATATAAATGCATTTTTTGATTGGCAGTGGGTAATGCCTCGAGATCATAAGTCTTCATACGATTCAATTCTAATTGGAAGGCACAAGCTGGTTCTAAATGACGATAAATTCGATCTTCATCGAAATCATCACGGGCACGATAGGTGAAGAATTTTGGGAATTGTCGTCTGAAAATAACATTACGAAATAATAAATAAAAACAAAATTCATTAACACAACTTACTTCTTTAAAGCTGCAAAAGTTATACGTCTTATTCTTCTTTGGAACAATTCATCCCGATGCTGTTTGCAATAGTTGCCAAATATTTGGGCCATTTGTATGTCGTCCATTTCTCCGGTCTCACGCACAGCAACACTGATTATATGAATAGGCTCAGTGGATTTAGCCTCATCAACAGCGTTTGCTCTTGTGACCGGATCAGAAAGAGAAACGTTTATTGATGTACTTAAACGGCTGTCGCTAATTGAATCAGCTGCTTCAACAGCCTCTAAAACTTTAGCGCTAACCATTGCTGGCGAAGCTAGATCTTCAAGCAAATCCAAAATTTCATCCGAATACATATCAAAGTGTTCGAAGGAGTCAAAAGCAGCCATGCAACCGGTGCGAAAATAGGAAGTACTCAAATTATCATTGCCGCTTTCAGTACCTTCAGAAGCCATACGCAAGAAAAGTCTATTTGGATGGGCACTGGGTAACATGAATTGGAAGTGTACTAGAGGCAAGCCGCCAGACAATTCCAAGTGTTGCAAACATGTTAACTCATAAGATGTATAAGCCCTTCTCACATATACTTCCAGTGCAGCATTGCAAACAGCTCGATTTGAATGATAGAAGAAATCGTGTAAGATATCAAATATTGAAGTCTCTGAGAGAATCAAACGTTGTAAATTTTCAGGATGGAAATCATGACCATACATATCTACAGCGGACAAGAAAATAGATTCCATTTGATTATGCCGCAGTTCGTATGCTGGCTGATGGGCAGCAATTAAAACTTGTCTCGATCTTAAGGCGACACGGGAATGTTCGGCACGATTAAGGGAAGTCAATTCACTTAAAGTATTGGCCAACTCATCGGTAAGACCAGGTTCATTGGACCACAAATGATCGATAAGTAAAGTTACTAAAAGATTCTTCTTGGCCACTTGGGCATGCGAAAAGATTGTGTTAACAACGGTTAGCATGTCATCTTTGTTGCGCTCTCTTATAAGACCTACACATTTATCGTAATGGCCATGCTGAAATTGACATTCTACATCGTAGTACTGTCGCAATAACTCATGTACAGCAGCCTTCATCCGGCCCCTAATTCCATTTCTATAACGCTGCACAAGTTGTACAATAGCCTGAGTTGCGAGGAAGAAATTATCACGATCAGTTCGTTTTTGTAAGGTGGCAGCATGAGAATCAATAACACTGGCAATTTGTTGTGAGGGGAATTGAGCTAAGACACTGGTAATATTTCGCTCATACAAAGTCATCAGCTTACGTATTTTCTTTTCCACCGAGATGGGTATGCGACCCGAAATCGAAGCAATAACTTCTTGTAACTCAAGCAGAGGTAATGAGGGATCTCTCAAGCACTGCATAAATTTCTCAATGACATCCCTTAGACGCTGGGCGTTGTAGGGCTCAGGAAGGCAATATCCAGCCAACGTATTTTCCAAAATTGCTTTATAAGTGTTGTGAACTCTATTAAGTTTTTCGGGAATTGGAGGATTTTCGAGTTGAGGGAATTGCCCTTTGTAAGGCTGGGCTTTAGTTACCAGCGAAGGATCATCAAGTTCTAAGTGGCCCAGTAAAGAGCCAGCATCCAAAACTGCGCCTGGTCTTCTCACAAACGTAACGGTACCCGGTTCTTGGGAGGTCAATGTCATTACCATTTTCATGACTTCAATTTCGGCATAAGCTTGACCCTTATTGACATGAGCACCATCTTCCACCAAAAGGTTAATCAATTTGCCAGCTGAAGGGCTTCTCAATAATGATGGATCATTTTCTTTATCAAACACACACGTTTGATTGCCAATCACAATCCGATAGCGGTCGACTTCTTCCTTCATGTATGTTGTATATGAAGCTCCATCAAATGATAGTAACATACCACCATCTGACAAACGATGTACCTCGACTTCCTTGAAAGAACTATTCATCAACAGAAAATATGTATTGGCACCACTTTTAGCTGCTTGTACTTTATAACGAATGCCGGCATTGATCAACTCCACATCGATAACATTAGTTAGTGTATTGGCAGCTTGAATTTGACCTCTTTCCAAAGATGTTTGGAAACTTCTGAATGCTTCAGTGATTTGACGATCGGCAATATGTAAAGCCGCACATATAACACCCAACAAAATATCTGGTTTCTCCGATTGAACTCTTTCTGCAATTAAAGCATCTAACCAGGCTGTATCAATGCTGTTTTCCAAGAATCTATTAGTTTCTAACAGGGTAATTAAATATTCGACTGTAGTGCGGAAATCGCCTCTAATTGAGAGCTCTTTCAATGCAATTACAAGGTTTTCTCTGGCCTGTTGACGATTTTCACCCCAAGAGAAACAATGGCCGAATTGGGAATCAGCAAATTCGTGAAGACCTCCTGAAGCAGCGACACTAAAATAGCCCCAAACATTTTTACTTGAACGGAAGTTAAGTTCCTGCACAGTACCCGAACTGGGTTTGAATCCTTCGTCAGGATTTTCTGATGTAATTCGTGCGGCAATAACGTGACCGGAAGGACGAGGTTTATTTGTAGGATTTTCGAAATCAATAACGGAAGTACCCCACGGACTTTCCCCATACAATAGACGAATATCTTTCAAGCGATACAGAGGTATACCCATACCGATTTGCAACTGACAAGCTGGCAGGTTTACATCAGCCACCATCTCCGTACAGGGGTGTTCGACTTGAAGACGTGGATTCAATTCAAGGAAGAAATACTTGCCTTCGGCATCATATAGGTACTCCACAGTACCAGCACTGACATAACCAACCATTTTGGCTAAACGTACTGCAGCCTTTTCCATATCCTCGAACACCTCCGGTTGAGCAACAATGGCGGGGGCTTCTTCAATGATTTTTTGATGGCGCCGTTGTATGGAACAATCACGACCAAAAAGACTTATGGCATTGCCATACATATCGGCCAACAGCTGCACTTCCAAATGGCGGGCACCGTGAGCCAGTTTCATAACAAAAATGGGTGAACCGGGGACTTCAGCTTGTACTTGACGGAAAAGTGCGGGAAACTCTTCAGCTGTATCGACACGACGGATACCTTTGCCACCACCTCCTTCAGAGGCCTTAATCATAACTGGGAATCCTGTAGGGAAATTAAAACAATATACGGGAGAGAAATAAGAGTTAACATTATATTTCCCGGACGGAATATCTTACCAATTATACTGACAGCTGCCAAACCTTCTTCTACGTTACTAACACAGCCACGATTAAAGAGATCGCTAGATATTTTGATTTTTCTGCCACTGTATTGAGCCTTTAGTTCAGAGCCGGACCAGGGTAGTGTCGGAATGTCAGCGGTTTGAGCTACAATAGAAGAGGCCACCTTATCACCCAAAGCCCACATAGCTCTTTCAGGCGGACCCAAAAATACTAGATTTTCTTTATGTAACAGTTCTGGTAATTTGGGATTCTCTGAAGCATGACCCCAACCAGCCCATACAGCCTTAATGAAGTAGAAAGAGAACAAACAGTAAATATGTATACGATCGATGTATGCAATAATATACTAATAGTTTTTTACAGATAAGCAATTTTACCTGCACTTGAGTACGTAAAGCAATATCAACGATAAGTTCTACATTGGCATAGTTGTTATTATTTGAACCACCAGGAACAGGAACGTAATGATCAGCCATTTTAATATATTCCGCATTTGCCTTTAGATCCTCTGGTGTCACCATAACAACAAAACGTACAGCGCGTTCATTTTTCAACATTTCATAAGACCATCGTCTTATCGAACGCATACACTTTACGGCTGCAATGCCATTATTAGCAATTAAAACTTTATTAATCACTCGCGTTCCGCCAAATTTCTTCACAAACTCCTCGGTGGTGGCAATGTGAAAATCTCGATCTTGGTAACGGTCTTGGCCCAGACCAGTGCCACGGGACATGCTTGGCCTGTAAGCAGAAAAGAAAATGCAAATTACATTTTTTATCCTATATTAATATGTAAAATTACAAAAGCAACAAGCGTTGTAATAAATACGTTTTCATTTTTTTACATACACACGATTAAGCACTATGTACATTTACTTACTAGGTAGGAGCTAGTATGTATGTGCTATATGTATGTTTACTTTAATTTTAGCTTCGGACTGTCAAAATTTGTTTATGTTTAAAAATATATAGACAATATTTTTCCATTTGTTTTTTCTAGCTTGTAAGTGGGAAAACAAATGTGAAATAAAATAAAGAAAATGATATTAGGTCGTTGGGAATGTATTTTCGTCTTTTTCCCAACAGAAAAATCAACATTATTGTTTCATAAAATTAAAAATTACTCTCCGAAATATTCCAATAGTTGCTGGATATTTCGAGGTAACAACACCAAAATGCTATGTTTTTTCTATCGTGTTGTAGTTGTAGTAGAAAACGCTCCTGCCTAGTAAGTAAAATATGCCTTGATTAAACACTTTTCATTACAAAAACAAACGGGATCATGCCTATACATGATTATTTATCCTTTTAAAATTCTTAATTATATAAGGCTTTCGAAGAGAGTCAAATCCATTATTATATACATATTTATACGTGTGCTAGGCCAATTAATTAGATCTATGCAAGAGCTCTCCAGTTTAATGGCAAATATCATTTTAATTTTTAGTTGACTCAGTTTCAAATCATACATAATTTTAAATTGAATTCATAGATAAGATGCATAGTTACTGTGAAGGGGACATTTCTCTTTGGATAAATCTGCGAGTCCTATTATTGATTGTAATAAATTTTTATATAACTTTTTTTAATCTTCTCCATTTCCGGAAATGAAAGAAAGGTTCAAAATTTTCATTTATAATTGGCCACATCTTTCATAATAAGGAAATTTTATTTTGTATAAATTTTAGACGTTATTTCATATTGAAGGTTTGAGTAAATGGGCCATATTAATCTTCACACTCTACTCGTATATTGTATTAAATACTTTATTCTCATATTGGCCTTGCTAAATAGTCAATTTGTTAACTATTTACATATGATACATTTGGATTAGTTTCATAAGGACAAATAATAATACATATAATAAAAATAACAATTCCAAAAATTTTTTCTTTGTTATTGTGTTAATATTTTGAATAATTATGTACCATTTTCATGAATATGAGCATTAATGTACATCAAATTTAATGTTCATCTGCATATTTGTACCATTATATAGACAATTTCTTTTAAATAATTGTTGTTTTGCTTGAAAGCACCAGTATATATATACGAAAGCTATTTTCATCCACTTAAAAATGTATACCCATATGTACGTGTATTATTGGAAAGACTGTTTCATCATAAAATATGAGCCTATAAATTTGGAAAAAGAATTACAGATGCAGCTTCATTTCTACTGAAGAGAGCCAAGGCCACATCCATTTTCATTTTTTTTTTTTTTAATTTAAACAGTCCGGTGTCCTTGTATGTCTTGATAGACTAGTGACTAGTATACTAGACCAGTAGTCAGAGAGTCGCCGGTCCGATCCTTGCCGTAGATTATGAGTGTTTTTTGTCCTGTTTCCAATTTTCCATTCCCTATCTACGTATATTGGATATCAGAAAGGGACCAAATTATTTGTGTTAAACGTAATCTAACATAGTTCTGCGACATTTTTCCCTTTATTTATACCTCGAGGGAACAGAGGGCTTCAACAAGATATGTATTTCTAGCTTAATCTATTGTTTGCAATTATTTTAGCCTCGTCTCATGATTTATTGATGTCAGCTAGTTCTTTCCTTACAGACCTGAATTATCTCATTGCAAAACTTGGATTTCAACGGGCACGTAAAAAAGATTTGATAACATGATAATCTCTAACGTGAAATATTAAAATAATAAAAACATAAATGAATGATACCTTTCCTTGCGATAATTGGGCTTAATAACAAAACAAAAACGTTTCGAATAAAAACCGGCACGACTTTCTCGTACTGTGGCATATAGTGGTGTTTCGGTTTGCAGAAAATATTTTGAGGCATGACGAGCAGTCGTCAATTTTGACAACCAAAAGCTTACCTTAAGAGTATAGAAGAATATTTCAAATATGTATGTATATTAAACAAAATATAAATTAATTTGCTGCTGATACTCACGGCACATTTCATTAATATCTAACAATTTCTTTCACACAACTGTGATGATTATATTATTTATTGCTTCGTTCTTGTTATCATTAACGTAAAAAAGTAAAAGTAAATGCTTGTGTAATTTAGTGTTGCTAGTTTTATGTTTTGTATTTTCGCATTTTTTGGTATTGTAGCACGTTCTAACAATTTAGTCACTTTTAACATGAATTAAAAATCTTATATATTTTTTAGATCGTTTATTTATCTTATAGGAATGGGTACTATATTCGTATACAATTTTCTATAATCAAAAAATAATTAGGAATATGTATGTATGTATATAATAAATAGTTGAAACTAGAAGTGCTGTATAGTAATTTTATTTAGATTTCCTTTGCTTTATGTTTTTTCTTGGCCATTTTGTGGTTGACACAACCAAAATAAACCAGCGCGAACAAAGAACTGAGAAATTATAAAACAGACAACGAAATGGCATAGAGAAGAAATCTTTAGTGAAAGTTTGGTACTTTTTTGTGAAAAACATACGAGTAGAAGAGAACAAAGACATAATATTCTTATCAGTAATGGCCACTATTGTAGGGAAAATTTTGATAATATTTTCAGTTGTTGCACGTTTTATTTTTTAATAACACTGACAGTAGAAGAAAAACAATTTGAAAATAACCTGGTTTAACCTGCAGTCATGGCCAGCTAAGCAATTGCCAAATTGTCGTATGTCTGATCGAACGATATTTCATATTAAAACTTTAAACAACAGGCAATTCATTTCAATTCAACAGAAAAACTAATTACGAATGCTTGCATAATGTAAATTGGAAAATATTGGAACTAATTCCATTACTTGGCAAACATAAGCTTTTTGTAGAAACTTGCTCTTTGTAATCCATCTTTTCTAACAGAATTAGAACCTATATCTAGCAAAAAACTTTCTTTACATTTTCTTATGTACATGTACATACATATATGTGTATGTATATGTAAGTAGCTTTGTTATATTTTTAATTTAATTGTTATTATAACTATTATTTTTAACTGAATTTAATTATGACAGTGTTGCGCAAGTCTATTAACAATGTTAACATTTCATTTTAATCTGTCTAAAATTAATCTGCTTTTAAAAGCTGGTAATTTTAAGTAAAAACTAGTTCTAATGAATATTGTTTTTTTTTTAATTTAAATACGTACATATGTACAATATGTAAGACAATAAAACTATAAAAAACGAGAGGTGCTTTGGTGACACCCGGTGAGATCTATGCTTTTTACCTACGTTCAAATACATGTATTATGTAACAATGATATTGTAATTGTAATTAAAATCTTGTTTTAAGTAATTATTTTTAATATTAAAAGATAAAGTATTATTTATTTTTGTTATAAAACTAGTACCTGGCTGACCGAGCTTTACTTAGAGCCTGTAATTTTTTTTACTTTTATCGGCGGTATGCCTCCGCCATATTGCGTTTACAGTGATTTCATTTTATTTTGATCTCTTTTCTCAGAAATTCCCTTCATTTAATAAAAGCAAATATCCGCCGATTTGGGGCATGCAAAATTTTGGGTAGCCGGATATATATACATATATATATATATATATATATATATATATATATATATATATATATATATATATATATATATATATATATATATATATATACATATATATATATATATATATATATATATATATATATATATATATATATATATATATATATACATATATATATATATATATATATATATATATATATATATATATATATATATATATATATATATCATTATATTAATTATATAATTTATTGTTGTTGGCTTAGCTGGGCAGGCGACTGCATTTCGTTGGCGCTAACCAAATCATCAGTACTCTTTAGCGGAATCATGTTTGAAAATTATACTCATATAAAAATCAACAAATATTATATGAGAATTCATAACTTATAATAGAATACATAACTTATAAGTATAGTTTTAGAAAATTTTTAAACAAACACAACAAACAATTATAATCGATTTGCGTCATTTTATTTTTGTTACATCTTTATAAAATTAATCGCCCTTCGGGTGATAATGAATGTATTTATAAGGCAAAATGAAAAAAAAAATCATAATAACAACATTTATCACATTCATACATATACTCAGCTAAGGCAACGAACAACTAACAATAAATTTTTGGAATAATTATTTTGGAGAATATATGGAGTAATGAGTTTAATTAATAAATATTATAATATATGTATATATGCATGTATATAGATGAGAATTGCTCATTAAAAGTTATTTAATATTCGCAACATTCTTCCATTTTATTAAATAATAATAATAAGCAAGATCTGCGTAAAATAAATACTTATACATAAATACATACATACATATGTATGTACATATATTGCAAAACTTTGTGCATTTCAAGCTACGCAGCAAATACACTACCCAACAACAAACGCTGTTAGCAAAGACGCAACCCACAGAAATAACAACGGGAAAAGTTTTGGTGTTTCCGGGTTACACTTTTCATTTTAATATTCGCATTCATTGCTTGTCAAAGAAATCGAAAGGATCCAGTATATTGATGAAGAACATTTATTTAATGAAACAATTTACCGCTCTTGGGCGCCCAATAAGAATAATAGATGTTTTCATCGTTTTTGGAGTGGTAATATGCGAGTAATTTCTACCCTCCTCTTAAATCTTACTACAAATGAAAATGATGTGATGGGATAAATAATCAATATTTATCGAAGAAGATAATTGTTTCACGCTTATTTCGACAGATATTTACCTAATATGATCATAAAATTCATTCTTCTACTTAATACTTCATTTTGCAATACCGAAAGACTGATGGAATATAATTGAGACATTATCACACACGTTTTACAACGTTTTGATTTCGTGCTGTTTGTACGAGTATATTTAGAAAAGAATCCAATCGGTAAAACTCCATCAAACTATAATACTTTATTTTCATTATAAATAACAGTTTTTACTATTTTCCATAAGAGTAAAGTGCAGTTTCGTGGAAGGTTTGCAATCGCAACCTTCTTCAATCGCAAACCTTAGATAAACCGGTCGAACAACTGTATCTCACTATGATGTCTGGGATGACTTTACCTTGACATACACTTTTATGGGATAGTAAAGAGTAAAATGAGTTAAATTGCTTTTTCTTTCTCATTCTCAGTAACAATAACAACAACCTTGTTTAATGTTGACCAAAACAAATGTATTTATGTAAGTATGTAGTTGTCTTTTTGCCTAAACGACAGTCAACTGTCTATCCATATATTGAACGTACTTATTTTTTTCTTGCTGCATTTTTCTTATTTTTTACTTTAGCTGTTTTCCAAATACATAAGTACGTGCAAAGTTTTGTAATTCTTTTTTCAAAAGAGTATTAAATATTATTGAAGTTGAGTCAGATTTGAAGTAATGATTTTGTGTGAAAACAAAATATTAATAATCGTTTATGAATACGGATGTATGTAAACAAATGTATAATACTAATTTGTTACAATAAATTAAAAAGCTAAAAATTATAAATTTAATTAGTATGTACTTTAAGCTGGATGTATTAGATGATCCCAAGGTATTTGTGTTAACGCTCAATAAGTTTGATTGATGCATGAGTTCATTTGAATTTGTCGTAGAATGTTTTACGCTTTCGTCTGATGTTGTAGAGGACACCGCCGTATTTGCGTTAGAAATGGAATTTCCGGCTTCTTGTGAATCGCCAGATTCAACAAGTACAAAACGTTTACTAGCACGCCTTTTTAACATTGTTATTAATAGTAGTACAGAAACTACTAGAGTTATAAAAATTGACAAAACCACTATAACAATTAGTAATTAACACCACTTGGATGAAAAACAATTAAAAACGATAAATATTTTTATGTCAATAATATTATTTTCAATGTATAAAAACAACAATTAGCACAACACTAAAGCAACCGTTTAATTATTATTTTCTTTAATAAATGAATATTATAAGTTTTTGTTGGCCAAGTTCCGAATAGTGAAGAAAATCTACGTTGCAAAAGCCGCGACGTCGTAAATACTACTAAAGCTTAAATCTTAAATACAATACAGAACAAGTTAATATGCCTTTCAAAAGGTTTATTCTGCTTATAGTCGTAACGTACAAACAACAGTAAACACAAAAAACAAGTTTATTGTACATAGTTATGCGCATAGAGAGAAAGCGAGAGATTTTCAAATGTATAAATAAAATAATTTTATTTATTATACTACAATTGTTTAAAGTAGAAAATAAAAAACTCCTTGATTCAGTGGTAAGTTTATAAAAATAATAAAATAAAATTTAGCAACATAAATAATTTGATTCTCTTTAACATTTCCATGTGTTTTCTTTTCTTCTTTTATTAAGAGTTACGTATCTTAAATAATATATTTTTTCATGCAAAAGAGTAGATGAATTCATTCATGTTTTTTGCGGCTTTTGAATAAAATAATAGTAAGTATCAGTGTTGATTATATGGGGATTTTAAAGGTACTTATTTTAAGCGGATTTTTTTTTTATAGTGGCAAGCGTTTGTGTACATAAAATACTTCTAAATAATATTAATATTAATTTTTTTAGCGTTCCATAAATGGGGGAATTATGTAATAATCAATTCTTAAGGGGGGAACAAATCGCCTCTCCGACAAGCAAACAAAAAGATAGTTTCGAAAATCTTTCAATAAATGGAGAAGTTATGATGTGATAATCAATATTTCGGGCTGGCAAATTGCCCGTCCGATTTAAAAAAAAATATGGGACCAACTTGCAAAAAAAAAACATTTCAAGCACAAAATTTTAAAATCTATTAACAAGTTATAAAGTTATACATATACGGACATAAAAATAAAAAAAGTAAAAAGTACATACGAATTAATAATCTTTTTTGAAGTCGGTTAATAACCTCAGTCTACTAGCTTTATGAAGTATCGAAAAAAATTAATTTGAAGTTGAAGGAGAACCATATAAAAAATATTTTGGAGGGAATAACCTAGTGCAGTACCAACGTTTTTTAGTATATTAAAATCAGATTTGTTTAATTTCGGAATTTATATTTTAAAAGTTTCAAGTTTTTATACATAATAAAATTAAATTACTAAAAAAAAACGTTGGTACTGCACTAGGTTATTTCCTCCAAAATATATATGTATATATCGTTCTCCTTCAACTTCAAATTATTTTTTTCGATACTTCATAAAATTAATCAAAATAGCAGAAAAGTTAAGTTTATTAAATCACCCACCAAACACTATACTCATTACAAAAATCCATATATCCCCAAATTTCAAAGTTATAATCACAAGTCCAATTGCCCATATTGATCAATATGAAAGAATAATGCTAAACTTTCAAATCCCAAAAATAGAATTAGATCAGAGCTTCCAATTGCAATGTTACAAGAATTTTTCTCTGTTGACTGTAGCCTAATCCTAATCATGCTAATTTTGGGTTAACGAAATCAGTATAAAACAATTTCTTTTGCTTTGATATAAAAAAAATTATGTACATATAGCAAAACATATCTATCGCCATTGGCATAGTTGAAAAATTTTATGGATTGGTAATAAAAATTCGCGATTTAATGGTCCAATTACGAATAACTTAAAATAAATAAATTTAAAAGCCGCTTTATTTCGAATTCTTAAGTTTATGTATGTAAGTTTTTTTTAGCGAGTTTTTAATTTATTTATTTAATTTAAATGTTTGTTCCGAAACATTTTCTTTGTTCGTCGGTTTTTAGCATTTTACTTCATTGGCTTTTACAAGAAATTTTTTTGCATAATAAATAAGAAAAATGGAGTTGAAAATGTGTAAATATTAGACGAAAATACCCGCTACACGTTATTCTTGAAATATTTGATATGTTAAGAATAACCTATATGAATTTTTTTGCTCGATATTTATTAGCCGATAAAATGATTTTTTGTTTCTTTTTCAAGTTTCTTTACTTAAATAGATTTATAATTTCCTTGATTGAATAATTTAAATGGCTTAAAATAAAGTAGATTTATATTTTCGTCAATTTACTTTAATCATAATTTAACTCTTTCATAATACTCTTTCAAGTACTCAACATTTTAATTAGGCTCCTTTCAAGAGTCTATTACACCCACAAATGCCCCCAGTCATCACTTTTGCCTAAATTCCTTACCACTGCATGTTTCAATATGAACACATTCTTACTAGTATGAGCGTATGCGTGTGTGTGTGCGAATAAAATGGCATAAACAACAAATAAACACATTTGTCTTCTACTCCTATATATCGTACGATGTTTATTGACGTATAGCAGTCGTCTCATCAAATATTATTTTTATTGTGAATATGCCAGTGAGTGAGCTTTTAATTTTATTTACAATCAAGCACACAACACGCTATTTGAATGATGATGTACTTAGTCAGTTTTGCTGCGGCAAGTCTCTTTATTTTCTGTTTATTTTCTAATATCACCTGTTTGTTTACATCATAGTTTGAGGCGGCCAGCTTAAATATTAAAAATCATTTACAGGTAAAAACAACAACGTACCTTAAACGTTTTCTTCTTTCGGAAATGTCACCATTTGCACGAACTTCATTTTCTATTTTTTGCGGAAAATTATCAGTGGATTCTGCCGCTTCCGCACAATTAGCGACATCTTCATCGCCAACCTGTAATAGTAAAATTATTAATAAATATTGTATATACGAGGTCTGTTCCATAGAAATCTTCTCGAGATCTTTTAAATACATATTTAATTATTTTCAATCTCCTACATTTTTTTACTGATATTCTAATTTTTCTACTCTTTATATTTCTTCAATATTTTTTTATTAATATTTTCAGTAAATTATTCGAGTTCAAGGTCCAATAATTATAAAAAATTAATTATGTACAACCATTATTCTTTTTCAATATTTTGCTATCTGAATGGATAGTTCCTTCAGGGATAATACTTTCAAATTATTTTAACATTCAAAAAATTATTCTAAAAGCATTTGTTTTCAATGAAAACAAAATTTCCACATACATACTATGTACGTACATACATATATAATATTTAGCTTTGATGATACTACAACATACCTCTCTATTCATGCCGAAAAAAAATTTTTGTATCAAGCCTCCCTGTAATATAGTAATGTTTTTGTAATTACTAAATCATTTTTAAAATAAATAATGAACATCCTACGAAAACGCCCACAGCCTTTATTTTACAATAAATATAGGTTAAATTGAATTTTATATTTAGTAAGGATAGTTAATTGAATTTAAAAGGTATAGCCATGTAGATTTGAGTTTAAGTAATATTTGTTTGTAAAGAGATACATTTAAAAATAATAAGTCCCAATAGCATCCTATAATCCATCCAATTGAATTACCTTTACAACGAATTTCAGCTAAATTATTTTACTTACTACAATTTTATTTATTTATTTGTTCATTGAAATTTAAGGCCAAACTTATATACCACTTAATACCACATACATAATGCCTAAGTTTACAAAATTAATTCTAAGAATGCATCATAATAGAAATTGTAAAACATATTTTTTTCCCCCACTTTCATTAAACCTAAACTGCCAATTGTCAAAGTATTTTTCTTTTCTAATCTGCCACTATTTCAAATACAATTCGTTATGATATATATTTATAAAATGAATTAATTACTTTACAGTGCCTGTACATACGTCATTCAATCTACATCGAGTAAACCAACTTTTGAAAGGTCATTCGTAATAAGAGCGCCATTCATATTAGATGCTAAGAATTTTATTATATAATATGTACATAATATTGAATGTTTTCAAAATGTTTAAATTTCACTGATAATTTGGCGTACAAACAGCTAAAGCCACAACAAACAATACATTTTTGATATTATATAATACGTTTAATTAAGTTTGTACACTTTTCTGCTTTATATTCTCTCCTGTTTTGACTAACATTCGCATCCAACTTAAAAATATTATTTTATATATATTCCTTATCATTTTATTTGATTAACCGCATATAAGCTTCATTAAAATAATTTTAAAAAATTATACATAAAAAAATCGTGATAAGTTTCTAGATAAAAATACGTAAAACATGTCCATATGTAAAGCATAAGTATATATTAAATATTTTTTATTGCAAAACATGCAAACATAAGTATGTTAAAAAAGCTGAAGAAGTTCTAAAACGCGAATATGTCCACAAATTGCACAGGAAAAATCGTACAATTGAATTGCATATTTGTGTTTTACCTGATTATAAGTAATACAAATTATGGTGTTTCTATTATTTACATAGAAATTTTGGGGAATTCACACAGTCATATATATATATATTTTCATAGTAAAAAAAAAAAACCAATTAACAATTGTTTAAGACATTATGACAGTATGATCGATATCATGCCTTGTGAAACCCTCAATAATGACTTTGTAGCGGGAAAAGAATCAACTAGAGAATTATTTAATTATGTGTATGTATACTTACCAAAAAACTTGGCCTATCGTTGTTTGAATTACTCATGATTATGTTATTGTTAATTTTGCTCGCCACTGTAAGATTTTGCTCAAAGTCTGAGCAATTTCTTAAACTATCACAAATTGCCTGTGATTCTTTAATGCTCTCACTTGAAAACTGGACCCTTTTTATGCCTTTCGTTGAAGAATTTTTGGAACTATTTTTCTCAATATCTAATCAAAATATAAACAAGAAAAATTATTTATTATTATTGCGACACACACTTAATAGAAATCTCTTAAAAATACCCCGAGTTATAGGCGGTTGATAACGAGTCCTTAAAAGAGCCAATAAAATTATAATAAAACTGATGGAGATTAAGAAAGTAGCTAATAACATCGGTGAATTTGTAGTCTTTCTTATTTAATTAGTTTTATTTTATTTTATTTTCATTTTTTATTTATTATTATTTTCTGCCTTTACTTTGCTCTGTTTATAGAAATGTTTCAAAGTCAAATCAATGTTATATAACTATGCAACTTCTATATGTATGTCATAAGCGTATAAGCGCAGAGGGAACTCGTGTTGTTCTATATTTGGGAAACGGTGCTGCCTAAGCAAAATCAATTCAGTTGTTTGTGTTAGGCCTTAGAATAAGTGATAAGCAGAATCACCAGATGGGATGAGCTATAAAAAATTAAAATATGTATTTTAGTTTATACATATTTATACGCATATATGATGTATGTATATTCACTGTATACAAATTTGAATTTTAATCAAACAAAATAATATTATTGAAATCATATAAAACTCTTGCGCAAACACTTTATGGGTTAATCTAAAATATAAAAGTATAATGTTGTAAAAAAAAAGAAAAGTAAAACTCAATAATATGTATATGTAAGTATCTATGTATATAATGTAATTACGCAGAAATTGTATAACGTGAATAAATTACTATAGTTTTGTGAAAACGCGTCAGAAAATTTCTATTTAAAATAAATTTTTTCCTTATTTAAAATCAGCGGTTAATTTTTAAAAATATTTCTGGTATTGAAAAAAAATTAAGCTTCACTAAGTACAACGTTCAATTAAAACAATTGTAATTAATGCTTATTTATTCGTAAAGAGGGAATGGGGTAACAAATATGTACATAAGTATATATATGTATGTACATATGTATTTACAGCAAAACACGTTTATGGTGAAAATAGACCGAAAATTTTAAATAGTGTTCGGTATACGAGTATATGTTTTAATAAAACAAAATTAATGCATCTTTTATAAATAAATTTGTCCTATTTTCAACAAAATTTCCAAATATGAAATCCTGATGAATACTTCTTTATTAAGGGAAAATATATGCTATTATATATTGATAAAACAAAATCCATTTCTATATTATTTGTTATGAACATCTCCAGCCAGAAATTTTGACTCTTCTCATAAAGTAAGTATGTACTGTATACTTATACATAAGTATGTACCAATATAAGAATTTACGAGTAGTTTACGAATATACCGCTTTCACAGTAATCGTTTACCGCTTCACACATTAAATAAAAATTAAATAAAATTGGACTGTAGTTTTATTGCTTATGTAGGATACCCCGATAGCCAAGTGAGAGTACTGTACTAAACTATTAAACAGATGGTTGCTGATTAGATTCGGGACAATTTAAAAGAAAATTGATGAGAAAGAATTAAAAAAATATTATAGAATTCAAGCCATAGTACATTTTTACCTGTCCATATTCTAGTAGATTTTGTTTGGATTGAAATCTTTATCAAAATCTATACCGTTTACACAGCATTGTTTTTCGACATTTAGCAATATTTCATTTTCATTATAAAAACAGATTCTAAAAATTTTTACTTTAAAAATTTCAAACTGTCTATACTTCAAATGTAAAACCATACCACATTTTGAGTAGATTTATCTCAAATTTTCTGAGCTAGGTTTCGTTTTGTATGGGAAATCGAGTAGAAATGAATTAGATTCCGATCAAATTTCTCACTAACTAAATGCACTAGAAACTTTCGTCCTTTTATTTTTATATATTTTTTAGTGTTCTAACAGTAACAAGAGTCGGATGATGGTCAATCGGAGTTATCACTTCAATATTCTAAATGATGTCATCTGTACTGATATTGGAGTCTATACTTCAAATAAATATGAAAATAAATGCGTTTAGGAGAGACTGATTAAATATATGTATCTTCTAAAGAAGTCATAAAAATTCTGAGATTTTAATACAAAAGAACTGAAATTTTAGCACATTTCCATTTGAGTTTAATAAAAATTTTCATTACAAAATTTTTTGTAATGCCTTTAACTAAAATATAAGGTCTCTTCAACACATTCAGCAGAGAAAATTGTGGGTTTTTTTCTTCTTTTTTAGCAAAGAAAATAATGTTATATTAAATAACAATAATTTATTTGTACACCCATAGTTTATTGTTGCTTATGTGAAAGTAATTCACAGTTTCAATTAAAAATTTAAGAAAAACTCTGTTTTCATGTAGATTTGAAGGAATGAGTATTTCTTTTAAATTTAAGCAATAAAAAGAACAAGAGCAAATTTGACATGGGATGACGGAAAATTTTAGAAAAATATTTTCTCAACTTAGCTTCGTAGGAAGTCGAAAAAATACTTTGGAAGCAATGAAAATGTCATTCCTCAAAAACAGCTTAAATTTTTTTTACTGTGTAGCAACATCGATTACTTTTTGTGCCTGAATAGTTATTTCTGTGAAATATTTCTTACGAGGCAATAGTTTTCTGCATTATAAAAAAAATATATTACACAGCAAAAGGATTCGGTGTTCATTATAACCAAATTGTACTGTAAATTAATCATTTAAAATTATTTATGTATGAACATACAGATCTATGAATAGAATTTGGCAGTTCATGTCAATGCCTTCTACTTTTTAAATCACAAGTTTAATTTAATCTAATTTGTTTAGATGTGTATTTGTACTATTCTTTCATTTTCTCCCACTTTTTTCATAAGAACTGGTATTAAATTTTGTTTATTAATTAATTTAAGAAAACTCAAGTAACTTGCACTTAAGAATAGTTATAAAAGTATTATGTAATACCCTAAAATGTATGAACATTTTTCGTTTCCTATTTAAAATCGACATTCGATATTGAACGACATTTCAAAACATTTCAAGAAAATTTAGTTTTGAGTCTCGATCGATATCGAATGCCGTGATTTTCTCCATGCGTCTTCCGTACTCAATAGTAAAAATTTTACAACAACAAAATTGCTTTAAAATTGTGATGCCAATTCTGAAAATTTTAAAACTAGGATTTACTGTCACAGATCGTAATTTATTGATTGCGATGAAAAATTGAAAATCAAAAATTATGTTACCTAAGCTTTTTCTACATCAAGGGCACAATATGCATAAAACGTTAATTTAAAACTAAATTCGCTACATTGTAAAAATAAATAATCCTTGAAATGTTCCCTTATGTTATAAACAAACCTGTTTTCGAATTTTTAAGCACATTATTAGTTTAAATAAATATTAATAAAAATAAATCAAAATTATTAATGAGAGTCCCTGAAGAGAACGAAGAAAACTGTTCACACTTTTTCTTAAATTTAAAATTAGATTTAAGATTTTTCACGTAACTGCTTTCAATATATTCCCCTCTAATGTGTAAGTTATTGTCGACATCACGTCAACCCGACAGCAAATTATAGGCAATGGAGTATTTGTAGTCGATAATTAACTACTTGCCGATAGCAGTAGTTAATTCCCTAAGGCCTGCTCAATGTCAAGTGGCTGTCAATAATTGCCGATTGTCCACGCAAACAAATTGCAGTCGACAAACAAACACCAGTTTTTTAATTTTTTCTTAAATTGTTTGTTCTATTGCTCCAACGGAATTTATAACATAACCTTTGTGTCGAATGACATTTTTTAATTTTATTTTAATTTGGTTTTTTTATTGCTTTAAAAAGAAAGCAGCAATAAAGAATTTAATTCGTCATGCTGCTCTATCTTGTCAAGCTCCATATTGAAAAGAAACAAAATTTATTGTGTTAGATAATATGGTATCATGCTGAGTGGACTAATCCGCCTGGGTATATGTGAACTTAATAATTCAATACTAAGTAGAATAACAGCAATAGCCGTACACCTATTTCCAAATTAATACCATAAATTTTAACTTCATAAAAATTAAAATGTTAATTGAAACGTTTGAATATTAATACTTTTTTTATTTTAATCTTTAACTTTATTGTCACTTCTTATTAAAAATTAAATGAATTTGAAAAGTACATCACTTGTCTATAACAAATGTAAATTATACGAATTTTTACGTTTTTTTATACCTTGAACTTTTTACTGTTTGTATTTTGTTCATTAATAGAGCAATTTTGTTAATATATTGTTGAGGTTTTATTGTATATTTACATTTAGGTGACTTTAACTATATTTTTTAAAATTTCAAGTTTATAATATTATTTGATACACTATTTTTTATATTCTAATTAGAATGATTGAAAAACATATTAGACAACTAAGGTTCGTTCTTATTTAATTTTTCTATATAAAAGAAAACCGCGACTTAAGAGTTTCAAATTATAAATGGACTTAAATCGTCGGCAATTGGTTAACGACTAAGCGAGAGTCTATTTAACAAAGGCCATTATCAATTCCTATTATTATTTTTTTAAACTAAAAATTTTATAAAGAAAATTTAAAACATTTAGAATATAGACGTGTGAAAATTAACAGCACACCATAACACAACTAAGCATTTGCTAAAAACATAAGAAAATTTTTATTAAATTAAAACGTTAAATTAAAAGCAAATATTATGCAAAAAATTGCTGTTATGCACTTAATAAAGATATTAAAATCATGCTTTAAACTTAATTGAACTTTAACAATCTATTATTAATACGGCTAAAAAAAAGCTTTGTTTCATCGATATCCAAATTTAATTAATTTAAATTAATCAGATGCTATAATAAATTTAATTTAATTAATTGTAATAAATAATAAAGTCGTAATTGTTCAACACTATTTTGTAAAACCAGAAATATAGCCGTTAAAAATTAAAATTAATAAAAAATTCTCATACAATAATTATTCAATGTACACCAAATATTTTTGGCCCATGATAACAATTTTAATTTTACTAGTATTATTATTTATCTTTCATCATGAAGTTGGCGCGCTTTGCAAATTTTTAGCGAATTTTTATGCGTTATTTAAGCTGAAAACGATCTTTCACAGGTCTATAAAGACAGAAAGTTCGGGGGTAGCTGACATTTCGTTAAAACTAAAGAGATGCACTAAATTTAGCATACCCTCAACTTATTTTATTTTTATATTAAAGAACTGTCTTTTAATCTTCATATAGTTTATATATTTGAACTTAAATTTATGAATAAATATGTATACTTTGTTCGTAAAATGCGAACCTTATTTCGAAATGGGGTAAAATTATCATTTATGAATAATCTGCATAACTTTTGTTTTGCTTTTAAAACAGCATTTCATATAATTGACTCAAAATGCTAGAATTTTGTCCACGGATGTGGAAAAAGAAGACTGAACAATAATATCACCCATAGGTTCTTTATGTACATATGTATGTGAATGTGAAAATATTCAGACCTACTATAAGTTAAGATTTGCACATTTAATTAAATATATGCATACACACGTATAAATAACTTATCCGTGGAATTTCGGTAAAACATCTTAGCTTTATTTACAAACTAGTTAAAATAGGGAAGAAATTGCGAGACAGATTCAATAATTATATATTTGAATTTTAAACTTAAATTAAATCGTGGAAATCGTTTTAACTCGATTTAAGAAGTTTCTTTACACATACTCACATACATACATATAAATGTATGTAACAAGCTTCTTTTTAACTTTTTGATTTCAAAAAAAAATTATTGTGATAATTAATTAAAAATATACATATTTTTTTATTATCTATCGACTTCCTTAATATTTTTATCTGAAAATGGAATCAAATTTTTTTATTTATTTATTTACAATTGGATTTCTGCTTTTAATAAAATATTATATATGAGCATTTCCACAGTCAGGAATCGTCGTTTGTACGACTTTGAATTTGAAAAAATAGTATATATATATATATATATATATATATATATATATATATATATATATATATATATATATATATATATATATATATATATATATATATATATATATATATATATATATATAAATCGTTTAGTTTCTATAATCTTTGCCCAAACTCAGCAATTATGAAATATCAATGTGAAGTCTAAAAGCCATTTACAGAGTGAAATTAAATACTTTCATACTTATGTGTATATATGCACTCGTACTTACATACATACATACGTTTGACATAACACAAAATAAGTTAAAAACAAAAAATTAAAAGTTTTAAAAATTAAAACTAAGACTAAGTATGAGAAAAAAAAACAAAGTATAAGTGTCCAAATTATATAAAAAATGGTAGATCACAATTTCATGAAGGAAGAATTATACAAACAAGACGTGATATTTGTACCGCAAAAATAAGGACATACTTGCAAAAAATTACAAACTCAATGAAAATATTGTTTCTTCAATATCTAATTTGATATCCTTTGTTTCCTAAAACAGTTTTTCCTTCCCTAGGCTCCACTTTAAAAAATCCATTGATATAAAATGTATTGTATTTTGATTCCCTAATAAAATCCACTTCCTACAGAGTTTTGGGACTTTACTTAAATGCGTTTTTATAAAATTTATACGCTGGCATCTGCTCACGTTATTTATTCTTGTTCTTTGAGCACAAGATCGCGATAGGCTTTAAGGTTTACGCTAGAATTTCTAATTGCATGATTATTCCCAATC
Source organism: Germaria angustata (assembly GCA_963681545.1). NCBI lineage: Eukaryota > Metazoa > Arthropoda > Insecta > Diptera > Tachinidae > Germaria > Germaria angustata. Next base: position 91,872,662 of record OY813002.1, read on the forward strand.
AAATTATACCAAAAAATCCATAGTTTTGCGTTGCGATTGAATGATTGTTAGCTAATTTTTTTTTAGCTAAGGATAGTTTTCTAAAACAGAAATATTCGGCTTTTTAGTTAAACAATCTATGAAGTTATAATTTCTAATTAGTTTCAAAATACATGTGTTCTACAATAGAACTATTGTTACGTGTAGATTAAATATCGTTCATAACGATATTTACCGATGGAGAATATAAATATCTCGTATTCTCTTCCAGTAAATCTTAATAATGATACTTGAACAAACCCTGCAAAAGTACCATACTCGGGTACTAATGTGGTGTATGGCGCACGTTACGCCAACTAGTAGACAAATTTACATTTCCTGCCATTTCCAATCATGAAACAGTTAAAAAATTAATAAAAAACATTCTCTCTAATGGTGCTGTCTGATGAGATTTGAACTGGAGCCAATAATGAAAAATTATGTTTATTTGGTTAACAAGAGATGTATCTCAACTAAAATCACTCAACGGCTTAATAATAATTGTTTAAATTAAGAATTATTATAATAAAATACTTAATAATCATTAAAAGTGTAAACCGTAATTTTTTTAATGCTTTAATACAAAAATAATAGTTCAGTCAAGAATAGGTGTATGTATATACATATGTATGTATGTACATATGTATGTGAAATTTCCAACTATTCTATAATTTTTCACTTATCTGTTCAAAAAAATCGCGTTTCTAAATCATATCATACGATTACAACTTCAAAATAATCTTATTTATGTACATACATATGTATTACAAAATGAAATGATAACAGGTATATAAATAAGAATGTGCGCACTCTTTTACATACATATGTACATATATTTATAGTACATTACTGTATTATTATTAAGTGACACATGTACTTACTTAGGTACAGAATTAGAAAATTTATATGAAAAAATTTTAAATATTACTTTTAGATTCTGTACGCATGTAAGTACATATATCGTGCATACTTACACATGCATAAAGTATGTATGTACGTATGCACGTGTGAGCCGACTTGGCCATAGCCACAGCCATATCTCAAAAATTCTAAATTTGTTATTATGTTTACATGTGCATATAAAAAATAAAATAACAAACATACAATACATACATACATACATATGTAGATATGTACATATGTGTATCTGAAGCCAAACAGAAATTATACCCAAAAAGTGTCGATATGTATGGAACTAACACCTTCAAAACTTTAATTGCATTTTACCAAGTTTGACTTATTTTTTAAATATAACTATAATGCATAATCATATGTTTGCATGTGCATACATATGTATATGTAACTATATGTAGTATAAGTATGTAACTGAATATTATTAAGCATGTATAGGTCATCTGCATGAATACACTCAAACTGCTTTAGAATCAATCGTTTTTTTTTAACTCGTGTCGTGCCATTAAGCGCGCTGCAAAAACAATTATTTGCATATCGTGCTTTTTGTTAATGTCTCTCAGTGAGAACAGTAAACAAAAGAAAACACAGAATTAGTTGATACATTGAAGCTTAAAAACGCAAAGCAATACACTTTTTTGAAGTTTAGCTAAATAAATTTGATATTCAAGATTCGATCTCCGAAATAATTATTTTAAAATCTATTGTTTGTTGTTGGCTTAGTTGAGTATATGAATGTCTGCATTTCAAAACTTCCACTCTATGAATGGTTTTTACTACAAAGATATAAGAATATGTATATATATATATATATATATATATATATATATATATATATATATATATATATAAGTATATACTTATATATATATATATATATATATATGTATATATGTATATATATACATATATGTATATATATATATATATATATATATATATATATATATATATATGTATATATACATATATATATATATATATATATATATATGTATATATACATATATATATATATATATATATATATATATATATATATATATATATATATATATATATATGTATATATATACATATATATATATATATATATATATACATATATATATATATATATATATATATATATATATATATATATATATATATATATATATATGTATATATATATATATATATATATATATATATATATATATATATATATATATACATATGTATAAATGTATATATATATATATATATATATATATATATATACATATATGTATGTATATGTACATATATTCGAAAATTGTAGTTAATTGAGTGCAAAAGCATCCGCAGATTTTGTTTCTTCGCCAAATCGAAGTTAGTTGAAAGCTCGAACCTCCACATATTTTTTGTCCTCGTAAATCGTAGTATTTGTAATAGTTAACATAGGGTAGTACTCTGTTCTTTGGCTATTAAAATACCGAACATCTTCGTGTTATTATTTACAAAGTATCAAACAACAATTCTTGAAGCAAAAGATTTTAAGGCTTCTCCCCAACTAATTGTTAAACCCATTCGAGCTTTTGCAAAATGCATTTTGTTTATTGTGTTGAGCATAAACGATTTGGTTTAGCGACCAATGAAATGTCGGCATAATGTCGGCCACAACAAAGAATGCATTTTGCATTACGGATCAAAAAACTGGTTATGCTATTGTGGAATTAAAAAAATACACTTCGTACTTAAGCTTCGTTAAAGAGAAAATAAATATAAAAAATCATAAATTTTTAGTACAGCTTTGAAAAGCTTATTTATCATTCATGCTCCAAATACCAAAAGTTCTTTCTTTACAATGTTGTACTTAACCTGCATTAACACGATTTCAAATTCTAAGATTTAACACATGCACATACCTAGTGTGTATAGTTATGGCGCGAGATTTTACATCCAATAGGAAACCACAAGGTCAGCGTGATTAAACTGCAATATTTCTGGGAATGTATACAAAACAATACGAAACAACATGGTTTTTGTTTTGAAGAGAAAATGTAAAAAACAAACTTGAGAACAAAATATCTGTGTTGCCGATATCTAAAAAAGTCCAAAAATTTTTGCACACTAATGCGATTATAAATATACTATATTATGTACTTGAATACAAATATAATTAAGGTACAAAACATACAAATTCCACAAAAAAAAAAAAAATAAAATCTTTAATTCTGTAAAGGCATTTATTTACGTAAAGTTATAAATTATTTCAAGTAACACGTAAGTTGTTGAAATATTAATACCTATTTTGTGACTAGAAAATAACAAATTATTTAAAAAAATGTACAAATTAGCATGTCCAATCTAAGCGAAAATTTTTTATAAAAATATATACTCAAGAGAATTAAACCATCCTCGACAATTACAAAGCTCAAAAGCGACCTCATTAAAAAATTTCAAACTGATTACCGCATAAACAGTTACAAAATATAATTGTTTAAATAAACGATTTATATATATATTTAGTAACAATGTTATCTAGCATGTATTAGGCAAAAGAATCAAAATATTTCTTCTGAAATTATGTCCATGTAAATTTCGCTTAGCACTTGGTTTTGATAGTCAATGATAGCCTTCTTTCTATTTAAACAAGTTAACTAAACAAATCGTCACTTTAAAGAAATAAACATATGTACATGCATAAATAAATTCTATGTGTTTTTCAAGATGAAATCCACATTTTTAATGTTTTTTTTCATACTATAGCATGTATGTACTCGTATATGTGCATATCAAAAGAAAACATTGAAATAATCCTATCGAAAAGCTGCAATAAACTCTAAATATTTTTAATGCAAAGATTTTCTTCTCTACATTATTTGTAACACTAAAAAATTTCAAAAAATATGTATAAAAGAGGCAGTTGATTATTAAGTGATTCAAATTGAAAAACAAATCATATTAAAACTAGTTTCTTAATCAAACATGAAAAACCATTTAAATAAAATTTTTGAAATCTTGCCGTATTTTAAAATTAAAAGACCCGAACAATTACTAAGCCCTCCTAAAGTAGTATAAGGGCGTACTTACATATGAATGTATAAACAGGTCAATATACTACATATATATTATGGTACAAATAACTTTGTAGCTTGTACTGCATTTAAACACTGGCATTTTGTTATCCAAAGTTTTGAAATTGCAGTAGAGAGGGAAAATCAGAATGAAAGGGTGTACAGATTTTCTTACACTCGGAAATTCGTTTTTTCCCTTCGTAGTTTACAATTCTACATATTCATTCAATCAAAAGAACGCAAACTTCATGGAAGCAAAACTTTTGTGTCTGAACAGTTTAAAAAAAATTAAAACAACTTTGTGAAAGTAAACTTTAACTGCGGTACTCATAAAAATTATTGTATGTTTATTAAGGGCTTATTTGACAAATTTCTATGGGATATTTGTCAAATAAACCTTTAACAAACACAATATTTTTTATGAATAAGGCCGTAACTGTCTAAATGCAGTCTTCGTTAGAGAAAAATAGCGCTCGTAAATATATTTAAGAAAATATAATTAAATCAATCACAGACATATTTAAAAATATTTAATCGAAATAAAATATTACGGCAAATCAATATAATCGAGTTATGGCAAGCGCAAGGAATGGTAACACTTAAAATATACTTGTACGTATGGATGTACTCGTATGTATATGTATATGGATGTGTGGAGAGACGAGAAAGCAACAACAAAAATTATATACGTTGGAGTTCGATATAAAGGTTCTAACAAACTTTCTTTTATAACGATCTAACGTTAAAGCGAACTTTCGTTTACAATTAGCTACGCTAATAACTCCCTATTGTTATTCTTTAAAATACCTATAGACTATTCATTATTATTGAGTATTTTATTGCATATTGCCGTTTTGCTCCACACTACTCAATATTTTTATAGACATTGCTTAAACAAAGCGCACACGTACTTATGTATGTATATATGTAAATACGGTTAAGCAAATTGTAAAATTATTTTTTCGTGAAACCCAAAAATTAAATAAATTTGCATAGCGTAATTAAAAAATATAAAGATAATATTTTTTTTGGTGGCAAAACGTTACTGTACAATGTTTTCAAGACATTACATAATATTCTTTTTAGCGCAATATAAATGGAGACATCATTTTGATCAATATATTGGGTAACCTGCTTATAGAATAAAGAAATTGGAAATTTTATTGTACAATATCAATTATTAAAAATAATATTGCCAGTGTGTGGGTACCTATAAGCAGCAAATACAAAACTTTTTAATTTTTACACTTACTATATCGAACAAAAGTGATAAAAATATAAGATAAATGAAGTTTCTGAGCAGATATGCGTGTCTTATAAAGAAAGTAATATCAGAAAAAATTTCAATCTATCCAAATATTGCGGTTGGCTTAGCTGCGTATAGAGTACCTACATTTCATTGGCGCTAATCAAATAATACACTTTAGCCCAATCATGTTTCAAAGTCATATACTATGTTAAAACATACAAATAATATTTGAGAGTTCCATAGAGTAAGTATATGATTTTGAATAATTTAAAACCACGACTCGGGCAAAGTGTACTGATGATGTTATTAGTATCAGTGAAATGCAAACATATACTCGTACACAGCTAAGCCAACTGTAAACAAAAGATTTTAAGAAATCCCTTGGACAATATCTTGAATAATTTGTAAAAAATATTAGAAAAAAATAAATATTTACTCCGGTTGTAAGGAGCTTCGTCTATAAGGAATTAAATTGCACAGATCATTTTTTAGTTCGTTAAAACACAAACCCACTGTATATGAATGAAGCAAAAAGAAATTACAACTATTTTATACATTTCCACTTACTACATAAATTGTACATACATATATTTTTCGTTTACCAGATATTTTGTACAATTGCATATTTAACACACTATTTTTTTATCATACGATTATATGTGATATGTACATGGAAAGTGGTTTGTTCTTTCTGCTTAAGATTATAAAAGAAGGTTGATTACCCTTTCATACACATCCATGCATACATAAGTACATACATATGTAAGTACATATATTTTAGTACACAAACCAAGCACTGTAGAAAAAAATCACCTGATGTTGACGCCTTATGGCCTGATGTTTACTAGTCTTAAAATGCTTGAATTTAACTATTTATGTTCTTTACCTGTTTCCATGTTAATTTGTTATCCTTTTTTCTCTATTTTTTTTGGAATATTGTTTAATTTTTCCAAATGGAAACTTATTACAAACTTTTTGATTTTTTTTTTTTTTTGAGTTTTTATTTCCTTGTAGAAGTTTACTTTCTTTTTGTTTACACTTTTAGTTTCTATACCGTATATTGTTCGTACATTCGCTTAGGGTTTCAAATTAATTTATTAAATATTCTAATTGATCAATACAATTAGTAATTATTTTTTGCCAAATTTATTTTTATTGATAACTTCTGCAAATGAACTTGATTGTAATAAGATGTGCGGTTATTTGAGAAATGTTCTCTGTCCACCTTAAAAATAGGGGTGCCACCAGATGAAAGCAAATTGTTTCATTGGTTATTAGATAAAATTTTCAAACCGTGCAATAAATTTTAACCTCGTATATTTCTGTTTTTTTTTTACTATTTATGTATATACACATCAATTTTATTATTATTCTTTCAATGAAGAAATATTAAAGGAATATATTTGCAAATATGTATGTACTTTCTTTTTCATTACTGTGGCATCATGAGAGTTGTGCATATTCTCTTTTGAGAAATATAAAAGAACATTGTTGTCAAAATTGTATAATGGCCGAAAAAAACAGCAGAAATTACAAGTAGAAGAGCATAAATTATAATTCATAGAAAGCAGTGTTGCCGGTCTTAGACTAATATATTGGAATAAAAAATTTCTTCTGGATAATAACGAATATCATAATGATGTTTGATTGAAGTTAGTGTTACTTTCAATGCCGCTTACGGCTTTGTAGACAGACAGAGATAAACTAATATGCCCAACGGAGATGTATGTAGGTGTATGTTGACAAAATCATTATACGGTTGAAATCAATGGATAAATTATATTTTCATACAACATACAATCAATAATGGGATATTATGCGATTTTCGCAACAATTTCCTTTTGAGCTGCAATTTGCTTATGAATCTATATTATATTGCGCTATGCTGTGTCTTATCGGCAGTCGTTCAGATTGTAATTACTTTGTAACAAAAGTCAGCCAAACAATTTTGTGTTCTGGTAACTCAAACATATGTTGTATAACAACTCTGTATAATTTGTAACACATTTCCCGGTGTTTCTTTGTTTACGATTGTTTTTAGCGGGTTTCAGTGAAATTCTTTAATTATAAAAAAAAATCTTTAAAATGTTTGAAGTTGAACCCATAATTGTGGATCATAAAGATGTAATACACGATGTTGTATTTGATTATTATGGGCGCCGGATGGCCACATGCTCCAGTGATCAAACTGTTAAAGTAAGTGAAAATATGAATTGTTATGGTCAGTATAAGTACGTATGTAAGTATTCATTCATTTATTTCAAGATATGGGATGAAAATGATCAAGGGAAGTGGTCTGTAACATCAAGTTGGAAAGCACATTCCGGTTCTATATGGCGGGTATCTTGGGCCCATCCGGAATTTGGGCAAGTTTTGGCCACATGCTCTTTTGATCGTACCGCTTCTGTATGGGAAGAAGTTCTGGGTGAAAAGGTAGCGGCTACTATGACACCCTCCAGACGTTGGGTTAAACGTACCATTTTGGTCGACTCCCGTACAAGTGTAACTGATGTTGAGTTTGCCCCAAAATATTTGGGTTTACTTTTAGCCACTGCATCAGCTGATGGCGTGATACGCATATATGAGGCTCCTGATATAATGAATTTGAGCAATTGGCCCGTGCAACATGAAATCACTAATAAATTGCCATTGAGCTGCTTATCTTGGAACACATCGACGTATATGTTATCTTCACAATTGCTAGCTGTGAGTTAAAATAAAATTTTGATGCAACTTAAATTTTTAGACACATTTTTTTCAGGCTGGTAGTGATGAAACTGCCACAGTCACAGGCAAAGTGTTCATATTTGCTTATAGCGAAAATGCAAGAAAATGTGTAAAGGTGGATACAATAAATGATATAACGGACCCTGTCACAGATTTAGCATTTGCCCCAAATGCAGGACGTAGCTTCCACATGCTGGCTGTGGCCAGCAAAGATTTACATATCGTAAATATACGAGGAACAACGTAAGTATTGAACAAATAATGTTTACAATACATTTTGTTTCAAATAGCATACACATTAGAAATTCTTTTTAATCTTTTTAATTAAAACTGACTTATTTGATTATTCTCTGAAACAGAGAAAACAAAAAACATAAAGGCTTTAAATTTACACACGGCGTTTTGTAGTTCCAATATAGTTAACTAACCTGTAATATGAACACGAAAGTCTTTTGTGTGATCTCTCTGAATAGTGAACACACTTTAATGGATCTATTTGTATCTTGTGATTCAAAGTATTTACTTTGCAGACAACTTACTGTTTGACTAGATTTTATCCGAATTCCGCCTAGTTAAAAAACAAAATGTCTAAGTGAATCTAAACTACTTTTCAAAGTAAATTTCAATCATAAATCTATACTAATTGAGTTTTGTTTCGTTTCAGAAACAATTCTGGTTAAGCCTCTTTCTTTCCAAAAACAACCATAAGTATATAAAAACACGTTACACAGTAATGAAATTTTCGTTCGAAATGCTGCCCAAATGAAACTGGAAAGCTAATTTCCTTAAATGTAGAGTATTATGCATTTGTACTCAGTACCCCACGTTATTTGTACTTAACTTGCACATTTTCAAAGATAGTATTATGAAAATGAATTTCCCTATATATTGATATACGTATTAAGATTCAGGTCAATTTTACCGGACGCTTGTGTGTGCCAAAATATTATAACCTTACCAATTGGTAATGGATTTTTGTATACATGCATTAAATTACATTTAATTTCGCCTTTAAATTCAATTGCAAAATAATTGAAGTTTCATCAGACAAAGTGTTGCTACAAATGAAACTTTGTAATTTTTAGTTGTTATAAAATATTTTTTAATATTAACAATGCCATGAAAATTTATATTACTTTTATTTCGAGAGAAACACAGAGCCCGGCCCATAATTACAGACATCTCGGATATTTTCATGATAGATTTTTTGATCTAAAAATTATATACATACATATACAGATGTACATATGTATTTATAAAAGTAGTGAAATCGGCACAACATTTTCAAAATTTTTTTTGGTCATTGGTAATTGAAATACAATTTTTTTTTAAATCGATAACATCAGATATGTGGAGTATATTGTACGTATCTATTAAAAATTATGTACACATCTCACCAAATTTATAATAGAAAAATACAAATTAAACCCAAATAGAAAATTTTGAATTTGGTGCTTTTCCAGCGCTTTCTATAGGTATGTTTTCTGGAACACAGGACCTCCCTCAAATTGGTGAAATATTTTTTATTTTGATTGAAATATATTTTCACTACTTTCTAAACAAGGAGTTTTATAAAGAGGTTGCATCATTTTTAAAACTTTGCAATTCTTTTTCATCTCAACTTTTGTCTACGCAATCATGTGGATTAAAGCATCTATTATTTTTCAACTTTTTTGTTCCATTCCAAGAAAGTAAATGGGTAAATTTGAGCACAACAATTTTCTTTCTTTTTTCTTTACTTGGAAAGCAAGAGATATTTTGGAATCATTTCATGGTCATCATTTTTATTTGTGAACAAACCTTGAATATTCAAAGTGTATGTTTTTATTGCTATAGAGCTGCGGTAACATATTGCTTGATATCTCAAATCTTAATATCTCTTGTTATGTATACGAAAATTGGAGTTATATACGAGTACAATTATCTGAAGATATACCAAAGAGTTTCGATATTGAAGCTACCACTAACATCACATTTTTCCAAATTCGACTATTTTTTGTGGCTATATGGCATTAAAGGAGCAATATATTTGTGTGTATGGTTTGCACAACGGTTACGTTCCGGAATGTTGCAAGAGAAAAGCCAATTTTCTTCGTTATACCGATACAAATGAAATGGTGGTCTTTTATTGTGTGGCTACTGTATATGGGCACTTAATTATTGGAGCATTTTCTTGTTTCGATAATAGACGCCAGAAGTATAGGGTATAATGTTAGCAATGAAAAGCCGACTAGAAAGAAATTGATTTATTGGTATTTCGACCAGAATCGAAATTTACTTATATTCTATATTCACTGCAGAGGGTTAACTTATTTTGTATTTCAGGTCAGTTGTGAATAAATCTACAATTTCGCAACTTTAAAGTAAATTACTATTAATTTCATAAAATATACTATTTCTCCGTCTGGACATCGTATTGAAAAAGAAAAAAAAACATTTTTTACATTCATTTTTCAGCGACACCTCGGGGAGCTCCAAACTAGATATACAAACTGTTAAACATACCGACCATAATTGCCCAGTTTGGCGTGTTTGTTGGAATATGTTAGCAACAATGTTGATTTCAACTGGTGATGATGGTTGTGTGCGCATATGGAAAAGTATGAAATTTTGTAATAAGAACTATTTAAATTGAAAATGTTTGTTAAGCTAAAATTTTCTTTCATAATCTTTAGTGAACTATAGCAGAAAATGGAAATGTGCAGCAGTTTTAAAAGCAGAAGGTAGCGGTCCATCATATGAGCCGGCTCTTAATTCACCAACATTTGCTACTACAGCCGCAGCCACCGCTAAATATTATAAGAAAGGGATCATTAGCAATCCTAATCAAGTGCCTTGGCATTAAAATTCATAGGAAAAAGAATATTTAAGTTGAACACACAAAAGCACTTCAAATCAAACAAATCAATACAAAGGGATGTTTGAATTATGTAAGTCTGTTTATATTTATCATTTTTGCAATTATTATTAGGATTTTTTGTAATAAAAACATGAATTCAGGCGAACTATTAAATCAAATGATTTATAAGCAAAACCTAATGTTTTGTAAGCAACGGAAAAATAATGGTTTGATAAATTTATGGATATTCAAAAATCGACATGTCAATAATGAAGGTATATGCATATACGACGTACATACATATACATACATATGTAATTTCATATGTAGATTAACATACTTGCAACTCGTTTCCTGCAACAACATTTAATGAACCATTAATTTTTGTACTCAATATTATGAATATTCAAAGCGATAAGTTAAAAACAGATAGCATATAAATAATTTCATAAAAAATTATTTTCCACTTAATTGAATGTCACCACAATAAAAATAAGATTATTTTTGTTGCAACTTTTTAACGTGCCTACACATGTATACAGACCTGTACTTGCATTTATTCAATTTCGCTATATTCTTTATAATAATCAACATATGATTATTAAATATCTTCTGTTGTTGTAGTTGTTTTGATGGGAGAAGTCTAAAAAACATACAGTTAAACAGTCATAAAACCACCCCTATTCTTCACCTCTTTATTGTACATACATACATATCTGTGAAACTCTTAATAAAACATTGCTTATCATACTAAACAAAAAAAGCTGACGGGTCAAATACACAATTGCTTCTGTTGCTGTGTCGGTGCATGTGTATACTAGTCCTTTATGTGAGAAATTTCAAACTGAAGCCTGTTGATACTACCAGCTTTAATCACAAAATCGATTAAAAATAATCTCAAATTGAAGTTAAACACAGTGGTTTGCATTTGAAAATGAACGCTAAAAAATTAAGTATTATTCTTAAAATTTAAAATACTATTTTTAAAAAGGTGTTTTTTTTTTGTTTGTGAAAAACTAGATGTGTGTAAACATACAAAATACATAAAAATAACCGCAAGATAAAAAAATAAGAAAAATTACATGAACGGCCGTACTCCAAAAACTTTAAACAATTTTGAAACCATTGTTAGGTAAACTGAATACAAAAACAATTATCTGAAAATTTTAAACTAAAAGCATGTCCCTTTTAAACATATTTTATGTTTACTGGTTCAAAACTAAATTTTTATTTTAAATATCTCGTTTAATACACACATGAGGACTCATGGTGCATCGTAAATAAAACTTAGAAATCTTAGCACTTTAGTGGAAATTTATTATGTTTTCACATAATACAAAATTTAACAAATTATACAATTGAATCATAGTACTCAATCAAATTCAAAAGAAATAATAAAGAAAAAATAATTGTTAATGATGTACATACAGTCAAAACAAATAAAAAAAGGCTCCATATAGTACAAATACTCCTCATTGGAGTAAAAAGAATATGTATTGAGAATTCCTATTTATTCACTACATTTTTGTGTGATTTTATTTCATTTGTTTGTATCATGATAGAAAATCGTAATTTTTAAAAATAATTTATTTTGCTTTGAAATAAACAATTGACCAATCGATTGAAATTTGATCGCTTTTGTTGATCATGAACTACAAAATGCTTTTCAACAAAATTCCATAAATCATAAAATAGAATAGCATTTTTAAAAAAATTTCTTAACGTTTTTGGAGCGGTATACATTCAATCCATTACCTGTACCTGTCAAACAAAATTCAAATGGGACGCTTTTGTGGAAAAACTTGTTGATAAAAATGTTTTTATGTAAATATATCAAATGATTACTTGTTAAAAACTCATTATTTCAAGTACACAGCTCCAAAAGAATAAAGTTCATGGAATCCTTCCCAATTACAGGGTGTTCATAAGCATTAGTGAAGACGTCACGTAATTTTTGATATTTCGTTCTATGTGCATCCGGGATTTCAGGATTTTATTGTAATAATAAATCAAAGATATTTTTATGAAAGTAAAATGAAAATTAATTCATTTAACTATAATATGAAATAATTGTTTTCAGCTTTCACTTTGCAATACGCAAAGTACAAGTTATTTATGTTAAGTGTTGCATGGTGAATCAAGTCAATATTTGTATACATATTTTGCAAATGAAATGTAAAAATATACTACACCACCTTGCAAGTGCTCTGTAACAAGATTATTTACACAGGATTTCGGATTCGACTTGTATGAAACATAAACATTTTTGATGCAAACCTAAACTAAATTGAGAATATATAAATGGAACGTATGTTTGGCTCGTCTTATTTTAAAGCAATGAAAAACATATTTCTCTTTTCTAAAGAAGAATATACAGATGTATAAATAAATTTATATATAAGGTTAACAAAAAAAAAATATATATTAAAACAGAGAAAACCGAGCACTCCCCGATCGCAAATATGTACAAAAACTATTCCGGTTCTTTAACATACATACTCCTTTTAAAGGACACAGTCTGAATTTTCAATTGAAGTTGGTACATGTACAGTTACATTGTTCGAAAGAATCAAACACATATTTATGTATGTATGTATAAAAGGAATTATCTCTACATATTACCGAAATTGTATGATTTTCCTTCGAAATATTCACAATTTCAATCTTTTTTCTTCGTTTTCTAAATTGTCATTTTAAAACACTGTATTGTTTTAGGTAAATAATGTCCAATTGGAAGTTAAAATTAAGAAATATGTTTATTAATCTATAAGGGAAGAAGTTATATTTTCCTATAGGAAAAAGGAGCAAAATTATATTCTGATATGTATAATGTGCTTTTTTGTAAGTTGACGAGAGATATAAGGGTGACTTTGTTTTCTTTATGGTACAATTGTATGGTAAAGTTGGAACGTAGTGGTGTTGATTGCAAACGGCGTGGGAAGTCACTTAAATTTTAACTCTCACGTGCTATTGTTATTGCTTAAATGTATGTATGTAGTTATATCATTTTCTAATAAAAACCATTAAAAATTACCCTTAAAAGGCTTTTAAAAAAGTTGAAATAAAAATATTAATTTTTCGCTAAATATCAATTTTTCAAGGAAAATAAAACACATATATGAAAATCATTTCGTGAAGTTTATTAATGAGTTTTGCGGGCAAACCACTTAACCGATGAAGCTCAAACTTACACTATGAATACCGCCTCATACATAAATGTTTTAAGTACTTAATATCGAAATTTATTATTCGGGAGAATATCCCGACTAATCGTTAGAAACAATTAGTTTTTTTGCAAAATGCATTGAAAAAATGTTTGTTGTGGCTTTAGCTCTTCATATGCCGACATTTCATTGGTTGCTAAAACAAAATCGTCAGTGAAGTTTAAGCAGTTTGATAACATTCAACCTCGTATGTTTATGCCACATAAAACAAATACAATATGAGAATTTCAATATTGCATATGAATTACAACAAATACATAATCATAGTAGGCTTAGAATGTTTTTATACAAACAACACAACAAACAATTATACTCAATGTGAGTCTATAAAAATTTAGCTTTATATATTCTATAGAAATTTTATATCATTATAGATAAAAACATTTCACTTTTGTTCGTTAAGACGGGAGCAATACAATATTTGTCATACACAGTACAACACCGCTCAACGCAACATTCGATCAACGCAATTCCTCGATTATTGCAACTCGAAAATTGTTCGCATTAATGACTATTTTAGCACAACTTTTCTCAAAAAAAAAAAAAACAGTTAATTCAACTTTCTTATTAAAGTTTCGTCGATTTTATTGGCTTTTCCTTTTATTTTTTTAATTTTTCTTTTTATTTGAGTTTTTCTTTTTAAATTAAATCTCGTAATATTATTGATTGATTGAGAAAAAAATGGCCTTGAATGACATAATACACATGTACGTGGTCTGTTCAAAATAAAAGGTGAATTTTGAAATTTCTCAGGCTATGTGCATTCGTTTACCTATTTTTTATGTTGGTACACTTCTCTCTTGAGTTTGTTTTTGTTTAGTTTAGTTTTGTTAGGCATAACAGTTAGAGATGTTTTGCTTATTCGGCGATTTTCTGCCATTGGCATATCGGTTGTCTCATGACATATAATTTTTTCGCAAATTTCGGACATGAAGCGTGTGGCAGCGAAGCTCGTTTCAAAATTGCTAAATTTTGAACAAAAAACCGTCGCATGGGAATGACGTTAACGACGATCCAGATTTGCTTAAGCAAGTCAATACTGGTGACGAATCATGGGAATATGGTTATGACATCAAAACCAAAGTCCAATCGTCCCAATGGAAGAGCCAAGACCAAAATCGCCAAACAAGCAAAACAAGTCTACCTGTTATGACTCTCACAAACAAACTAAACTGAACACAAACAAGCACAACTAAGAACATACATACATATGTTCGCTCGTGTCGAACCAACCTATAAAAAAAAAATCGCTAATCGAATGTACGTTTTGATTATTTTATTGTTTATAATGAAAACATGAATTGGCTAAGTATACTGATAATTTGGTTAGCGCCAAAGAAAATTGTTGTAAATTTAAAAACTTTAAAATAAATTAAACTGAATGAGCACACCAGTCTTTTATGTAAAACTTTAAGTTTAATAAAAAAATTAAAAAAAAAACGCGGAGAGAAGAGTTGTAAAAAAATTTAAGCTTTTTGTCTGTTTTCTCATTTCACCACATGTCCTCTCTATAGTATCCCTTTCACAAAAGAAGTAACACCTTAATAGTAGGCATTCATTGCCAGAGTGTTACTTCTCTTTTTAATAGCTCCATGTACAACAAAGTCTGATTTCGCAATTGACTAAATTTCTATTATTTGCATTAAACAGGATTGCACTACATACATAAATACACATATAAGAATTAAATGATATTCATTCATATGGTACGATGAAGTTCCAATAGCTACCTATAGGTAGACATTGAAAATGTTTCATATGGAATGACATTTTAATTGACTCAAACTATCAGCTAATGTATCTTTTCGACTTCTTAGGAAGTTATTCTGACAATATCTAAATTAAGAATACTTCATTTTTATAAATCGTATGTTTCAAAATTCATGTAATTATGTTTTACTTTTTAAAAGTAAGTTTTAATCAAAACAAATGCATATGCATATTTATTTATTATTAAATTTATGTATTTATTGTAGTTCATTATTCGGGGTGTACATTCGCTACATTTAAATTTTTGAACAATGAGAGTATCAAAAATGTATTTTTTGTTGCGGGCTCAGCTGTTCATATGTCGACATTTCATTAGTACCAAATCTAAATAAACCTTAAAATACAATATGGGACAGCGCATAGAGAAAGGGACCTAAAGGTAAAAAATCAATTTTCACTTTTTTTTTGATGTGGACAACATCTGAGCACCGATCCCATGCCCCAAAAGTCTTCCCTCCCAGAGATATGCGCGTTTTATGAAAGTGAGGTAAACCAAAGATACACGTATTTAAATCTTTAAAATGGCTCTCCTGAACAAAACAGGGTTTTACCTTTCCCTTTCTATTTTGCGCGTCACATATGAGAATTCTGTTATATATAAATTACAAAATATGTAATAATACTAAAAAAGATTTATTAAATTTATGTAAGTACATGAAAACATCAATAGCCTGCAATTTATAACACAACAACTTCTAATTTTTCCCAGATAATTCCCCAGGATAAAAAACATCTCAATTTAATATAAAGTCGTTCTAAGCAAAAAAAAAAAAAAAAAAAAAAAAAAATTGAGTTCCTATTTATTCGCTACATTCTTGTGTGATTTTATTTCATTTGTTTGTATCATGATAGAAAATCGTAATTTTTAAAAATAATTTATTTTACTTTGAAATAACCAATAACTAATCGATTGAAATTTGATAGTTTTTGTAGATCATGAACTACAAAATGCTTTTCAACAAAATTCCATAAATCATAAAATAGAATAGCATTTTAAAAAAAGAGAACTTTCGACAACAACAAGCCTTAATTGTATTAGTGGAATCGCGATCTCCCAATTTCAATTACGTGTTTGGGAACTCATTTTTACTGGGATAATAATTTTAAAATTATTGAAAAACTGCTACACATGCCAACATAAAAATTTAGATAAACCATCCATTTAGTATGAAACGGACCACTACTTGTCTTTTTTATCATTGAGTATTCGTATTCAATAATATTAATATGCCGAATGAGGTTGAAAACTGAAACCAAGTGTACCTTAAAAAAGGACACAAATAAATATTTAAAGTTGTGGTCATTCGAGCTCATACCCCTTTCGAATTTTTAGTATATAAAAGCGTTTAATTTCGGAACTTTACAAGTATGTATAAATTTAAATACATTAGATTAAGTACACCACAAAACTTAGTTCTTTTTTGTTTCCTTGTTGTTTTTAACGCGTTTTCGTTAATTAGTTTGTGGAACAAACATGTTACTGGTTCATGGCTGCTGTATTGCATTTGTGCTCGTTATGTCAGTTATTAATGCTTTGCAGTTGCTGCTGCCTGTTTGACCATTCCTTAGCCCTCAAGACCTTTTTGCATTATTTATCATTTAGTAATTCTCAACGGGTGGTTGGTTATTAGTGAAATTTTTAATATTATACAATTTTGTGGAATATAACTAGATTTTTACTTGTTTTAGTTATAATGGCTACAACGTTGTTGTTACATTTATGTTGGGTTTTTGGTTTTTAACAACATTTCATTCTACTCGAACGCTTTTGTAAATTTTAAAGCACGAGTTGAATTTTTTTCCCCACAAGATTTGAACTGAATTTTATAAACACCTGAATTTTAAAATAAATAAAACTTAAACCCACTACCATTATGACATACTTATGTACGTACATAAGTAGATTGATTATTTTGAAAAATGTCTGGGCGTTACAGGCTTTAAACTAAAACTATTCCATATTATGTTTTCGTTATTCCTCTAAATAACACGTTTAAACGTGTCATTGAAATTTCTCATAAATTTTCCTGCATGTTGTAAATGAACACGAAATCTTAGAAGGCTTTCTTTCCTAAAAATAAATTTGTAACATTCCTCGCCTGTTCAGAGAGGAAAAAGGAACTTATTTAATGCTCTTTTTATTAGGAAGAGAGCAAATATTTTTTAATTATAGCGATGAATGAATACACATTGTGTACATAAAAATTATGTATTATCAATTTCGCATAAAAGTGTGATATATGATTTTATAACTTCAATTTATTTAAGATAGAAAATCTAAATCTAACTTCGATACATACTTGGAACGTCCCTAAAACTTACGTTAACAGTCAGTAAATCGCCATACTTATATGTACATATTTCTACTCAAAGAGAACACATTGAAAAATAATAATCCCTCTTATTATGATTGTCGCGTCGACGGCACATCAAGTCGACAGTAAAAAAGACAGCAGTTCTGAACTCGTTGTATGCAACAATTAACTAAGATTGATGGCCAATTGTAATTTTATAATCCAAAGTAGTAGTAATATCCTATAAATAACATTTAATAGTTCTCGATAACGTTCCCACAATTGCCAATATATTGATGTCGCCTTGGTGTGACGTCGACGTCGACGTCGACAATCATAATAAGGGCAAATAGTAATAACAGGAATAATAGTAACAATATTTATAATAATTTTGTGTGTATTTTAGTTGAATGGTATTTGTGTTGACCAAATAAACATATTTTTCCTTCATGCGCTCAACTTTAAATCTCATCAAACTCCGTTGCAGAATGATGTTTATTTAATTTTTCAATATGTTTTATGATCAGAAATGACAATAAAATTAAAATAAAATTAAATCTTTTTTTGGAAGGAGGTAAAAATGCAATTGCGGCATTCAACGATATTCTTTACCCACTGTGATATGTCGAGCTCCCCTTTCGGTGTACCGACTATAAATTTTCTTCCTTCAGATTATGGACTACATCGAGGCACCGTGGTTTCCCACTGGCCGCCTATCAATCACTCTGCTTAATCCAATCGGCGATCATTCTGCAGCATCCAGGTACATTCTCTTGGTCTCATTAGACATCATATTATCCGAAATTTTCTCGACCGTGAGTGGTTCAGTGACTGTCTCGTTCTGGTACAAGCTGTACGGACTGCTGCAGTTATTTAACTTATCTAGTTATGTAAATTATATTTATATTTAATGTAAAATTATATTTACATCTCTAAATCGTCTATTCATCCACTTTTCTGTATTTAAAATAAATCTGCGGTCCAACTGTTTTTTGTGTCGGTATTCCACCTGTCCCGCAAACTCAGCAGAATGTCCTGCCGTAATTGGTCCTCTCTTCAAGACCCTACGCCATTGTTTTATTTCTTCATCCTTTGTCCTAGTATGTACAGATGATGTGTATGGTTATCAAATAAAAGGAAATATAAAAAACACCAGCAAAATTTGCACCACATTTATTGTGGTGCCTAAACACCATTACGCTATTAAGGAGCACGTCAAAAAGATAGATCTTTTGCGGTGGGTTTCGGTAGCCAATCCACCACGGAAATGTACCTGCTTTAATGAGGGTGCTGAGGACTTCCTCAGACTTCATCTAGAGCAGAGACTATGCTTGTCTCTCGCGAAAGGGTATGGACTGACAACCAAAATCGTACGATTTGATCCTGCTAGAAGCCCTCTTGTGGAGATTTTCTAATATCATATAATGCCGAATAGTTGCAATGTACCGATGCCCGATTCTATTTACTTCTAAATAAGAATTTATGGTCCAATTTTCTAAAATGGAACGATACGCTAAACAAAGCAACATGTTCAGTTTTTGGAGTTGTTTTGCCTTTAAATTTGTTAGCATATGTACCAATGTCCCTTAACGCCGCCACTAATGCGCATAATTGGTAACAGAATATTAATGTTATAAATCACAATTTTTTAAATCTTGTAATTTTTCATCGTCGTTTTATTATGTTTCGTTTTCTTGTATAAAAATATATATTCTTAATTTATTTTAAAATAAATATGTATTTAAATTACAATTAGTCTTAAATAACAATGACTTAGATTTTTTATTTTGATAAAATTTTAAATTTTTTCTTAAAATTCATAAGCTACAGATTTTTTTCTTTTTGAATATGATGCGTTTCAGGGCGTAATGTAATTTATATGTAGTGAGGTAATTACACTTGTTATATTTTAATTATCACACTTTATCTTTAAGTATTTCACCTTCTGTTTTATTTAATTTAGCTTTTGAGAAATTAGTTTAATCTTGTCCTGGAGACAGCACCAGACCAGGATTTAGTTGCCTACTTGGCCTCTAACACCTTCCAAATCTCATTATTTCACTTTCACTTGCATATAGTTTGCATTTTTATTGTTAATAAGCCATTTCAGCACCCCAAGGACGATATGGCTTGGAGCCATTTGTCGTTACATAAACTCCTGTTTGATGATTGTATTCTTGACCTACACTAACCGGATACTGGGGAGGCATGGTAGTGTAACCTAAACTACTGGTGGGTACTGTTGTCGTAGGTTGGCGAAGACTATTATGGCTTTGAGCAGTTGTCAGTTCTATGTAGGTTGAGCCACCCTGATGGGGTGTATGATCCTGAGTATGGTTTTGACTGTAGGTGTGATGTGTGGCTTGACTACTGGACAATTGTTGAGCATCATGTGAAGTGGGTGTGTGCTGAGGATGTCTCACTTGTTGCTGGCTTTGAGTTTGAGGTTGTTGTTGTGTTGTCACTTGCTGCTGTTGTGTGGTTACTTGTTGGGCAGTTGCATGATTCATTAGAGGTAAAGTATCTTGTGCAGAGCCCACCGATGTAGATCTGACTGTATGCTGCTGTTGTTGTGTCATTCCATGTTGTTGTTGTTGTTGTTGTTGTTGATTGTGCATGTTGGCCGCATTGGGTGAAGAACTCAATGTGGGATATTGATGTAAAGCGGCAGGTAAATTGGGCACATACGAAGAACTAATTGTGGCATGTGTTGAGGTTGTGGAAGGATATGTCTGATATGGTGTTACACCACAATTCGGCTGATATGCAGCTGCTGCTGCTGCCGCCGCTGTTGAAGCCGCAGGATGGGTAGCCCAAGTAGAAGTTGGACTAACTGGACAACCTTTGGACATTTCACGTTGCTGCATGAAGTACTGTAAATGTGACATTAATCTCAGACGTAAAGGATCTTGTATATCCATGCCTTCAATGGTCACCAAATATCTAGCAACTTCTGCGGCACATTCACGAAAACCAATAATGTGATAATCCATGGCAAATCTTTGCGGATCATAACCCAGTGAATCCATACCTGCAATCAACAGCACAAAGATCAACAAAAAGTTAATGTTGTTTCTTGAATGCGTTATTATAAATAATTATAAATGCTCAAAAATTAATATTCCCACGAAATATCCCATTTAATTGTTATTTTCTTCCCTTATTTTTCCAATCAAAAAGTAAAGTTCTTATAGGATTTTTTTTTATAATAGGGGTGTTTTTCATGTGATGGCTCTGCGAATATTTTTGAAATAATTTTCTCACTGTTAAACTAACTTGCACTTGCAGTTTTGTACGTTCTCATCGTCGTCTATTAGTGCTTTGTGGGTTCAGAGGGTGGTGTTTATTAGAAATAGTCGTGAGATAATTTTGTAAAACATATTAACCAGTGCCAGTTTTATTTAAATAGTGGTTAAAAAGTGTGGGAATCTTTTTATATCTTTTTGTGTTATTAGAAATCACAGTGAATTAGATAGATTTCAAGCTTCAAATAGACATGAGTGACTTTCTCAAATAAATTCTTCCGAGATTTTGGAAGATGTGCAGTTTTTACTAATTATATGAAACAAAGTGAAATCTAATTAAATATTTCAATAAATCGATGGTTATCACGAATAAGAGCATATGTCTTAAAATCACTTTTTTCAGAAGCGCCAAAAAATATTTGATAAGAAATTCTGTAGTCGGTGTGATTTTGTTTAATTATGTATGAGTTTGTTTAATGGCCATGTGAAAAGTTCGTATAAAATTATTAGATTAGTAGGGCCCGATAACAATCATTAAAATTGTGCGCAGGTAAAACTATTAATTACTCGGAAAGTGATTATAAAATGTTCTCAGCGATAAAAATGGTCGTGTGATTATTATTTTATTATATTTCGTCAGTGCTGAAAACTACTCGTGTTCGCGAAAATACTGGAGTTATATTATTTTTATTGAAAAAAATCTAAATTGATACAGGCTATTAAAAAAATACTAGCCCCATGTGGAGAGCGTTAGAAAACAAGCGAATCGGCATTAATAATCAGGAAAACTAAAAAAACTATATTAAATTGTTCGACATTTTCCCCAATATGTGTCTGTAAATTATTTAATAATTGAAATCTTAAAGAATTTGTTATTTGTTGTTGGCTTAGCTGAGCAAACGCTAACAAAATCATCAGTACTCTTTAGCCGAATCATGTTTTAAAAGCACTCATACTCATATACTTATACAAAAACTAACAAATACTGTATGAGAATTCTATAGAATTTAATCATATTTTTAAATTGTTATTTACAAAACATATAAGTGTTTCATTAGAGTAGAGCCACATTTATGTGCAATATATCAGGATATCCTGCTGTTATTTCAAGAGTGTTAATAAGCTTATCGTAATTTATTAAAACAATTATTTTCTAAGCAAAAAAAAAAAAACATAAAAATATACTTTTATTAATATTCGATGAATAAGCATCGAGAAAGAGGATCTCAACATTTTCATAACTTTTTTAAAAATATGTTTTCCACTCTGAATTTATAATAAGAAATAAATAAAATTGTATCATGTTCACACATATTTCTTTTTGTTTCTATGCAACCTGTTAATTTTACAACATTTTTACCCTTTCAATATGGTAAAGAATTATGAGAAATATGTTGATAAGTTGGCAGGTTGTCTAGAAATCAGATGACGCTCTGATGTGGACTAAATAAAATTTAGCTTTTTAGGATATTTGATTGGTTCTACGAATAGTTATCACCTGGATAATGTTGGATCAGAAAAAAATTACTTGTATTTACAAAGAATAATGCACTTTCAATAAGATTCTTTAAGAAATAGAAATAGATCACTATTTATAGTTAGAGTTGTTACGTTTATGTTATATTATGAATGTAGAATGGCATTATTTTCAGAATTTTTATGATAACTTGCGAATATGTGTGTACGTAGAGAACTTTCTACATCTTCATATCTCAGGAAGCTTTCACACTTCAATTATAAGCCTGCTTATATATGCATAGTATCCTCATGTTTAAAGTTTCAAACATAGTTATGAGGAGGTACAAACAGGATGAATGATTTCTTGTAAACATACATACCGTGTGTATTGGACGGAACTTAGCTTGGTGATAGTTTCGTGTAAACATACACACCGTGTGTATTGGCCGGAACTTGGCTTGGTGTGCTGCCGTGGGCCTAGATTTATTTGTTTTGTTAATTTTGGAAATTTTCAATTCAATTGTCTTTTAATTAAATTTGCCATTTTTAAAACAAACAATCAGCAGAAGTATGTTTGCAATTTTTTTATATATTATTTAATGAGGACATTTTAATTCAAAGGGTCAATATTTTCAATTCAAAGTTGTGTTTGAAAAACGGTCTACTATAAATAAAAAAGTTTGTGATTTGCAAAATGTAACTGTTCCGACAAAAATGTACCCGTAGATTTGCTAATGTTTCAACAATAGTAGATCGCAAATTCCGAATTTAAGTGGGATAAAGACAAAATGTGAGTCTTTTCGCTGACGCAGAACCACAACTCGTATCTAGACGTTTTGTACATTAAAATAAAATTTTTTACATGATAAAATATTTCAGTTTGATATTTTAGATTAAAATCTAGCCTTAAACAGATTCAATAACTGGAATTCAAATTTCATATGGATTCAAATTTCAGAAAAACCGAAAAAACAGTTTCCACAAAGAGAATAATAATTATTTTGGGCAAACAATACGCCTTAGTTGCCTGCTTCAATAGTAACTAGATCCTATATTCAATAGTAAGAAGGAACCGATTACTAAAAGGATCTTATAAACGAGAGGCATCTTATAGAATATAACTTTGAACGTATTATTATGAGAGTTTTTCCGAACTCTATTTCTCTTCAAACGCAATCTGTTTGTTGCAAGGGGTATCTAATCTTGTTTCCATAAAATCATTAATTTTACATTTTAAATGAAGTATGCCGTTGGATCATCTTGTGCAAAAAAAAAAAAAAATAATAATAATAAATAAATAAAAACTTTAATTTTGAAAGTTGTAGCTTAACAGAACATTTTTAATGCGCAGGACTTAAAACAACTTCATTTTGTTTTATGCATTAAATACTGCCAATTCAGGTTATAATGACTGCATTCTCACAAAATAATCTCATTTGATTAATTTCAGTCATTCGTATTAACTTTAGTACATGAATCTTTAATCGGATTATTTATTTCATATTCTTATGGCCAAAATAATAATTTTATATATAAGAAATTACCTTTACTTTGCAAGCTTTTCAAATGTTCCACTGTCAGTTGCAAAATTTCAGCTTTTTCCAATTTAGCGGATCCTTGTTTTTCGTAAGCCGAAGGCACTAAACGCTTTAGTTCAGACAGTGAAGAATTAATACGATCGCGTCGCTTCTTTTCAATAACACCCCGACGCTTTTTCCGGCTCATCAATTGGCAACTATTGGTTTCACTCGGAGAAATTCTTAAAGATTAAAAGAAAAAAAACATTTCTGAAAATCAATTCTATTTTAAAATCCAATAAGTATGTATATGTATCAAATTGGAATTTTTTGAAATAAAATTTAAACTCACTGTTCCTTAGAAGATTCTTCGGAATATAATTCTTCACAATCGCTTTCGGACATGGAACGTTTTAGACTGCTGTGGGTTTGTGGGGGTGGTACCCAATGGTTTTGCGGCGTAGTTGGTACTGCGGCGGCGCTATAGCTCCAATGAAGAGCAGCATTATTATGATGCATATTATGATCCATTTTGTGAATTATAAACTTTTTTGTTCTTGATGTTTACAAATTTAATTTTTTTTATTAAATAATTTTTCAACACCTTTGCTTAACGTTTTTTTTTAATTTTATTTTGCAAAATATTTTTGTAAAATAATTTAAACAAAAAATACTAGTCGGTATTTTGATTGTTTTAGCAGAGCTAGTTTTAGAGCACGTGACTTATCGTGTGTATGAACGACGTTCGACTGATTTTCAAACGTACGACCAGCATGTGCCACAACTCAAACTCTAGGCAATCCTTATGTCCTTTCACCAATAAAATCTGAACTTCATAAGCCACCCCATTTGCTGCAGTAAGAAACACCACCCGTTCGCCAAACTATTCTATAGCCAACTAATACTTCCGCATCCTGTAAGGGTTAATTCTCTATTGTGTGTGATCGTTTTAGCAATAAGTGCAATAAAGAGAGACTATAAAAGAGCGAATGAGAGAGAAGGTAGCTGGACCGTTACGCATAATGAACGTCTATGAATCGAACAACTTCGTTAGTAGTTGTTTTTGGTACAAGTGTATTGTTGTTTTTAGTCAAATAACAGCAGCAATAGTTGTTAACTGTGTGTATTTTTCTGCTTAATAATTGTTGTCTTGTGTATGTATGTATGTACATATTTATTTTAACAAGCAAGTACATACATATTGCAAAGGTCTATTTTTTAGTTGATGCTTGCTTGTTGCATAATCCATGCAGTTTTGGTCCTTATGATCTAACATAACCACAAATAGTTGTTGACAATGTTGTGAAAAAATAGTCAACGACGTTGTATCGATTGTTTTCGTCCTTTGCCGTCGTTGTTTGTTTATACCACTTGACAAGGCATCTAAATCTTATGCACGAATATCTGATGTAGTTGTTCGTTTTGCCTTTACATGTATTGTGAATTTGTTAGATGATTGTCAATGAATATGGAGCACGCGTCTGGAACTTATGCTGGTCGTGTGTTGCCCCCAACAAGTGCATTTTACTGTTGCTGCTCTTTCAGTGCTGCTCAGTGTTTTGTATGCAAAAATCCTTATCTGCTCTGTAGGTCATTGTTCGATATTTTGTAGGATATTGGAGAACGCCCATGGCTTTTAATATTTGCAATAGTAATTAGGTCATGGAACAGGTGAATATTTAAGAATTCATGTTGTTAAGATATTAATCTGAGCCACTGCTCAGACTTCGAACCTTCCCCAAGTGCGTTCAAGTTGTCTAATCATGAATTATATTATATTATTTACTTTGGTAATACTTAAATTGCCTTAGGAAATATTTATTTTTTAAGAAATAATTTCACAATTGTACACTTTGTTTTGTTCTTTTCTTCAATATTTTGCCAAACCTTTGGGTGGCATTATCAGGAAAAGGGAAACAAAATTTTTGTTGTATAAAGTTCTTCAACATTATTGCCTGAATAAATGTGTTTTTTTCAATATTAATGTTCGCACAAAATTTAATTTAAATTTTATTAAAACAGGCAGTTAACTAGCATTAATTAAAGAGCAGAATTTATCACACTAAGCATTTCTAATATATAACTTAGTTTATATATGATTTTTATAATTAAAATAGATCAATTCTGCCAATCAGGTATACAATTTGAATTAACACAATATTTTGTGATATTGCAACATCCCCTTACCTCTGGTCTGAACTGTGTCCCGCTATTCTAGTCTATAATTTGTATTTCGCGATACGTTCATATATGTATACCCTTATCATATTTTTCATTATCTTAACCATTACAAGATATTGTGTAATTCTGGTAAATAATGTACCTACTGTTTTAATATATTTTATATTTCATTTCAACAATATTTGATTTTTCAAAGCTTTCCGACATTTTATATATAATTTTTTGTTTATAAACAAAACAAGTGTAAAAACGTAATGCTAAGTAATAAAATAGTTATTAAAAAATATTTATTTAAGAAAAAGTACTATTACACTCCCATGTGTTAAGCGTCAAGGAAATAAGAATAGGAGGGAAAAGCTAAATAACAACTACACGGGAATATTGTTCTAAGACACTTTGATATTGTTGTTAAAAAATACAAAAAGAAAAACTAGCACTAAATAGTTTTTATCCCACCTGAAATGTAGTAAAAAAAGAAACATGAACGCTAATGGTGATGGTGTAGCGACTATAGAAAACAATGTCATTCCGTTCTGAATTCGTCAATTTACTAAATTGAAGAAATCACGACTCGAACTCGACCTAGACTATTAAAAATTTCAATATGACTTCTTAATAAAAATTTTTTATACAAATAAAAATCCATGGAGCTAAATGTAGACCTTCTAACAAGGATTATATTACGTTTACAAACAGTATTTTTATTTTAGTATTTTTTTAGATTGGTTAGGTTAGGCTGATTGGAGGGGTGTGATAGCCCATGTCATACGACATACACTTAAGCCAGTGAAGGCTTGTTGTGCGCCCCCTTTCAAACTGCCAGAGTTCTGCGGCGGGACTCGAACCTGGGACCTTCGCACTACGAGACTAGTACACTACCTACTAGTTTACGGAGGTCAGTATTTTTTAGATTACTCGAAAATATTGAAAAGTTATTATTCGCCATCGCTAAAAAAAAAACAATAGAACATGTATTAGTCTTAACCGATGTTTGGTGAACCAGTTGAGAGCCTTCTTATACAACGATCCTTGTAAAGGAAAGTACATATACATATATTTATGATACGAGTAATTTCCATGCTGGATAATTTTTAACCGACTTCAAAAGCGGAGAAGATTATCAATTCGTGTGTATATTTTTACTTTTTTCCTAATGTTTGTTCATACATAACTTTATCATTTGTGAACAGACTTTAAAATTTTTTTGTTTCAAAGGGTTTCCTTAGAAGTTGGTCCCATAATTTTATTTCAAAATACGTACGTTCAATTATCGCTCTAGCGAAATAATGATTATCGCATAACTCCCTCATATATAGACCAATTTTGAAAGTGTAGCTTGTATTTTGGTTTCACCGAAATTTGTGTGGTAATCGGGCGAACAGAGTAGGCGCCCGAAATAATGATTATAACATAACTCCGCCATTTATGGACCTATTTAAAAAAGATATATACATATATTTAAGAATGTATTTCAATCTTTCCTGGATTATATCGGGTTTTGCTTCAGTTTTTTTTTTTTGCCAGAATTATTAAACATTTTATTTTCTCTTTCACAACTAAAGGCTAATGGCCCAAATTGTCTAAGGTAATTTATGTAGCATAGATTTTGTTGTTGGATTGCAAAAAGACTACGATTTTTCGCTTTTGCGATTTGGCAAGACCGTTTGTACCAAACTCTGCTTTTTACTTGTTAACAAAATAATTCAAATGCCATAATTTTTATCCTTCCTGTTGCTTTAATAATTGGAGTTTCATAATAGAAATGCATTGAAGACTTTGTAGCTTAAAAATATGTTTATATTATTAAAAATATTTATATTTAAATTTTTACATAAGTTATTAAAACAATTCTATTTGTATATACGAGTAGTTGCCTACTAAAAAAAAACTACTGCATGGAAAACAAAATCAGCAACAATTAGAGACCAACGAACAATATTTTCCTATGACCAAAATGAAAACACAATCAAATCAAATATTAACAACAAAAAATCCCACCCTCGAATCAAGCGAATCATACATATCAAATGTTGAACTTTAATGCGACATTAAATAGAAGTAAAAAAACTGAACACAACATGAACCACCCAAAAAATATGAATGAATAGACGGATAAATGTTACAACGTGGGAACTGCACTACGAAGACATTTCTCACGCATGTTAGACACGTGCTGGACGAAATTTTTAATGCACAAAAAGAAACAATATTTGAAATAAAACCTTTTGATGTACCCAAAATACACAAATACTTTAATAAAACACAATCATGTTCGTAGAGAGGAGTACAAGCACTTCAAACTCGATTTTTTGCTTCTTCGTACATATTAATGGATACTCACTTGTACGAGTAACAAATATTTTAAAAATATTTTTGTTTATGATTTTCAACTATCCACGTGCCCATGACAATAGATTTTAGTTATTCCTTTTTTTCTTGTTAATTCTTTCCATCTTCGCTGGCGTTATTGTAAGACATGTTTGTTATAATTTATTTATCTTTTTTTATATTTCCTGTTGTATTTATTTCAAAAAGTTAATTACACTTTGCAAGAGAGCGACGAGGATAAAGTAATGAAAAGGAGTGGAGAACAAATAAAAAAAATTACAACTTTATTTTAATAGATCTTTACTTTTAATTCAGATAATGTTTAAGGGCACATTGTTGTTACAAAAACAAGTTATAATTAATTCTTCAAAATCATTGACGAACATCAGCACTAAAATGGGAATTAGAAAAATGATTTGCTGAAAAAAGTGCAACATTTTTATTTTTAACTTTTCAAAATTTGCATTGCAAAATCATTGTTTGACGAACAACAGCACTAAAATAGGAATTAGAAAAAGGATTTGCTGAATAAAGTGCAACATTTTTATTTTTAAATTTGCAGTTACTCAGGAACACTTAATTTCATATTTTGCCTATGAAAGTGCAAGAAATGCTACACTTTTTTTTAGAAAAGAACGGCATTACTTTAAGTTAAATATTACATTGAGCAGGGATACGACAATTTTCCAGGCGGGGAACTTTACGCGATACTGGAAACTGGGGATCTTATCCGAGAGAGGACTCAGGGGAATACGGGTTAAGATATTCTTGGACAGCCAATCGGTTCTTAAGGCCCTGAGAGGCTGTACGTACATGTCCAGATTATTACTGGAGTGCCACAACAGGCTCAATGATCTGGCGACTCATAATCAGATTACTCTGATATGGGTACCAGGGCATCAGGGGCATGCCGGGAATGAGATGGCGGACATCTGTGCGAGAAGATGGGCTGAAGGGAACTTCATTGGACCCACCCCTTCTTTTGGGTTCAACAAAAGTCTCCTTAAGACGGAGATTTCGAAATGGACATCGTTCAGGATTGCACAACATTGGAATGACATCAATGGATTACATCATTCCAAGAAATTCCTACGCTTTGACGCTGGGAGAGCGGATCTGGCTCTAAGACTGGATAGGAAAAGCCTACGGACGCTGGTAGGGGCGCTCACAGGCCATTACACCTGCAAAGCCCACCTATACAGAATGGGCTTATCTGACACGAACATCTGCAGATTTTGCGGTGAAGATGAGGAGTCGATGGAACACTTGATAGCAAATTGTGGGGCATTGTGTCACAGAAGACACAGGACTCTACAAGCATATACGCTGAGTGATGAGGATCTGCTAATGCTCTCATTGAAGTAGCTGATCCTATTTGCGAACGTATTAGACTGCTAGAGACAGGAGAAGCACAATAGATCAACAATGGTCGCAGTACAAAGGGCCATCCTGGGCCAAAACCCCATTACATTACATTACAAGTTAAATATTTAAATAAACTGAATATTAACATTGCCATTATATACAATAAGTATTTCTATATAAGAAACAATTTAAAGTCCAGTCTTTACTGTAACGCTGCGTTTTTAAAAACTAACAATTCATAAATAGTACCGCTGACGACGAACATGTTAACATTTACATACGTCAAAATAATGACAGAATTGTGTTTAGCTTCGAATTTATCGAATCGTAAAATTTTGGATATCAGTTAGTCAAAACGTTAGTGTCACTGTCTTAGCTCTTTTCTTTCTATCAAGCATGTTAAAGATTTTTACGTTTAAAGGAAAAATCGATTAATTTTTTCTGGATTTTCACGTAACAAAAGTTACGAACACAAAAGTATGATTTATTTATGTGACTGTTTTTGTCAGCTGATAGGCATCAGGACATAAATTGAAAGTCTTTGATGTCTAAGCACTTTTTTCAAATATACATATAAATCAAAATTTTTTTAGAATAGCACCTATTGTGCTAACATATCTGAAGCAAAAAAGTTAAGTAATTTCCAGGACCTATCACAAATTTCCGGAGCTTCTGAATTATGAAGTAAGTCTAATTTTTTCTAATTTATTGCCTTTTTTTGGTATGAACTTTTCATATAGTGAACATACGAGGACTTAAGGGCTCTAACTAGTGAACAAAATTAAAAACCTTATGTGCATTTATGAGGACACAAAGTCGCTAACAAAATGAACATTTAATTTATTGATATCCAATGTTAATTGTCTGTTGTGATTTTTTAATTGAAATTGAGATGAATATTTATTCTTTCGAATCCAATGCCGCCTCTCTAATTGCATCAAGACTATGTTCGAAAGAAAATTTTTTTTCAGCAACATATTCTAAACCCTTTCATTTCGTTCAAGAGACTACTCGGATTCAAGCGCCGTATTTCACATATTTTTTAAAAATCACTTGTTACCGTTCCAAAAAAGCTATTTATTGTTTTAAAATTATTTGCACAATACAAAAATAGTATCCGAAATATAAAGAGTACTTTTTTCTATAGAAAATTTTTTTACCGGTTATCACAATCACAAAGAAGGATGTGTTTTTCGCTCAGACGCTAGAGGTGGTTTTTGAAAACAAATGACCCATTTGAGAATGTTTTTTTTAACAAAGATTAAATTATATATATTATTTATATATGTATGTACTTATGTTATATTGTTTTTCCATTAAATGAACTTTGATAACTTTATGTCTTGCAGCTGAAGATGAAAACATAATTTAGCACAACAAATTTTCGTATTGCTAATTGTAACTTTAGCTAGTCGCTGTGTTAAATCGTCAGTGAACTTTAAGCAGTTTGCAAACATTTAACTTCATATCTTTGTGCCAATGCATACAATATGAGAATTCTCTATCTTATATGATTATTAGAAAATACATAATCATAGTAGGTTTGGAATGCGTTTATACATACAGGACAACAAACAGTCATATGCAGCATAAGTCTATGTAGTTAACCAATTGTTTTTTAGATAAATTTTTTTCGAAACTAATAATTTTATTACATTTTTTAAGCCTCTTCGCGTCGAATGATTTCTTTTTTAGTTCGTATCTTTTAAAGACGTAATAATTTTTGCTTTCACTCTTATTTTGCATATTATGTGTATCATATAATTAAGTTAATATTGTAGTGTTTTCTAATTTACAATTGCAATTCATTTGACTATTTTCTGCAAACCGATTCGGTTTTTATGGATTTTGAAATATATCGAGGGCTTATAGTCAAGTTGTGTTATCTGCAGATTTGTCTAAAATGGGTTTTTGATGCGAAACTGTTAGGTAATAATGACTATAAGCCCTCGATATGTGAATTTTAATCAAATAATTTGTCATTAAGATTTTTAATTACTTTAATTTTTACAATATTCATAAGTTTTTAGTCGGCTTTTTATTCCTTCTTCAGTTTACGATATTACAAGCTATTTGTTGACTACTTTCCACTCTCTACTTAATTTCACTATTTCACAATGTGTTGACATATTTTTCATATTTTCATTAATTTTCTTTGAAATATTTCCTCAAGATTTTCCCTGTATAAGATTCAGTCTACTTTAAGTGATTTTTGTTTTGAGTTTTGAACTTTTTAATAAATACCATAGTTGCAGCAAAATAAATCTCAAAAACAAAATTATGTAAATTTATATAGTTTTGCTAAAAAAAATTACAAATTTTCGCTAAATATAACAAAAACGGCAACGCTGTGTTGTAATATAAGTACAAAAGTATACATATGTGTGTAGACGGTATCGAGGTCTATTTATACAGGTTATTAACGTTCTGCAACAAACACAATATGACAAAAGTTTGTTTGTGTAGTAAATGTTTCCTCTGTCAAAATCAGCTGTGTTGAAAATAAAGAAAAAACAGAATGGCACGTAAATATATGCAAAAGAAATAGAAATGGCGACAAAAAATGTAAACAGAAGAAGAAAAATGTAAACATACTTTGACACATATAAAATGTAAACAAAAATTATCACCTGAGCTCTGGCGTTGATCAGTATAAAGAGACCTTGGACAGTATAAATAAACCCTGGATAGTAATTCTCATTGAAATTTAGTGATTTTAAGAAAGTACACACACACACGCATCGCTACAGCTGGGCGGACGGTTTTAAATTGCATATTATACCATGCTATTCTATTTAAATGTAGATAAAGAATCTGTGTTATAACTGGAGCTAAACCGAAGTTATATCAAAAAGTGTCGACAAGGCCTTAATATTACACTATTCTTAAATATAATATAGTATAACATTTTAAGAACTCAAAATTTTCAAGTTTTTGAGAAAAAAGTGTTCCTTAAAATCCCCTTTATATTTATATTGATCTGAAGCTAAACCGAAGTTATACCAAAAAGTTTTGATCTGAACGTCAATAATTGAAAAACGTTAATCGCATTTTCCTAATCTAAACTATTTCTGAGATATTCACCAAGTTTGTTGACACACGACTATACAACTAAATTCGGAATTCCGATCAAACTCAGGTAACGATATGTTCTCAATGGCCTTGATAAAGTCCAAAGTTCATAAAAAAAACCTTGTAATCTTACGTACTTGAGATTTTGAAACTCATTGGTTTTTGGAGGAAGAAAATTAAGAAACTTGGAACTTGTTTAAATTATTTAAGATAAACTTTAATATTTATAAATTGTGCGATGCTGAAGATATACGAGTATTTATGGACATGCAGTAATTTTTCCAATAAAGTTAGTCCTAATTTGCATTTTTATTCATCTTCCAACCATGTCTCTAAAGTGGTAGAGCTGGAACGTAAACTAGATTTAGTCGGAGACTTATTTGAGTTTATGCTGAAACACTGAAAGTTATCCATGTCATCTTCCAGGGAATTTCCATTAATGTCCCATTTAACCACCGGTGTTAATTTATAAAAACAATCCCTCTCCTGTCCAATTATAAATTGGTGATAGTTGCCATCAGACTTGCAACCTAAACTAACATTGACTGGAAGCAGATGGTTGAAATGGTGTTGCGAATTAAAGTAATTGTGATGAGTTTCAAGGCCTCTATTGGTAAATATTGGATTATTTAAGTTAATAGCATTGCTGTTATTGTTATTATTATTATGATTATGATTAAAATTGCTGTTAGCTTCATTAATGCTGTTGCAAAAGGTGGAATTGGTAGTGATGAGATTATGATCTTGATCATTAATAAAGTAATTATCTAGACTAGCTGTGGACGGTGTATGACGGAAGTAACGCACATCTTCTTTGTACTTGACTTTTTCGAAAACAACCTCAAGATTTGTGTCATCGGAAAATGAAGGCTTCGTCGCTATGGCGGCATTATGTGCTAAATCGGAATCGTAGGGAATAATTTCTGAGGCTGTATCACTGCGTAATTGTTCCAGTCGTTGGAATTCGTAGCCATCAGCTGTTAGAAATAGCTTAGAAGTTAAACTTTGCAAAATGGCCGTATCGGCTGTTTCCTCTTCTTCTTCGTCCTCATCCAAGTTTTCTAAAGCCTTCACATTTCTGGTATGTTTAATTTTAGGACTTTCTTTGTCGACCTTTTTATTTTCGCGATGATATGATGTGTTTAGAGGTGATGGGCTTCGATTTTGATTGTTGGACTTGTCAGTTGCTGCTACCGATGAGTCTATATCGCTGGAAATGTCTTCCTCTTCTAAACGCTTAAGGAATATTTGTTTAGTAGACAATTTACGTATAAGCTAAAAATGAAACAAGAATAGAAGAAATATTAGCATTTTTAGATTTTTGTGGCATAATACTAAGTAATCAATAATCATCAGAACATAAAAATAAGTGAATATTGCAGCATAGAGCAAAGCATATAAACTAATTCCCTTTACCACAAAATTATGCACATCAATATGTTTTGTTATAAAAATTTTGTGTAACAGACTGTGAGGGTCCGTATGATTGTTTCAATGTGGGTTAAATCTGATAGAAGTTGTGACCGAAGAACTTTACAATGGTAGGCCGCAATTTGACGATGTGTTAATATGTACTAAATATATATACTGAATATTATGCAACCATTTATTGTGCCGCTGGTTTCACACACCGGCAAAAATAAACATGCATCTGTAATAGTATAATGACATAAATTCCCTATCAAAAATCCAACCGCATGGCCACCGTTTTTCGACGGTTTGGTCAGTGTTTCATAATAAATCAAATCTAACAAAAGTTTTTATCAGGCCAGTGCCGCCAGTTTTTTTTTTTTTTTGGAGGCAAAATCTGCAAAAAAAATTTTTTTTCGTACAAAATCAGCATCTCAATAAATAATAATAATTTTTTTCTGCAAAATCTGCATCTCATTAGAAAATACCTTTGAGAAAGTCTTTTAAATATTTTAAACTAATTTCTTATATCTTCTTACAATTTTCTATTAAAATTTCTTAATAGAAAATTAGGTTCAAACGAGGTAGTTTCTATAATGTATTTATCGTTCTGTAAAAATTCTCTGCCAATTTGCATTTTGGTGCGTAGAAAATTTGCGAATACTGACAAATTTGCACTTCTGGGTAACAGTGCCTTCCCCCTGTCATAAAGTGGAACGTTACTGACTTCAACACAATCCAATTTTCACCAGATCTCACAACTTCAATTGAGGCATATTTTTCGAGAGATATCATTGTCGAATTTTCAGTAATTGTTTTTAACTTTAAAAACTGTCTCGATTTCCGTCAATTTGATCAGAATCGGGATTTCGTTCGAGAGATTATTCCAAATATTCTTGTTGAATCGGTCATCCGAATTCGGTCTAATTTGTTATTTTGATCTTCATCGTTGTAAACATTTCAAAAAATGCCTTTTATTACTCGGAAAGTTCTTCTCAAATCGAACTTGATATTAGTTGGTTTCTAACTAGGATATAATAATGCTTGAAAGATATCATCTTTAAAAAGGAAAATTGCTATATTCCGACTAAATACAAGCAGAGCAGAACAAACATTCTGTTTTCGGAGGCCTCTAATCTCTATCAACAATGTTCAATGTTCCACTGTCGAAACGTCAACTTATATTAACGTTGACCTGTTCATTAATGAAAACAAAATATGTGTATTTTTATATATAATTTCAACGTGTGTTACAACTAAATTAATTATTGTGCCAGCAATAAAAGAAGCCGGTAATGCACTCAAAGATCATGTGTTTAAGGGTGTCTCAACATAAAAATGGAAACAGATTTTAACAATTGATTTGGTTTAGACCATAATGTAAAACAAATATTTTGAGAAAAATATTCAATTTATTGCTTTTTGCATTTTTTGCAAAATAGGAAATATAAAACTCTTAGCATACGAACAAATACACAGGAACTTAAATTTACCGGAAGTTAAATAACGCACCTACTTAATGCAAAACGGCGCAAGAGTACCAAAGTAAAAATAATTTCTTTAATAGTGTGAAATGCATATATTTCATTGTATTGCAATATAGAAAAATATATATTAGAGTGCATTCAACAAAAAATGAGTACGAGACCACCAACAAAACCCTTCCTTGATTATCACAAAATTATAGTGGAAAATGACAGGTCATTGAAAAACACTTTCTTGTTGTGGTCATACATACACATACATACATACATAATAAATATACATGTAACCAGTTTGTATTGTGTGTTAGTTTTATTATAGCCGTGTGTATATATGTAGTTTAACTTGATGGCTTTGTTCCATTTTTATGTTACAAGGATAATCCATATTATGTATGTGCACAATGCATGTATAAAATTTTAATCAATATTATTGATTTATATTCTTTAAATAATAAAATTAATTTTGCTTTTCAGAAAAATTTACTATTATATCACGTATATAAATGTGCCTTGAATTTATTAAATTTTTTCAGAAGTTGCTTTTAACAAATGACTTACCTTAATGCAAGACTTTTTTGTACGTTTTAATAGATGAGACATTTCGTGTTACGAGTATTTGTCAAATTAATTTTTATATTTTTGTAAAAGCCATTACAGCTTAAACTTGTTATCTTTTTGATTAATATAAATTATATTTTATATATTTTTCTTTTATAAAATTATAAAAAAATAAAGATAATGTGCATATTTAATTATTGCAAGTCAATATTTTCGGCTTAAGACACACGGTAACTAAAATCGAATGCATCACCATTTACTGGTAGTGGCCTACTGCCGCAACTGGCTAAAACTGTTCGGCTGGAACTCCTCTCTGTGTTGGTATAAATCTAACTGAATGTTGTTGTTGGAACTGAGCAACAACATAAACAGTTGACAACCTAAAACCCATTTCACGCTGTTTTCATTTGTTTGTAATTAGAGCATTGAAAGAGTGAATTCTTGTACTCTTAACACAATATTCGAAATATAATTTTAGAAAGATATTTCAAAAATGATCATGGATCATCATGGTATACAAATAAAACGTAATTTCTTTTTATCTCGAATTATTTACACATGACAGTAAAGGAGACTTGGGGGTTATTCTCTATTGCGATGCGTAAGCTAGTTCGATGCGTTTGATATTTTGTTAGCGCAAGATATTTAGTTTTAACGAACGATTTTAACATACCCTTTCGTATTACAGAGTACACTGGTGAAAGTTTTGCGAAAGTGAAAAAATTAGACGCGAAAGGACGCAATAAAGGGTACCAATTATCCGATTAGGTACAATTTTTCTTACTCATCGCAATAGAGAATAACCCCCTGATGACAATGGGATCCATTGTTTTCAAAACCACATTTTCTTCCATTATTTAAAAATTTTGTTTTTATTATTATAAAAAATAATACGTTAGAAAAATAATACAGAGAAAGACAGCCATTCCAATCTACCGACATATTGATATTTTTGAAAAGTGTGCATGTGGGCATGTTTTGAAAAGTACGCATGTGGGCAGTAGATCTATATTTCAAATTGCCCAATATACTGAATTATCTACATTACGAGTACACATACTTTCTCAAAAGCTCTTAAAATATTATTCCTTTTCCATTTTCACAAAAAATAGACTTAAAAAAATCTAGTATTTTGTTAAAAAAAATTTAAGTGGAAATACTCGTTTTACCATGCATTGATTATTTAGGGCTTAATTTTGTAAATCGTGCAACCCAGGTGAAAATTACTCGCATACGGAAAGTAAAAGTAAAATTACTAAAAGTTTTAAATTTATTTTTGTTCATCATCAAAACTCTAAAACTTATGATAGACAAGAATATTTATACGTTTGTCTGGTGAAAAATTTTTATGAGAAACAAAACCAAGTTAATTATTTTTTAAATAAAATTTTTCTTTTCCATATAAATTTCACTTAGTGTCGATATTTACGGAAATAGGCCCTTAGTTATCGCTTAGTCCTAAGCTATAGACCTGACTACAGATAATCAGCAAAATGTGTTTCAAAAAAGATTTTTTAACTTAACAACAAGTGCTTAGTTTTTCCAAAAGGGAAGACCGTAATTACAAATTTTTTGTTTTTTGAAGGAGACTTCCAGAGTATTTGATTCTTAGTGGGCAACTTTTATAATTAATCCGAGAGAACCAGTTCGAATTTGCTTGTAATAAAAAAACAATTAAACAATGATAGTTTTCGTAATGTATTTAAGGTCCTTTGGAATAGTTTTGTTAGGGTTGTGTATGGTTTATTTATCACAATTTCCATTCATTTTTTTTCACTTCGTTAGCGGAACCATTTTCACTATTCGTATTCGTTGTTATGGCACAAATATTCGCAAGCTTCTTGTTGTTGGCCTGCAAAATGTAAGCTTAGAAAACAATAGGTAAAATTAAAATGAATGGCAATTTTAACTAGTTTATTTAATTTTATTTTTTTTAATTAGTGAAACTGGAGTTACGACTTTTTGGCTTATGAAATTGTTGAAATTTTAGTTTCGGCCTTTTGAATTTCGTTAACAAATCTACCGATTTTTTATACGTAGAAGTAAAATTTTATGAGTAAAAGAAATTTGTTTAATAACATTGTAATCGTTTAAAAAGTCTTATTTTGAATTTTTTCTTAGTCGCTTACGGCCTTTTAAATTTTGGATGATGATACATTGGGTTTTAATTCCAAAATTAATTGTTCTTTGAATCGCTATTTATTTGATTATTATGAAAGACATTTTTTCCCATTGTAATATTTTTTAAAAAATAATTATATAAGGAACTATAATTATGTGGATAACGCAAGCAAAGCGGAGGCACAACATTCTGTTAAAAATAAGTTGAATTTTTATATATCATTATTAATATTAATATGTGTATATTAATCACTGATCCTGCGTTATTATCACCTCTAGACTTTAGTCTTGGGGATCTCTTAATATGTGACTACTCGCTGTTGTTCTCAGTCCATTCTCATACATAATTTTTTCTTATTACCATAATATTCAAACGATCCTTACAGCTTAAGGGTTCAGTGTTTAAGTGATCGAAATTGTCATCCTTTTACTCCGATTCCTGATTATTTCCTTGTTAACATCCGATTTGGCTATAAGTAGCCGAACCCTTGAAAAGCATTGCCTCTAGATCTTCTAATTTGCAAAACCTCAAAGCCTATACATTTTTCCAGGAGTTCTTCTGTTGAGTCGATTTCGATTGTGTCTATGTACGAGTATCTCTTACCGACCGACATACATCCGTGTAATTCTGTTGAAGTGTTTATTACATTGATGCATTTAATGATAAATGCCTCTCCGATGCAGTGAAAATTTGCATCCCTTTCACTTGACTCTGTTAGTCCATTTATACGGAGAAGTAATTTCCCAAACATAAATAAACTTGTACTCTCGTATAATTTTTTTTTAGTTAGTCAAGATACTGGATAAGCGGGATATCTGCGATTATCGCAGTTGTACTGTGTTTCGGCTGATTGAGCTGTTACCCTCAAAACGTTTTAGTACAATTCCGAATTCTGGAATTTTGGATCTGAATTGCAACCTCTTTCGTTTCAGCTTTTTATTTTTTTTTACTTGATTCTCATCGTCTAGTCGTCCCATGATAAGGCTTATTTGGGGCCTCCTTGGAAGACATCGCTATCCATTTCGTTTTTTGTTTCTTAATCTTTTGACCGTTACCGTGTTACAAAAAATGTTTTCAAGTTTTTTTTATGACATAAACTTCGTGCTGAATTTAATTTAAAGCCTCATAAAAAAATACTTTTTTATGTCGTGAAAGTTTTTTAAGGTGTCGTAGAGGAGCGGATTCCGCTTAATCTTAATTTGGGGAATAATTTTATAAAACAGATTTCATTTTTTTAACATAAGTAATTTCCATTAGTTTACATATTATTATTGATGGAAGAAACATAATTTTTCTCTTCCCTGGACTCATGTCTGACATATTAACCAAGAAGTATTAAATAAAGTATGGTAGTGCATTTTCCGTTTCCAATCTAAGTTGTGTGATTTTCAATACCCATGTCTGTAGTGTTCGA
This sequence comes from Germaria angustata, assembly GCA_963681545.1. Taxonomy (NCBI): domain Eukaryota; kingdom Metazoa; phylum Arthropoda; class Insecta; order Diptera; family Tachinidae; genus Germaria; species Germaria angustata. The sequence continues at coordinate 91,912,890 of OY813002.1, forward strand.
GCCAGAAGGCTTGCATAAATATTATTGGAAATAAAATAAATATATATTTTATTTTTATCAAAATATTGCTTTAAATTCTGTCTATTGTCAGACTAGAAAATTGAGAATTTGAAAAGTTGTGGTTTTTCTCATTCAATCTCAAGTTTTAAAGGAAACATGTGTATACAATCAACCGATGATATTCTAATACTCGTATTTGCATGGTTCCAACTGATTTTGTATTAGTCCTTGTTTTACTACCTACAAAACTTTAGTAGCTTTTCCAAATGGTCTATTTACACTGGCACATGACAGCTTTTGAGTTGCGTCTTTTAATCATACCGTATTTTAAGTTTTTTTTCCGATACACGTGCCAATAGTTCGTATGTATGAATTCGTAATTTGTATCTCAATGAAAATTTACACTGAATTCAGAATTATTAAATTTGAACTTGGCGATACTATTGTTGTTGTTGTTGTTGTTTCAGTTTGTTTGCAGCACAGGCGCAGTATTTGAGAGATACATTCTCAATGAATACGAGGACAGTGTGTTCAAATTCGCTTTTATGGGTATTTGACATTGTGCTCTAGCAGGAAATTTCATTCAAAGCACAGTTGCAAACGGTCAAAAGTTAATGCTTGGATATTGTTAATTTCTATTTCGTCCGCGTTTGTATAGTCAAAACTGTGTCATAGGTCATTTTGTTTATTGAGTACTTGCTTTGTGACTTGTCTTAATACTTATTTATTAAGATGTTTTAATTCTTAATAGTTCAATTTTAAATGTGCGGTAATTATTTACACATCCACGATATACCATACAATTTTGCATATTTAAGGGCTTATCATTGAGATCCTTTAAAACCATGTAAAGGATAGGAAATTTTATTTGTTAGCCGCAAGAAAAGATTTATTTCACAAGTCCTTTTTGTTATGCATCGAGATACTCATTTGAATTATTTAACTAATTTATTTCTAGTGATTTTGTTTTAGGACTATATACCTTCAAACTTTATTATGGCATAATAATCGTTAAAATGAAAGGATAAAAAAGGAAGATTTTAAAAGCACCAAATGGACTTAGGCCACTTTCAAAAATAGCATATTTTATAATAACACACTGTATATTATAATTTTTAGTCTACATTATTAAAGGCACTAGAGCTTCACTGAAATGGATTTTTTATGTAAAAAATAATAATTAAAGTGATGTGTATACGTACGAACAACAAGTCTATTAAGAATTAATTTCAATTATATTAAAGTGGTATGTGGTTTTTAATGAACCAGAAGTAACTGAAACGTAGTTTTCATTGTATTCATTTGTCATATGAACCGTCAGTTACAGCCAAAAAAAAATTTTTTTTATCAAAAGATTGTAATTCATTGAGTGGCATGGAAAGATGTAGTGCAAAAATTGCCTCTAACCATCTTTTTAATTTGGATTTATACTACTTTCAAATATAATATCTGATTTTTATTATATTTTTCGAGTTTCGACTTTCGCAATTTTTCCCTTCTTGACTAAACTCACACTAATGGGCGTAAATAGGCCTGTTTGGGGGTGTTATCTTATTTGGATAACAGTACGCTTTTTTATTGAAAAGAGTCGCTTAAATGAAATTACATGAAAGTACTTTAGTTTGCTGCAAAGAAAATCCGCTTTAGCGAAAAATCGTTTTGTTGATAATGGTAGAAAATCTAACGAAACAAACATCGTTTAGTAGAGAAATTATAGCCCATATTTGAATATGTATTGTGTGTATGTATTTTATTTTACAGCATTAATTTGAATTCAAAGTCAGCATGTTTATAAGGTCATATTTTCTATTTATGTTTCATAAAACTGTATAATTTTTTTAAAACGATGTGTTGCTCATAGTTTATGGTTACCTCAACCATATTTTGTTTTTGTGTTTAATATGTTTTACAAAATATTTAATGATTCGTTCTATATATTTTAAGTTATTCAATATTTATTTTGTTTCACTGCCATTTCGTTGGAAAACTTAAGAATAAAATTCGTAGTAGACTTCTTTAGAAACTCCCTTTAAAAGTATGAGGAAATGGAGAATCGGACCTCCTTGTCAACTATATTTTGGTATTTATATATTTCATAGGGATTGGTAAACTTATACAGTACGACCTCACGTTTTGCATCTCTCCATTGTTCGTCATCCACAATACGAGAATTACAACTTATGTTTTATTTTTTGTAATTTTTAGAACAGCAAACTTCTAATCAATTGCTGCATTCTACATAAGCAATAATATTAATTATTTTATCTAAAATGGCAAACAATTATCAGTTTTAACTTCAAATGAAACAAGTAAAATTTTAATTTAATTTTATTTAATTAAAATGTTATTTTGCATAACCCGGGCTCCTCATGTAGATTTATGAGACGAGTACACTCTATGGGCTTTGAACACCGCACATAAGCTTTTTGAAACTTTTGTTAAGTTCCAGTAAGGCTGTTATTATGAAATAGTTTTAAATTATGGAAAGTTTGGTAATATAGGTAAAAATATATTTTGAAACTTTTTTGATTTTTACTAAACTCGATGTACATATGTATACTGTTCTTGTCGGCGCACTACATTACGGTTCCGGAGTTGTAGCCCTCAAAAGTAGGACATATCGTGCATTTTTTGTAAAAAAAATTTTAACATTAAATTTGGTGTCTCCTTGATGGAAGGACCTTTAAAATTGGAAAAAGTACTTTATCAAATTTCCTGAAAAATTTCTTAATCTTTTATTTTATGTTTTTCGTTTTTAACAATTAGTTGGGGAGAATATCGCGTAATAATAAATTTAAATTTTAAGTATTGAAAATAGATCTTTATTTGCAGAACATTTTAAATCGGGGATTCAATGTGTCCAAACGTTATGATTGTTTTTTTTATTGTTAATTAAAATTCGCTATAGCCGAAGTTCTTTGTAACCGTAATAATTTGTATGAAATATTTGTAAAAAAATTTTTTGGACCGGAGAAGTTGTTCGTTACAGGTGGTGCACGCTATTTATTTTGAAATTCCGAGTGTAGTTTATGTTTCAAACTCAAAAGAAGATTTTTTACCATTTGATACGTCGATTTTGGAAAAGCGTATTTTCTGTAAGCAAATAAAAAATTCAAATATCCTTTTTTGGGATATTTGACAATAAAGAACCTTTACTAATTTTAGAGATCATTTCAAAGAAGAACTAAGCCCATTTAAATGATATATTGAAAGAGTTGAAGTCCAAGTATTAACAACGTTTTTCAACGGTACCAACAAACAATGAAAATTATTTCAAACTGATGATGTATTCCAAAATAATGAAATGTTTAATGTTACTGATTTTCACCAAAGTTCCCGATACTCGTATGTCTACTTCGGGATCATGGCAGGTATCACACTGACTTATGCATTACATAATACGCAGATGAAAGGAGAACATGTGTAGTTATATAAATTTTGGAATTGTCTTTTTTTTGTGTAAATAGTCTTGTATTGTGTAGTTTTTACACAAGAGTCTGCCTTCTCAACAAATTGATTATCTATTTTTCTAATTTCAAATACAATATCTCAACATGTGTGAGTTTTACCAGTTTCACTATAATGTTTGAAATTCATTTAAAACAATTGTATTGTCTTTAACGTTAAAAACGTGACTTTAAACAGAAATAGATTCTACAATAAAATAGCAAAAATTACCTTCATCGAAAAAGCAATCCACTAATTAAAAACTAAAATAAGTCTTCAAAAAGGTCACACACATTAAACATTTCGCCCGCCCTTTTAAAACAATGATCACGCCGCTCAATATCCTTTTAACAATATGACACGAAAATGTAACAACGAATGCGAGCAGAACGATTTTATTGCAGAAAAATATTAATTTACGATGCAAAATATTTGCGATTGTAAATAATTTTAATGTATCAATATGCATTAATTTTGTGTATAAATTTAATAAGTAATTTTAAACTGTAAATTTCATGCAGCTACATTTAATTAAATGCATCTTTATGCGTTTTTCAAAGTTGAATTAATAAAATGTAAATTTTATTTAACAACAAGTGTGTCAATTTCACTACTCTACGTTGATTGCAAAATGTGGAATTGTAATTTTATTAGCTACCCTTAAAAGTATCCGCTTGGAGGGCAAAATACCCAGTAATCGTCATCATCATTTTCATCACACCACATCAAGCTTGATTGTTGCAATCATGTGCGTTGTATTGATATTAAATTGAAAGCGGGGTGTTAAATTTCATTGCGGTGTGTGAATGATAAAAATAATTCAAAATTGACTCTCTTGAACGTCAATGAGGCGTGTGACAACTATCATTGTCTGCCACAAATATACGTACATACGTACGTGAGTGCCTGTGTATGTATGTACGTGTCAGTTTAGCTTGAAGTGTGTTTAGCCTCAAAGCAATTAAAAATTCTTTTTACCTTTTTTTACAAGTGTCATTTTTGTAGTTTTGCTTTGTTTCAGTTAAATTAGAAATTGAAATAAAAATTGCATCCATCAATTTTTTTTTTATTAGACGGACGATGATCAATTGATCATCATGAATTGATTTGTCATTATCCTTTTTTTGTAATCGTACATTGACCAAGTCATGACTAGACAACTCTTTTTGTAGATTTTTTTTTCAATATTGAATGTGAAATCAATGAAGGAAAACTGTCAAAAATATATTGAATGATCACTTGTATATGACATTCGCATTTTTCACGCAGGACTTTAATAATTTCAAAAACTTTCATCACGCGCTTACAGTTTCGAAAAGTGTCCTTTAAAATTAAATGCACTTAGAAACAAATAATTTGTTTTCTGTACAATGAATTTGAAAATTTTATGGTTTCAATTTAATTGTATGTATGTATGGATGTGTGTATTTTTTTACAATTTAAAAAATACAATACGAAAATGTGGCTTTTTCCGAAAAACAATGATGTGAGTGAGTGATGTGACCAATGTGTAACAATTTTACAAAACATTAAAAAACATTTGGATTGAGCGTTTGTATGTGTGTGATTTTTTTGCTGTTGAAAAGAACACAATTTTTCAATTTTCAATTGAAATTTAAGAAAGATATGTTGTTCGTTTATTTGTAGATTTGCTTTTCAAAACATTAAAGTGTTAAATGTCAAATTGATTGTTTTCGCTTTAATTTGTGGTTCTTGTATTTTCTTTCGTTTACGTGATTTGACAATGAAATGTAAGTGACTAATGTTTGTTGTGTTTTTATTGAAAAACCGGATATTTAAATTTAATTTCAAAATTCAAATATCCTTTAAAGAAAACCATTAACCATTTCAAATGCATCAAATAAATATATCCTTGATTGAAGTTGGGAATTTTTATGAGAATTAACAGCGGCGTAAAATTTGTAGTGTCTAGCACTTCAATGCCTCAAATCAAAAGATATTGTTGGGTTTCTGTCAACGCCTTAATTTACAAAAGCATAATTTTATTCATTCATTTATCTTGTCAGTTGAATTGGGAAGGAAACAAAAATTTATACTGGTGAGTGTGATTTAGTTGAACTGTATTGAAGCGCTTGAGCTTTAATCTCATCAGATTCCTTTAGATAATGATGTGATTTTTATTTTTATGTAATGTTTTCCATGATGAGGAGAGACAAGGAAAGTATATTTGACTATTAGAGGAGAGAACATGCGCACGCTTTCCAAAAAGTTAATGTGCTTTGTCATAAGTATATGATTTAAATAGAGAATTAGTTGTCAAATGGAGCGCTACACACTTCAAGAACGTGAAATTATTGTTACTATTTATTTAAAAAATTTTCAGTCTGTTATTTTAACGCAGCGAGAATTTCGTCCTTGTTTTCATTTGGATGTTTTGTTTCATGTGCTCAAACAAAATTTGCGCTTCTTCGGGTAACAATGGAGGTTTAGGAGCACCAGACTTCTTCCTTTAGGCATTTCTAAAATCTTGCATTTACGCGAACAAAGCACGAACCTTGCAAATCTTGAAAGATAACATTGAATAAGGAATCGTCAACTTGGAGCCAGATGTTTTGCGAGTAACAATTCAAAATGCCATAAAACGACCGCAATTATGCATCAGCTCGAGCTGATCAACCATCAATTTTACACTTTTAAATGAACTTTATTATGAAAATAGAGCTCTGTTTTTTCATTTATAACAAAATGACAGCCAGTTCAAATTATGACATTACATTTGCGCTACCTTCTATTAGCAAACACACATCTACATGAGAGTTGTGGAAGCAAAAGCAAGTATTGGCATTTTTCATACCTTAATTCTCGGGATGGCATATTCATGATTGGTTTCCCTAGTAATGGAAATACTATGCCGATGACTTTTAATTTCTTGCCGTTTTGATTTTTATCGCCAGATTTGTTTGAAAATTAACTACAAGCAATAATTGTGTAAGAATATGTTGTCGTCTAGCGTTCACTATATGTAGAAAGTGATAATCTTTAACCTTAAAACAATTTCAGTGACTTAGTCACATGCTAAGAAATAAAAAAATTTTTTATAGAAATAGTAAGTTGACGCAGATCAGACGCAAAACATTGTGAGAAACAAAATGTTGAAACAAAATGAAATTAATTATTATAAGACCGATATAAACTTGAAAGAAGTGATCGGAACTCAAGACTTAAAATCTACCGATGAGGCTTTATTTGTATGCGATTTACAAAAGCTTGAGGAGAAATATGAAACCTGGAAACAATTTATGCCACGCATAAAACCTTATTATGGTAAAAAGTTCATAACGATCAGGCAGTTATTCAAAAACACTCTCATTATTCCTATTTCAATATTAAAACAGCTGTAAAATGTAATGATGATCACTTTATTGTTAAAACCTTGGCCGATTTGGGTACTAGTTTTGATTGTGCGTCTAAAAATGAAATTAAACAAATATTAGATTTGGGTGTCGATGCCGAACGCATTATATTTGCAAACCCCTGCAAACCGGTGACACATTTGGAGTATGCCAAGGATAACAATGTTAAAATTAGTACAGTGGATACTGAGTTTGAGATCTATAAAATTCATAAAACTTATCCGGAATCAAAGTAAGTTTAATACAAATTAATCATCACTTAATTGAGTAATTGAATTTGTTTTCTTTAATTTTTTAGTTTGGTTATACGTTTTCGCTGTGAAGCCAAGGAAGCTCAGTGTCCCTTGGGTGACAAGTTTGGCTGTGATGCCGAAAGTGATGCAACTGCTCTCATGTTGCTGGCGAAAAGTTTAAATTTAAATGTTGTTACAAAATGATTATTGCATAAAACACAATTAGCAATTATTTTTACCTTTAGGTCATTGGCACAAGCTTTCACGTTGGCTCCGGCTGCAACGATTTTCCCGCCTATGATCGAGCTATAGCCACTGCCAAGAATCTGTTTCAGTTTGGTATTCTTTTGGGTTACGACATGAATTTACTGGATATTGGTGGAGGATTTCCGGGCAGTGATGATAAGAAATTTGCTACTGTATGTTGAAAATTTAATTTTTTTTAATTTATTTACTTAATTATTTATTATTTTCTTCAAGATTGCTGAAATTGTTAATAAATCCCTTAGCCGTCATTTTCCGGATGATAAGATTAATATCATTGCAGAACCAGGTAGATTTTTTGTAGCATCTGCTTATACTCTGATTTGTAAAATACATGCTAAACGTGAGGCTAGAGATTCGAATGGAAAATTATTAACCAAAATGTACTATCTAAATGACGGTGTCTATGGATCGTTTAATTGTATACTTTACGATCATCAATACGTGACAGTGGATCATTTTCTGGTAAGAGTACGATTAATTTCATTCAGAGCGCTCGCTACAAAATTATGTAAGACACATTATTTCTTAATTTTGATTGTTTTTACTTTTTCTTAATGTATTTGGAAATATAAGTATCGGCTGGAACTATTTAATTTATTTCTTTGACGATACTGATATCGTCTGGAAATATTTACAAATAGTATAAAAATATAGATATAAAACCAAAAACCTTTAATATGAAAATGTTTAAGAAACAAATTTAAAAAATTAATCGTTTTTGTGCCTTCGCTTACGACTTCAACGTTTCGCACCAGATGAAATAATAAAATTTCTCGATCTCTTTTAAGTTTGCTGCAAACCGTCGGAGTTGAAATCGAAAGTCGTCAACTACGATAAATAACTCGCAATTTTTTATGAAACTATATACCAATTCTTCCTAATAACTAAACCTGTGAAAAATTAAATCAAAGACATACTTTATTTTGTAAATTGTTGCTTAAGTGTGTTACTAGTTAAAGTGGCCACCTCCTGTTGAATATATGTATGTAATTAAAAAATTACGATGATATATTTTTATAGAAAAGAAAATTACGATATAGCTTTATAGGAAAATAACAAATTTGTTTTTGCTACAATATAATAGATATATATGTAGCTATATATCTAGTGACTTTTTCCGATAGTTTCCCGAAAAGTAATGAATTTCGTAAATGTCTGCTCTTAGAAGAAAAAGCTTCACTAGTTATTAGTGTAAAATTTTTACCAGAAACTTGTTTGTAAAAAAATTTTTCATTTTTTTGCTTTTACAAGGACAATGATACAGGAAATCTACCTAAATTTAACACTTTAATTTGGGGACCTACTTGCGATGCATTGGATAAGGTATTTATTTATATTTCTTTAAGATTATTTTCCATATTTGAATTATGTTTTATCTTACAGATTGCTGAAGACTTACAACTGCCGGACTTAAATTGTGGCGACTTTCTCGCCTTTCCCAATATGGGTGCCTATACCGTGCCGATAGCCAGTCCATTTAATGGCTTCATGTTACCTAAAATATTGTACTTTCGAAAATTGAAAATATGACAAATAATTTAAAATAAAAAATATATTATATTTTTATTCATAAAATTTGAACATCTTTTGGGAGAAATTGTCACATTTGACAAAACTCGTATTTTTACAGCAGAGAGTTTTGCTTATTTTCTTGAAAATATTATACAATAAAAAAGTTTATGATCTATGATACTATAATTTTACTCCAAGTATTTCATACGTTTTATAATCATAGAGATGCGAGCGAATTAATAAAAGTTTCATTTGAAACTCCAAAGGATATACTGAAAGCTATAAAATTGAAAAGGACCTTGATGAAAAATCGAATAAAATTAGTACAACTATATATTAATTTCAAAAAAGCACTATTAACGATTTCTGGCGATTATGACAATTGTTCTAAAAAGTCTTGTGAAAAATTTAAACCAAAAATTTGTCCACAAACAAAATGAATGCCAATACTTTACCTTTAACACTTTTAAACAAACTCATTACATGAACACCATTTTTTCTCCGCTCAGAAGTTTTGTTTTTATTATTAGTATTTGAACTAATTTTGTGTAAATAAGATTTCTTAAATATTGTATAAGGAAAATATGGATTTGTTAATAGATTAAATTTAGAATAATAAAAGTTGAATAAAGAATATAAAGCAGTAACTTAAGCTCTTTATTTTTAAACTAAAAAAACTGACCCTTTGAAAATTTACATTCGTATAAAGAGCAAAATTGTTTCTGGCTTATAATCTTGGCATAAAGAGGAAGTATATATATACAGATTTAGGTGGTCAAACAAAGCCAAATAGACTAGTTTGCTTGCCTTAATCGGTAAAAAATTAATGAAAATTTTCTATATCTTCCTGTTGCAAATAAATATGGCCTTGTATTAACTTTTGAAAATATAAAATTTTTTAAAGATCCGAAACTTAAGACTAACTTGCTTAAAACTATTTAAATCATTTATTTCTTTTTAACTTATTGCTGACCCTTGTTGTGTTTAACAAATGATTTAGATAGTTTTTGTTTATTTTATTTTATAAAAATTTTATATAAATATTTCCTGTTTTTAAATCTTAAAAAGCCGCTTATTTATTTGGTGGCACTTAAGATGATATGTTTCGTTTCCAATTAATTTTTAATGATATGTATGGATATATATATTATATATTATAATTTTAATATTAAGCTGCTAATGCTTTTTTGTATCATTTTAATAATTATTATAATTATTATGATTATTAGTATTTATTTTTTGAACTAATTGAGTTCAAACCACTTATGTTTACTTTAAATCAGTTCTATGTGCCTTAAAATAACTAACTTAAGCAGTATACATTTTTAACAATATAATCTTTTCAATATGCTGCCTAAGTAAATTTTAAAAAATATTATTTTTTTTTAATAAATAATAACACTAGACATTTATTTAGATATGTGTATATTTATCTGATATTAAACTCTTACGTTTTTACTAAAAATGTTCGAAAAACACGCATAAAAAGAATAACTAAAAAATGATTGTATCTCACAACAACTTGACATTGACATTTATTATTAAAAAGTTAGTTGCAAACAAATGGCTTTTTTGGTAAAATATTTAATAAAATATAAAAGTATTTTATAGAAAATATGACAATTTTGTAATGATTTTTGTGGTGAAATATAATAATTCATAATTGGCAACTTTGTAACATGCATGAAATCTTGAAAATGAATGTAATTCTAATCTGTGAAATGAACTAAATGTATACAAAGCTCATGAACTATACATATGTATGTATATTAAGTTGACGAAGTCGAAATTTTATTTAATAAAAAAGACATTCAAAGATACTCTTTTTTTATAGTTCTTCATGAAAGTGCATAGACATATGAGTGGCACATTCAAGGACTTGGAATTAGTTTCCAGCTTGTATTTAATTTAATTAATTTTACATTTTTTAAGCGTCATTCAAACTTTACTTTCACTCTCATAAGTTTGCTTCAGGGTGATTTTTAAAATATTCAATTTGGATGAGAGATCTAATAGAACGTAATTGGATCTACAGTGGCTTATTTGTCTTGCTTCACACAGACAAAAATTAATTAAGCCTGAACAAATGAATATAATGAAAATGATATCATTAACCATTATTGTTTTTATTATAAATAAAGGCCAGTTCATTTACACATGTGTGTTTTAAAACTCTCTTCAAGACTTAAAGTCTAGATTGGAAAATATTTTAATAATGCAATTACGGACTTAATTAAACTATTTAAATTCTCAATCACATTACAGCGTTTACATTAAAAATATTTTTCGGCTTAAAAATTTTATTGGAAAATTGTATTTTTATTGTTATTGACAAAAAATTTACTTTTTTTTAAATTAACTACTCTGTTTGTTTTTATAATTTAAAAGAAAATCTAGTTCGGACGTTTATATTGAGAATAAAAACAAAATAAAGCTTATTATTTTTGCTTTCAATACAAATGTTTTAACGAACTTTTCCTTTCATTTCCATTATCCAGATGACCATTTGAACTTAAAAAATTTAGTGCATTTCATATAATTTTCCACATGCGTAGTTTGTTTGCTACCAGGCTTCCAGTCAATTTAAATATTTTTAAGATTGTAACAAAAAATAGGAAAAAAAACATTTCACTTGGAGCTTCGTTTAAAATTGATAAAATCCATTTTTTTCAACATAAAATTGTTACAACAAGATCTTTGAATTTGACTCATATAACTGAAGCATTTTGTTATTGTAGCCTTGACAGGAGTATTAATTTAATGATGATACTGCCGCATTACTGATAATCTCAAGTTAACTAGCTTTCTCGGTTACGACAAAATTGCCAAAAATTCTATTTTCCAATTGGTGTTTTTGCTATTTGCTATTTAAGAAATAAAAAATAATCGATACAAAAAAATGTTTTCTACTTACATATATTGTTTACTTAACATTTGTTTAGCATTTATTAATGAAATATATTTACTACACTTATTTAGTTCTTTTTTTATAAATTCGAAAATAGCAATAGATATGTGTTTGTCAAAAAATAAATATAGCTTTGATTAAATCTAGTGATATGTATGATTAGATGAATTTTTCGTCACTTGTTTCTTATTATTAATATTTTTGTTTTTGTGTAAATAAAAGTTTGTATATAGGTAGTTAAACTTGCAACCATCAATCCCTATTAATAGTAAGTTGTTTGTTTGTTTGCTACAACAAACAAAAAACAAAGAAATTTTAAAATACATACAATAATTTTTCTTCTAGTTATTTCTTAAATACAACAAAAGTAAATGTTAGAGTTCACCTAAAAATCTAGAAAACAATGATAATAATAAAAAGAATGTTATAGCTTATGTGTCCTTAGAAAAACAACTCGATTGCACTTCCTGCACATCATTTAACACATTAGCACGCACACATACATACAACAAATGCAAATAAAATTATAAAAAATAGCAGTGCTCGTATCTATGATAATATTGCTGTTTTTGTTGTCATTTGCATTTTAATATTTTGTCTTATTAATTTGTCCGGCGATCATTAAACATTTTCTTTTCATTTACAAGAATGTGGCGTGTGGATAAAAATATCTGTCGTCGTTCTTTTAGATTCGTTTGAGTTGGTGTTCATAATGAATGTAAGTACATACATACGTACATACATGTATATATGTAGTAGTTTACCACTGACTCCACCAAAGTATTCCTTTAAAAAGTACACAAAAACGTCACAAGCATATTTACTGGTAGTAAACGCCATAACAACACACCATTTGTGTCCAGTAAATCACTTGCCGCACCCGGTGATAGACCAGCACAGTGCATTTTCTCCAATGGCATAGCTTGGACATAGTATTCACGATTTTCAACGGGCATATGACAGATGGGTTTCTTTTTCTGTGCCATTTCATCGTCTTTGTTCTTCAGATCTTGTAGTAGTTTTGGGAACCAAGTCAATTCACAAGAGCATTCCAATGGATTGTCTAAAATAACACATTCATATTTATATTGCAATAAATTGGAAATTGTTAAAAAAAACTTGCCTGTTATATCGATTATTCTCAAAGTATCGATAATATGCTCCATTATGTCTTGAGACAGGCGGGTTAATTTATTATTTTGAATATTTAAAGTTTCCAAGGAATTTAAATTTTCAAATATCATACTTGGTAATACCTTGATACTAAAAGAAAATTATAATTTTTGTTTTTTTTTTCTTTATTGATTATAGATAAATTATTGGCTGAATTTCAAACAATACCAAGAAAAGAAATTACTAGACATATCAAAAGTATTAATTAAAAACAACCATCAACTCAAGAAAGATTCGTAGAAAAAAAATAACATCAAGATAAAAAATCAAGAATAACAAGGGACTGAGCAATCGGTAAGTTAACGGTTTGATTTATATATTAAAAAATCTATAAAATACACATATTGGTAAATAAATGTCATTCGAGAGATCCTGTATCGTATGGCTAGAATAGGGACAATTTTGTTCAAATTCCTTTGAATATCATTGAATCGCTCTGTTAAGAGAACTTGTATCGTATATAATAGATATCGTCAAATTTATTTTCTGAATTAATTGAGTCGAATAGGGGTTATTTAAATCAACTAAACTTTTTTTATTGATTACATGTGTCAATATTTTATTATTAATTCATATTTAGTTCCTAAAAGTATGTATTCAAAATTTTAAAGGAAAATGAGAACCACATTGAAGTATATTTAAATTTTTTTCAATCAGTAAATTATGTGTAACGCAATAAGTATAATTTATAAAGAAATCATTAAAAAACATATAGAAATATTACACAATTGAATAATTTATATTATATAATAAAATCAATTGTGTCTCGGTTCTTGGCTTTTCTATATTGGTATTCCCTTTTAACGCTGATTTTTTCATTATTAAATTTCTTAATTTTCAAACCATCTCAGCCTCTCCATTTATAAATGGAATCAGATTTGTTTTTTGTACATAAAAGGATATACGAGCCGTTATCCGTCTATACTTTTGTCCATCTCTTTTTTCTTATAAGCCGAATTAAAAATTTCTTCTTGTATACTTCTTAATTGTTTCCACTTTTTCCTACTTGCTCTTTTACGTCTCTGCGATTTATATAAATAAAGTTGAAAGTTCTAAAATTATTTTAAATAATTTCGAACGAATACTCAAATATTGATATTTTAAATGCTAAAACTTATTGTTCTTATTGTACTTTCTTTTGGTTTGAAAAACAAAATTGAATACTAGCAGGGAAGGATTCGAGATCCAGAAGCGATATCTTGAACTAGACGTCTGATTAAAAATCAGCTAAAGCACAAAATATGCTGTACCCTAGGGCATGGTGCAATATTTATTTTTTGCAAATTTAGAATCGATGTTACACATATTATCTTTCACAACAGGTTGCCTGATTTAATTCAATTAATATTTTCATTGGACCAAACATTTTCATTAAATAAATATTAATTACTGACAAGCACTCGATCTTAAAATAAACAAATGAAAATTGTTGTAGACTAGTGGTTAGTGTACTAGAGTAGTGGTCCGAAAGTCGCAGTTCCGATTCCTGCTGCAGAATCTGGGTGTTTCTGCAGACAAGGCAAGTAGCTTTGCCGTTTTTATTTGTTAAAAATGAATTTCTTTAATGATCAATATTAAGAATCTCACAGTCACCATTTAATAATTCGATATAATTTATGATGATATCGGTTCTCTCATTTATATTCACAATTTCAATTTGTTAATTCCGCTATATCGAATCAATAGTTATACAATATTGTTCTGCAATCAAAATTGCGATTTTTTAAAATAACAACTCAGGGCAGTTGTTTTGAATTAAAAAAAACACACATTTTTAAATGTCAATACAAACGAATTGACTGAAGCCTCAGAGAGCCAAATCCCATTTGATAAACCTTTCTACATCGAATTCATAAACTTTTTCTGAACCGAACTTTAAAGACAAGTCTGTTAAACATTTTTTTGTTAATTTTTGTACTAAAAACATGTTGTCGGAAACCAATGTGTTATTTTATAAAATTAGAAAGTTCCCGAAATACGAAACAAAATTGCAAAATAAATCGCACTTACTTTTGTTGCTAAATAAGTTGGACTAAAGAAATTATTAAACAAAATAATAATTTTACCGACTTAATACCTTTCTCAGTTAGATCCTTAAATCATATATCAAAATTACAAAATATATACTTTCAAGACTTACTCATTCTTCTGGAGATTTAGGAATGTTAGGGAGTCACCATAACCGGTAAAAGCGTCATCATTGATGACACTTATATTATTATTTCTTAAATCCAAATGTCTTAGACGATGTAAAGGTCGCAGGGCTTCACTGGGTATGGCATGTATATTATTATCGCCTAATCGTAAATATTGAAGATTTTCTGGAAAATTTATTGAAAGAAGATCCCTTAAGCGATTTGATATAAACTTTTTGTGTAAAATTTTGACTATAGAAACCTTCTAGGCCTTTAAATGCGTCCTTATCAATATTGATGATTCTATTGCCTTCCAATTCCAAAGAGTTTAATAGCGTCAAATGGGAAAAGACATTTGCCGGTACAGTTGATATCATGTTATGAGCCAATATAAGGGAATCTAAATTCTCAAGTCCTGAGGGAAGTTAGAACAATAATATACAAATTTTAATTCTTCATCTTCTGCTCATAAATATATTACCTTCAAAGTCGCCTTCCCGAATTGTTTTAATTTTATTCTCCTGTATTTCAAGTTTTTTCAAATTATCCAAAATTGAAAGAGATTTCTGGGGTACAGAAGTCAATTCATTGCCACCTAAATTTAACCGTTTTAAGCGTCTGAAATTAAAATCATAAAGCAATTGATTATTAACAAAAATCACTTATACAGAGGCATGTTGTGTGTAAGTTTTTGGAGTTGAATTTAGTGGAATTAAAAAATAAAATGAATTAATAGATTTTATAGTTAAAAAAGCGATTTAATTGATAACAGAAGCGTATAACAATTTATAATTCTGTTAATTTTAATAAAGTGTGAAATTATTTCATGTGTTTATTTCAAATATTTATTTATATAAATCTTTTAAAATTTCAACTGATATTTAGTTTAGCTGTTTTTGTCATTTAAATTGACTTTTAGTCGACAGATTTTGCCAACAAATTCGTTGTGTGTTGCCAAACTCCTCGTTCGTCCCCATTGTGTTTACAATATTGATAAGAAATAATTTCAAGGTTAGCTCTGTTGCAGGAAGCATCTGATGTAGCTTAAAGTTATCCTAATATTGAATTTATCACGTTTACTTTACAAACTTGGAGGAGCGGTCTTGGAGACTTATGATTTTGGTTATGAAGTTATAGCCAAAATTACAAGTACTGCAAAATGGAATTGAATACGGGAAACTTCTTTAGATATTTTTTTGTTGCTTTTTATTATATTTTCTATATAGTTTAGCCTTCTCAATATTCTTTTGATATATATTGTCATTTCATAAATTATTATCCTCCACCGTCGAGAGAATGAAGCACCATATGTGTGGTGATTGTTTTCTTCAGTTTATTCTACTTCCAGTGTGGCAAAACAAATTAAATCCTCCTAATTGCTTGGAAAAATTATTCCGTCGATAAAAAAGCATTTTCAGCTCCAATAAAGATCAAAAATTACGTAAGAGATTATTTTGCTTAATTATAATGAGACACTTGGACTTTTTGATTTTACATTGAAAACGGCCTTAAAAAATTTATTATGACATTATTTTTTAATATAATAACTTTTTGCTTAAGCTTGAAATCTCTTTTTTAATAAAATGTTAATTTACTTTATATATTTCGCTAACCCTACGACAGGAAAGAGAAAACGTAGTTAAGGTTTCATAATTAATTATATATATATATATATATATATATATATATATATATATATATATATATATATATATATATATATATATATATATATATATATATATATATATATATATATATATATATATATATTCTTTTAATATTTATGTTTATGTTAACGAAGTTTTTAGACTGTATATTTATTTATGTACTTATTCTATCCAATAACCCATAGAGGCCATATTCGGTTATACATTTTTATTAAACAAATAATAATAACTTCGTACTTACTTTTCTAAACCTCTAAAAGCTTCTGGTTCAATAAGATTTATTTTGTTTTCATAAAGCGTGAGAATTTCCAGTGTATCCAATCCCTCAAAGGCATTATTATGTATAACAGTGATTTTGTTGTGATTCAAATTTAGAATTAACAAATGGTAAAGATGCTTTAAGGCCAGTGAGGGCACAGTTTTCATTTGATTAAGTGAAACATCCAGCTGTGTTAGACCCTTACCTATGAAATTAAGATAAATAATAGCAATAAGAATCAAATGATATTCTCTTATTAAGGGCATCGCACTTTTATTTGATTAGATCTACTCACCCAAAGAACTGAGAGCATTTTCTTCAATTGCCGCTAAACTACTGTTGTGTATGGTTAAGTGACGTATATCCAAGGCCAGAAATACGAAACCTTGTAGCTTTGGTAGGTTGTTATGACGCAGTTTTAAATAGAATATAATTGGACTCTTGCCCTTTAGAGTACCCATTGATCTAGTGATGTGCGCCAAATCGGTGGTCTCACATAAAACATCGAGTCCATTCTTCTTCACCGTACAAACACAGGGAGCAATATCGTTTTGCTCGGGACAAACCTGCTGTTGAGCCTGATTGCTTTGGGCAGCAGTGAGATCCCAACAAAAAGATAACGACAACAATAGAATTGCGGCCGCTGCCAGCACCGTATAATCTCTACTACGTTCTTGGCAAACTGATGACATTTTTGAAACTAATTTCATGATGATTACGATGTCAATGTATTTGCGGCAAAACAATTTCAAATGCCAAGCAGTA
Source organism: Germaria angustata (assembly GCA_963681545.1). Taxonomy (NCBI): domain Eukaryota; kingdom Metazoa; phylum Arthropoda; class Insecta; order Diptera; family Tachinidae; genus Germaria; species Germaria angustata. Next base: position 91,930,633 of record OY813002.1, read on the forward strand.
CTTGTGCGACTATGGCTGTCCGTATGCTCTCCACCGCTCTATGGGTCTCTACTTAGAATCCACCACTACGTTTCAGAGTTTAAGTAGGCCTCCTCTCCTTTCTTGTCTCTATAGTTGTATTTGTGGAATTACACATGGTGTTGTGAAATGGGGAGGTCGTCGTTGTGGTGCGGGAAATACAAATAAGATACATAGATATTAAAACTAATTCATTCTTTGCTACTTTATTGAATTATTCTATTGTATATATTTACAACACATTTTAACCAACCCAGCAAAATTTTTATATATGTACATGTAATATTTTTCTTACAAAATTAAACTACTGGCATTTACTTTTCTGAAAAACTTGTAACTGTTTTATTTTAACTAGCTGGTCCGACGGGATTCTTTCTGTAAAAATCTATTTGACTGGGGCAGTTCCTCTAAATGCAATGAATGTCATGAAAATTTACCAGACCAATATATAGAAATCTACGACACCATACCCATGCTGAATGAAAAGAACGATTCTCGGTCGCACAGTTTGTATTTGTTTGTTGCATTTGATGCCAATATTTTTTGACTGAAATGTTTGAGTTGACAGATAGGAACAGTTTATATAGCAAAAAGGAAAGTTTGGGCTTATCGTTTTAACTTGGATGAAGGTTTATAATTAAATGTTGTGTGTATATGTCTCTCTTGGCACCTGCTTCAAAAATCAAGGTTTTATATTAGAAAATATATTACTTATTTAAAAAATATGCCTTTTTGTGGAGTTTTTTTTTGAGAGCTACCCTATATCACCTTCTACTCTGTTAGTTTTCTGTTGCACTTTGCTAGAAAGAAGTCGCTCCAATTTAGTGGAATTTTAATATGGCCTTTTGGATATCAGTTTATAAGAAAAATGTTTCGCTTAAGATCTCTCTCTCTCTCTCTCTCTCTCTCTCTTGCTGCTATTTAATTAAATTTCATTGGACTAAAAACATTGAATGCTCCTATCCGGTCGGTTTATCGTTAAAATACTCTTACTGGCTGTAAAGTAACCCACACCAATTTTTAGCGCTATCATTAGTATTCTTATAAGATAATTAATTATTAATTATTTAGTTGGTTTTCCGTTAGACTACGCAAACTCCTACTGTTATTGTTAAGAAAATACAATGTAGTTAAGTATATGCGGGGTACCCCTCCCGCTGCTGCTATCACATAGTGATCAAAATGGGGCCGATTCTTGAGCATACCTTTTCATATAAAATAAAATATATGTATTTTGAATTAGCTTACAAACGTCGGACAAACAAATTGTTGTGACAATCCACAGTAGTTTATTTATGTCTGAGCCCTATTGCTTATATTTCTTCTAGTCTCGTTGATGACTCTCTCGGTTTATATCGAGCTTTCTCATGGAACGCACTATACTCGTACGAGTTGTTATCATCTCATCAAACGAGTTCAAGGTAAATTTAGGGGTGGCGCAAAGGTTCTTTATTTCTCTTCGCTATTTCTCAAAGAAAATCTCTGTCAAACTTTCGACTCTATCTATTTAGTCTTTTGCGTATAATAGCAGCCATTTGTCACTCATATTTTTTAAACAATACCCCAAGCCTTTTGAAGAAGGGAGCCATGAGGCAGAACATGAACGATATATGTATGTGTATATAACAGTTTCTGGCGTCCTGCGAATAGGTACGATTTTAATGCTGGCAAGACCCAGTGTTGTGTGCCTCTTCATCTGTAATTGTGGGTGATATAAATATTGAGGAATCAGAAGCATGAAAACCCTATTTGATGTCCGGTGGACTAAATATATATTTTATGTCGCTAAAGAAGCTTTATAAAGCTTTGGTTTTTTAAGATGGTGTAAGATATATTTCGCACATTTTCAACTCATTTGATCTGTACTACAATGGAATATGTTCTTGTAAAATCAGGGAACTTATGACCTAAAGCCGATCTCTTTCACGCGCTACATGTTTTTCATCAAGAGCACATCAATTTGTAGTAGATATGCCAAAGAATTGTATTCTCATTACTGAGATATTCGTTCTTAAGTTGAACAACTTGTATATGTACCAAACTCTCAGCACTCTGTCACCTTCAACGTGGAAAAATTCAAACCGAACGCACAATACACAGCATGAGTTGAAGACATGCCCTGAGTACTGAACCTGTCTATAAAAAATATAATACCGATATAGAAAGTTGCGATTTAACTGCTAGTTCTTTCTTAATTATATAAATACGTAAATTTTTAAAATTACAAACAGGATATTATTTGCTTATATGTACATTTTTGAATCCTTTGCTTTGATATCGCAGTAATTAAAATATTTGATTGACGAAGGAGGTATTTTAGTGAAAGCTATATAACAATCTTCCAAACGTTTTTCTACTTCACGAAATAATTTCCAAAGAAATGTTGTTGTTGGTATAAACAGTCATCATATTCAAAACGATAAATTGCCATAATTGAGTGCATCTCATCCTAAATATTTGTTTTTTCAATACATACATTTATAACTTTTGTGTATTTATAATGCATCGTCTGTGTCTCATCAGCGTTTTGGGGGAGAGAAAAATGATATCACACAGATTATGTTCATTGTTTGGCGCTGTTTTCAATTCAATCATATTAAAATTATTCATTTAAGAGCGCTAGTTAATCTTTGAGTAATAGATATTTGTCTTAGTTTTTTAACCTATTTACCCTTAAGTTTTAAATACAAGATTATTATTATTAAGAGCCCTGCATGAAATGGCCTATTTAAGACATTTGCTTTGTTTTGTGGACCACTTCGTACTCGTCTGTCATTGCCAGCTTTTGTGCAGGGGAGACCACGATTTTTTGCGGACGATACCTTACTTAATTCAGGGGTATTGGCTGGAGAAAATGAAGAAACTACTTGCATGGCACAGAATTCCTATACGATATGAGTTTCGCTTCTTTTACTTTTGTGTGTGTGTGTGCCACACAGCTGGCCTGTACTGTACTAGATGTGTACCTTTTGGCATGAGTATAATTCTACTTTCACCAACCGAACCTAAACAAACGTAAATGCTTTTGCGAAATTAATGTTGCCATGAGCATATACCCAAAATATTTCCTCTATTTTCTAATTATGCCATCTAATACTATTGCAAAACTATTTGAAATAAAACTAATGTCATAAACACGCCTTCAAGAAATCATGTGCATGGCTTTATTTTTAATTACTCTTCATGTGTCAGTTCCATTTTAATTTTCTTTCATTCATATGTAGGGCAGTGCGAGAAACTTATAAAATCAAGATGACATACATAGATTAATACGTTCAAAATATAAGACGAATTGAAATTGACTGACATTGGTATTATTTAAATCAGCTGTTGAACAAGAATATGTTCACAGCAAAAAATTAACAGTTGGAGATCTTGACTCACTTTTACTACATAGACCATTTGATGTCACTCTTATAGCGTTTTTTTTCCTGAAAAAATATGTTCCCCACAACCTCGCAAAGTCATGTCTTTTTTTAACTTGCAATAGAACAAAAGAAGTGGCTTCATGTTACATTTACGATAAATATATATTTAGCATTTCGAATATACAATAATAATTGTGCATTCTTTAGTATATTTTTTAAACTGTTCAAGTGACTTACAACATAAACTTTTGTTGTTACAAAGAAGTGTTTACATCACTGGTCATTCGTAATAATAAAATAAACTTTTCATCTTCATTAGATGACGAGCAGTGTTTGCAATAATTAATTTATTGTAAAATACGTAATGTCCTTATTAATACTTTGTATATTTTTCACACAAAAACAAATATGTAATCGCAAATAAAACAAATGAGACAAAGTTGAGTGCAAAACATGTCACATGCTTTATGTGCAACATACATATTTAGAAAAGAACATGTTCTTTTTGTACTGCTAAACATTCTTTTTAGAAAAGAACACAGATGTGCAGTATTGGCAAAATATCTGCAACATTTTTGCTAGAAATAATGAAGCCATTAGTGAAAGTGCATTTGCGTTACATATATTAAATATTGATTAGTAAGACATTACATTAGGCATAAAATTGGGTAAAAAAAATAAAAATTGTAATTGTTGATTTAGTTTAACTACATACTCGCATGTAATTCGTTAACCATATGGACATAATTTTTCTTTGTGGACTCGAGTTGAAATCTCATCAAATTCCATTAGAGAATGATGTTTATTAATTTTCAATATGTATAATAGCTTTAGAAAGCTTTTGTACAAACACAACACAACAAACAATTATAATTGATAAATATTGTATTTTTGTTGATCACAAATAGTTAAATATGATTGAGTTCTGTTTGGATTCCCATATAGTATTTGTAGTCTGTTGCATAAGTATACGCGCTTGAATGCTTTTCAATCATGATTTGGCTAAAAGGGTACTGATGATTTGGTTAGCGCCAATGAGATGCAGGCATATACCTAGCTAAGCCAACAACAAAACCATAAAATATTAAATAAGTATTTTGGACAATATCTCGAATAACATATTTGATAAATAATTAAAAATATTTTGACTAAAATATTATTTAAGTTCATGGTTAGTGGTTAAACATTTTTTTTTGGAAATTATCGACATTTCGATATTGACCAATTTAAAATAAAATTTTTTAACCACTAAATAAGGCCTTAATCAAACTTGTTACAAACGGTCAAAAAAATATAGAGATATTATTATAAGACAGAAAATTTAGAAGTACATAAAACCTATTTTCTAAACAGATAGACATACACAGATCCGGATGTACAAGCAGACAGAGCAACATGGAATATAAAATAAAGAAATGCGACTAAATTGCAACTATAACTTTTTGAATAAAAATGAATTTTCAAAATCGGCAATGCGTGAAAAATTTCGTAAGAATCGCTAGTATAATACCTGGTTGTATATACTAAATATAGTATTAGTTTCTTTCTAGAAGAGAAACACCATCCACGTTTCTAAGGTGAAAACTTTCTTTACCCTAGAGTACTAATATTTAATTATGAAAAAAATATCATTATTTCTGATTGAAAAAATTAAATTCGAAAAACTATTTCTGCAAAAAATACAATTTAAAAAATGATATCAGTTACACTGAACTTTATGAAACAATATTTGATTGTTACGGTCCTTGGTTTACTCGTGCCAAATTAAACAAACTCCAAAAAAGTAAATAAATTATTAAACAAACGCACTAATTTTGATGTATATCCTTTCAAATGGAAAAAAAAACTCCGAATTGGTTCGTGGTTGACGGACTTTTGAAAAAAAAAAATAATAAATAAATAAAAAAATAATGATATCATTCTCTTCTCTTTAAAGTCGCTTACTACCATAAATGCACATTTCTCTTTCCAAGAATGTTAGATTTTCAATGAAGTTCTTTCAAAGAATTGCCTTCATAAAAGTAATAAATTCTTTATTTTTTATGTATATGTAGGTCACACACCATTATCATAATTATAATTTTTAAAAGGAATATTAAGGGAAGACTTGAAATGTTCATATTTTTCTTCTACGTCTATTCATATTTATACTTAAAAACATAAACAACATAAAACCAGTCATTTGTAACAAACATGAATGAATTCAGGTAGACACGTACTTATTTTAACGGATGCGGAAACCTCTGAAGACGTAATTTTCACTTCGTTTGGAAAGTGTTTGCACACCTACGCAACATGCTCGCTAATTAACAAACACAAATACACACTCCCTGCAACATAACTTACACGTACACACCCTCCCAATTTATTAAACTTTACGAATTCTTAAGAAAATCAATACAATTAAGGACCGGCCTTGGGTTATTCTTTAATAAAATTGGATTACTTGGACTTTTTCTTGTACTCTTTTATTAAAGTCTCTTCATCAATTATGTTTTAGTTGTTTTCAAAAAGTTAAATTTACTTGTATTTATATTTTAAGAGTACAAAAATTTACCATCAAGCTATAACATAATCTGCGGCTTTCCTTTTACTAAAGAACTTTCGTCTCTGGCTGTTTCAGGATATTAAGTTGATGTTACAAGGATGTTGAAAATTTACTCCTATAAATTTCTTTCTTTACCAATACATAAAAAAGGCATTATTGCGTTATATGTACATATTATTGCAATATAAATAGAAATTTTAAGCAAGTAACTCGAAACTTAATTTTATGCACCACGTCCTACTGATAACGGAAGATTTTCGAGGAAATATTTTTAAAATAATTAAAGAAATTTTCTTTGATCCTTTTTGATTTTTATTTGATAATTAAATGTTTGAGCTTATTGCCAATATATGTCTATATATACTTTTTTATTTATTATAATGCTTTTATTATATCCGATATTTATCCTTTTGTGGCGTTGTCAGGGGCAGTCACTCGTTAATAAAAAAAAATTCTGAAATACTTTAATGTTTCTGATTTTTTTGTTGTTATTTTTTCCAAAAAATTTTTGACAATATTTGCTCATTTTTAAATTTCCTTTAATCAACAAATATAAAATTTTTGATTTTCTGCAAAATTTACCTGACGAAGCAGAAAAGATTGGTGAAATATTGGAAACCATTGACATAATATTAATCTTAATTTTCTCCCATGTGATAGAAAATATCACTAAAGTATACAATTCAATTAAGATGCACAGTGAAATTTATAAGCAATACTAAAGATTCTAATAAAAGCTGAATGTTCTTCATTCCGATAAAAATAATTTTCTGAATTCTTCTGTATTCAGTATATTTTTGTTTCATAGAAATATTAATACCACGATAAAAGTTAATATTTCATTTTTATTTTTAAGAGATACTTCTCTTTAATGTATGGCGGGGGGTTATTCTCTATTACGATGCGTAAGAAAAATGGTTCCTAATCGGATAATTAGTACCCTTTATTGCGTCCTTTCGCATCTAATTTTTTCACTTTCCCAAACCTGGCATCAGTGTAATCTGTAATACGAAAGCGTATGTTAAAATAGTTCTTTAAAACTAAATATCTTGCGCTAACAAAATATCAAACGCATCGAACTAGCTTACGCATCGCAATAGAGAACTACCCCCTGGTCTCTCAAAATCTATTTTGAAGTTGTCGGCCCGGGTAAGGAAGAGGGCGAATAAGCGCCTCGTTGGCCATAGTAGGTCCAATCCTATTGACTAACTGGAGCATCAATGTTCGAGTATCGTTGTTGTATCGTTACTACAGTGAACTGAAGTCTAATGAAATCCGGGAACTTCTTCCCGAAACCCGCTCTTTTTTTTCGAGCAACTCGTCCTTCATTAAGCTGCGATTAATTGTACAAAAGTGTAAGAAAAATAAAATGGCTCGAGTTGATTATAACTGTTTGTTGTGTTGTGTTTGTATAAAAGTTTTCTAAAACTATCACAAGTAGAAAAATATGAATAAATTCTATAGAATTCTCATATAGTATTTGGTGATTTTTGGATAAATTATGTGTATGAATGCTTTTTAAGAATGATTCGGCTAAAGAGTACTGACGATTTTGTTAGCGATTATGAAATGCAGGCATATGATCAGCTAAGCCAACAACAAACAATAAATTTCTGAAATAAAAATATCAGTTTGCTTAAAGTTCACTGACTATTTGGTTAAGTGACCAATGAAATGTCAACATATGAACAGCTAAAGCTACAACAAGCGATTTTTAAAAGTTCAAATGTTTCTTTGATACAATTCTGATAAATTTCAATATTAAATATTAATAGACTTAATTAATTTTTTATTTTGGTACTCATCGAGTACCATCTTCAGGATATTTGTCAAAAAACTAGAACGAATATTAAATATTATTTTCAAGATGTACCCAGTCCTTTGTGTGATAGCGACGGTGATCGGAAGGCTATGATATGCAAAGTAATGCTGCGAGAGTTAAAATAAGCAAAACTATGCACTCAAAAGTTTTGAAAATAAGCAAAACTGTGCACTAAATAAATTCTAAAAATATTCAATAAATATCTTATGAGTGCCCCTATAAGTAAAAAAAATCGATTGCATATTTTCAGATTCTCCAGTCATACGTATTCATTTGATTACTAAGCCGTTCAGAAGTGATGTTAGAGCTAGTGAGATTTTCATTTTCCATTTATCTATTGATTTGACCAACGAGGAAGTGTAATTTTCATTGCATACGAAGTAATTTATATAACTCCAGATTTTACCCAATTGCACTGTCTGTCATCGTGCACGATTTCTGTTTTATTTTTTTATAATTTTTCTTCTTACGAATTGTAATTTTTGAGAAAATTCTTTGTGCGTGAAAAGTAAAATTTTCTGTAGTTTTTTTCTTGGAAAAATGTGTACTGAGAAGCATTTCTTTAATAATATTTAATTTAAAATCTAACACATACCGAGATTGTTTCTTTATTATTGTGGGCCTCATTTTGTTTAAGAAAACCTTTCTAAACGTTTGAAATTTTGTATGGAAATAATTTCAACATGAAGCAAATCCCTCTTTTTTACTAGAACTCACTTCAATATTATATTTTTATTATATTTTTAAATGCGTTTCATTTAAAAAAGAAAACTTCAAAAATTTCATAAAATGGTAAACGTTCCTTTGCTCTTTTCTACTTCAAAGCCATTCAACATGAAATGGCTTAAAGAGTATTTTCGGAAATGCATCAAATAAGCGAAGGAGCCAGGACATGTTTCACTGTGATGTGGCGTGCAAAATAAATAAATAAAGTTTATCCTGCAATCAGCTTATTTTTATTGCGATATTATAACTTGACAACCAAAGACATGTTTGAGGCTTTTAAATTTTACAATTGGACACAAAAAAATGAGTCTCGTGATTTTAAAGAAATCTGTAGTAAAATCCACGAGCTCGACAGCTGGGAAAAGAGGAAGAAGAAAAACATCTTCGCCAGTATTGAAAGTAGAGTAAATATATGTAAATCCTGAAGAACGAAACAAACAAAAAAGACATATGAAAGCGATACTGCGCGTCAAACTCGGCCAAATTTATGTTGCGGAGAAGGAGTGGTTGGGCTGGAGAAAGAAGTCACGAAAACATTTGTGTATGTATAACCGAAGTATAACAATGTGGCGGGAAAATCGATATGAGTATCCTTTCGTATGTAGAACGGAATATGAACTAGAGTACAAGAACAATGGTTTTCTTATTTGTGAATAATTGTTGATTGTTTTGGGGAAAATTTTTTATCACTATTCTTTTGTACATAAAACTGGCGTTTAACGCTTTTTTATTATATAGTCGTACATTAGATTTTCAACATTTCTTAATTGTTTTATTAATTTGTAAACACTTTGTTAATTCACCTGCATTAAATAACTATTCGTTGTTTAAATATTTTGTTATACTTTTTCTGCAACTGCTATTTTAACCACATTTCTTTGGTTTTTGTTTTTAATGAAAATAACTTTTAAAAAATATTTATTTGTATATTTTTTTGCGATTGAACTTATTATTGAATAATAGTATATTTTTTATTTATTTGTTAGTCCCGAGCAAAGCTCCCCTTTTTTATATAAAAATAATATAAAAACAGAAATTCCTTCAGTCGTTTTAAGTGACTACAACACGCACGTACAACCGTTGACAACGTACTGAGGCAACAGTATTCGGTCGTTGTATCAAATACCGTAACTACAGTAAAAAAGTGGGTGATGTTGTTAGTGTGACGAAAACGACCAGCAACGAATATGTGCATGAAAAAATAATAGACGATTATATTTACATAAAATTAATACAATTACATACTTACATACATACATACGAACATATAAATCTGATTTTGCAAAACTGAACGTATGACAATACTTTTACATAATTAGTTCATTCAGGAGTTTGATTTTTTTAGGGGAATCTTTTGAACTGCAATAATATTGAATACATGGTTATTCAATTAGAATAATTGTTATATAATGCCTAAATGTAGTCTTCAGCGGAAATTATTAATTTTTGAATTCGAATTTTTAAAACTACTAGTAAATTAATCGATATTAATGTATATGTATCTACAGTGCCGGCCTAAAGTATTCATACAGCAGGTGCTCCCACTTAATATCAACAAAATTGTTTATTCACTTCTTAATTATTTGAATATAAAGAAAATTTAATTCTAATTATGTTGCATCACCAGAAAATAATAAATAAATAATTCAGATCATAATTATGAAGGAAACGAAAGTATTCACACAATTATTTATTTATGCTTTAACAAAAAAAGTGAAATTATACAAGACCATTCTTGCATTAGAACTTGTTTCAATTGGGCCCTACTGGAAATGTGATTCATCAAAAAGATGTTCAATGGGATTCATACCCGGTTATTGCGGTGTAGTTGGAAGAATATGGATAATGTAATGAATAATCTACATTTGAATGTCATTGGCCGGTGTTTGGGTTCGTTGATTGATCGAAAGTAAAAGTAGCTCCCACACTTTGTAGTAGGTTATCTCTTAGGATTTTTAGGCACACATTTTCGTCCATTGTACCGTGGATATAAACTAAGTTACCAACGCCTGTTGTAGCCATACATTTCCACAGCATGACCTGTCCAACACCATGCTTGACCGTATATACTGCATTATTTTTATCCAACTTGGTATTTGGATTTCCCCAAACTCTTACTCTACCGTCTGTTTGAAAAATATTAAATTTGCGTTCGTCGCAATATTATTTATATATTATTTGAATACTTTTGGCCTTTGGATCCCTTTGTTTCAAAAATATAAAAGACATACAAGTGGGAGTATTGGCTGTGTGAATATAGTTTAGTCCGGCACTGTATAAACTTTGACATTAAAATCACATAAATAAATTATTAAAAAAAACAATACTAAGAACAAAAATATAAAACGACTTTTAAGAAATCGAAATTATTTTATAATATTTAATAATAAAAGTAAAACAATATTTACTCGGAAAAATACAAATGGCAAATTTATAAAAGATTGGCATTAGGAATAAATGTTCATTATGATAAAAAGGGCTTTTGAATTTGTTTTGAAAAACTGTAGTTCCTTTTATCATCTCAGTCCTGATTACATTTTATTGTCTAAGCAAATTCAAATGCTTTCTATTATTATAAAACGGGAAATCAAAGTATAAAAAATCTTAATCATAGAAAGTGATATTAACAAATTAAATGTTTTGAAGGAACATTTCTTCCACGGTTCCGATTAGAGATGCATCTCATATTGAAACATATATGGCATGAATAATTTCCGCCTTTAATAATCAAAACTGCAATGGACTTGTAAAATTATAAGGCTTATTGGAACATCCAAAATGTATACATAAAAAGGAAAAATATTTTATTAATCAAAAACTTCCTACGAAAGCTTTTGAATATCTATCTAATGCTAATTTTTAATAATTGTATAAACGATTCTTGATTCTCTAATGATTGGAAGATTTCTAAATTAGAAAGAAGCCCAATAGTTAAGATTAACTTTTAAATGTCGTAAAGCTTTTTGACAAAATTATTATTTATAATTCTATTTCAAGTTATTTAGAAATTCTTTTTTTATGTAATACTAGCGGACCAGGCGAACTTCGCCTCGCCCCAATTTTAAGCCTTCAGACAAACTTTCTATTTTTTTATTTGAAAAGCCACTAAGTAATAATTTCAAACAAAATTTCATACAAAAACTCGATTTTCGATTTTTCCAATTTTCCGACTTTTCCGGAGGGATTTTCCAAATTTTCCTCCATAAAAACCTTCTCTTCTAAAATACGAACAACTGACAAAAAGTTTTACAGAAATCGGCCAAGCCGTTCTCATTTTATGAATTATTAGATTTTACCACGCCCCTCCGCCCACAGACCGAAAATAAAAAATCGGACTTCACAGTGTCACCCGCCCGAGTATTCTGAAGGTTCCCTGAAAATTTCGTCAAAATCGGCCCAGCCGTTTTGGAGCCATTACGTTACATACATACATACATACATACACACATCCAATTTTATATATACAGATTTTCCTTTCACTTCAAGAACTTATTTCCTGATTCCCCAGAGATCAATCTTGACTCTGCATCTTTTCAACATGGCTCCAACTGTATTGGTTTCTTCTGGCCCCAATGCAAGTGTCTCAATGATTGTTATAAAAGAAATTTAAAGGTTTAAGTGAAAGAAACTAGTTTGTATCATTTAATAGATGTTTTTCGAATTCTTTCATTGACAAAGACTCTAAAGTTACACCCATTGTACTTAATGTTGTTGATGACATGCTTAGGAATTTCATAACCAGATCTCATTTTCGCGATAATAAATTTATAACACGGAGATGTCAGAAATATTTTTGGTTGCTGTAATGCTTTATTTAACATTTGAAAATAATTTGTCTATAAGTATTAACATTGTGTAGTATGGGGACAGATGTTTAAGATGCAGCTCCGTATTTGCTATCGTAACCTGAACTTGTTTCGTTTTGTGTGGTGTTTCTCAAAGCTTTTTAACAGGCTGCTGCAAAAAATTGTAACAATTATTTGCTTTCTTTAACTGAGTGTATAATCACTTTTGCTCTGCTACTTGACTTGGGGCGAACTTTTATTCTTAAACGAAAATTAAGACCACAGTTGTCAATAAATATGAGTTTACTTGCACAATATTATGGTAGCTTTCTAAGATGACTGTTGCGCATAAACTTACAATAACCGATGGTCATGTCAGTCATGATTCTATTGGTTCCAAAAGCAGCCTCTTCTCAAAATTTTGATTTAATATTTAATAATATATGTGTGTAAATAATTACATACAAACTATTAAATTTCAATTTTTACTTCTTTATTTCTTTTTATAAAAAACAATATTTTTAACATCTCTACTCAGATGGGTGGGTGGGTGGTTGGTTGGTGTAGTAAATAATATGAGATTTCTGTTAAATTTTTATTTTGATAGCATTATGAAATTTAATGTAAATCTTAAATAACAGAAGCGAGTACCGATGATGTTTTTGTTAGTTAAGACATACATATAAATTTGTTATTATAAATGCCAAAATTTTTGGAAAATGTATCATACATTTTCGGAAAGAAAGCGATTTCATTCCAACAGATGGCTAGAACTTTTTCAATTTTTCCAATGGATAAAATGAGTTTTATAATCAATGCGGCTCACATACTTTCAGGCGGCGCGATATGTTTGCTAGTCACTTTAATAAAATTTTATAGTTACTGTAAATTAACATTTGTATAATATCAAAGAATAAAGTTTTTAATTAGCACCTTGTGGATTTAAAGTTTGCGACCAACTATGGTAGCACACTTAAGGTTGTTGTATTGCATAGAGTAAATAAAACGCCGTGACATCTAGCGTAGACGTTTGTTGAAATTGGGTTTGTGCTAATGCTGCTTTATAACATTGCCAGTTTTAAACCGTTTGGTTTTATGTGTTAATGTCCTTACTGAACGAATAATTTGTTGATGGCAGTGCTTTTAAATAGTTTTATTTTGCTTGGCAAATATAATGCTGAATAGTTAAACGTAATGCATCATATGTAACGATTCTAATGGTATTGAAATTAGCTATGTGTATTCGGTTCATGTCTCAGAAATAAGGTGGTAAACATAAATATATTTGTGGGATAAGATATAATTGAATTAAAGTTATCGATACTTAGGCTTGTGATAATAGATAAAGCAGTGTTCTAATGTGCACAGCCTTGCCTATATAAAGTCCTTCAGATTTTTGTTAATTATTGCCAAGGTTTTAAAGATGAAGAAAATAGGTGATTTTTAAATGAATAAATAAATAAATTATTTAAATAAGTTAAATGTTCAATGGATGTAGGTTCCAAAGTCTTATGGATGACTATACATTTCCACAATTTTTTTCTATGATACTGTTTTTTGATTAAAAATAATCATATCTTTATGTACTGAAATGAATTCATTTTTTTTTAACGTACATTCGAGTTTATGAAAAGATTTTTTGAAGCATAATTTGTCGTTGAAAAAAAAATGTCCTAACACAACACTACAGATCTCTCTAGTTATTTTAAGTAAACAATGCAGAAATTCCCGGCCACGTGTAGACATATTGTGTCCATAAACGTATACATAACGTTAAAAAATTAGTTTTATTTCCAATAATATTTAGCTTTGAAACATAAGCTTGTTAAAAATAAGACTAAGATGAAAGTATTAAATTTATTAGTACTAAAAAGCTTTAAGTAACATACATATACATATACATATATGCAGAAGAACTCGAAAGGCTAATACATGTTCACTTCCGGCATTCCGTCAGTCACCAATTTTTGTTTGTTGTTTTTTTACAAAGCGTAGAAACTACGTTTCTGTGCCTTTTAATGTTTGATTTTTGTTCATATCACATAAATAAAAAGTATGTTCTTAAATATTTATTTAAATAATATTTTTATAAAACAAGACTAGTTTTTCATTAATCACTTCTTACAACTTTCCAATAGCAAATTTTTCATGCCAAGCAATTTTCCAATTTTCACTAATAAAGTATCGATATTGAAATGGAACAAAACAAACCGTGCAATATGTTGTTATACGAAATAAGGCATGTGGGCAGTTCATTTCCACGTTCAAAAAGAACTCATATAATGCCATTTTCATTCAATAAGGTAAAATAAAAAATATATAAATGTGTTTTTCTTTAAATGAGCATGGACGGGAGTTTAAAGTAGCAAACAAACATTAAAAACCATTTGCTTAAAAAATAGCATGTGACTTTAATGGTACATGAGAAGTTGATTTGGCAATGGAATCCCTCGTTGCAGTAATTTGAACTTTTGACCATTTCAAATTATTATTTCTCCATTAACACCAAAGATCTCTTTGAAATGTAGTTTCTGTTTAATTAGCCATTACACCAGCCTTCGAAACTTGAATTTCAAAGTAAATTAGAAAGCCATAGACTTGGTTACACCAAAATTCAATGCAAAATTACCCAACATTTAAACTTATTTAGTCAATTGAAAAACAAATACGCTAAAACATCCACAACTCCCCCCATCAGCAACATGTAACGAAGGCAGAAAGATGTGGCATTAACAACAAAATTTTAGTTTAATCACGTGTCATGTAAATGCGATTCCTTGTGATTAGAGTTAAAGGAAAATAATAACACAGTCGCTGCTAATGAAACGCAAGGAAGATTTGAAAACACCTTTGAATAAGATATTGTAACAAATACCCAAGTGTAGTTGTCAATAAACGAATCCAATTTTTTCTTTCTGCTTGTGAGTTTAAATTTTGAATTTTTTTACTTTCCTTAGCGCGCGCTGTATATTAAAATCTTGATTGCCTTTCGATTGTTGTTGTTGGATTCTTTTTAAATATTTTAAACATACATTTTCACATCCTTAATTTTTATCCATTTGTTCCTTAAGCCGCCCCCACGTTATGAAAAGGGCTTCTTGCATGCTCTTGAAGATTAAAGAAAAAGTCAATCTGTTACTTGTTTGGATGCGAGTGTCGGCTGTTCAGTTGGTTTTGACTGGCAAATAAAAGAAAATGTAAATTGCATGAAAATCCTTTAGATTTCTAATTGAGATGGACAGCGTTCACGTGAGTTAAGGCACTCATATACGATTGTAGTATATGAACGTGAGTGTAAACATCTTAGTGTAAGTGAATGACTATTTTTGGATTTTAAAAATATTTTATACGTATTCGCCGCAAAATTTTATCTTTGTGTTGAATTTTAAATTTCTGAAAAGTATGGCTTAAAAAAACCACAGTTCTTAAAGCGATAATCCCGCGTCCAACATTGATGATACAGACGTCAAAAATGATAATGCAGGAAGCTATTGGCAAATGAAACTGGTAACTAAAGATGTTTGGTTGTCGAATAGCAACCCAACTAACAGCTCGATTATTCAAAGTAATCAATTCTTTATTTCTAAAATTTAAATTGAAATTGAAATGGTGTATAATTGATTACTTGTCAGTGATAATAAACTGTGAGGTAATTAAAAAAAGTTTTCGTGAATTAAATTAATATTTCGTGACTTTTATGCTTTTTTGCTACTAATTTTTTTAAACTCAAGTGAGTGACGAACTTTAATTGTCCTTGAATATTCATGAGATATCATCCTCATGTTCCCATCACTATTTACTATCCATACACATGCAGCCCAGCCACCTTGCAACCTCCACTACTCTTTCTCATACTTTAAATCATAATTTTATATGTAAATAGACTGACACATTGATGTTTGACTGTTTGACTAACTGACTGACTGATTGTCTGAGTAGGTGGTTTCGTCTGTTGTGCTGTGCTTGTTGGTTTATTCCTTGTATCAAGTCATTTCTTTATCAATAATACTTAGAAAGTGCGTGCGTGGCCAGTTGCTTCAAGGTGTTCATTCATTAAAATAATGCTTTCGAGTCAAACCCAGAGGGATTAGAAAATAATAATTGTTATTGAACACATAGTTTTTTTGACCGTTTTATTTGAATTTATACATTTAATTAATTTATTTTTTCTTAATTTTATTAATCGATATTTCGAGGCCTTATGCTCCTGAAAGGAACGACGGTAACTTATATAATCGATATTTCAGTAATCATCGAGTAACATCTTCTTCATCCTGAAGATGGCACTCGATGGGTACTAAAATAACGAGAGGAGAGGCACAAAGTTTGAAAAAATAAATTATTATTAAGTTTTCAAAGAAAAAAATATATTGTTTTGTAACAAATTTTTATAAAATTATATGCGTTTTAAATTTAAAACTTTAATTTTTGCGAATAGAAATTAATTTATAATTTTCTTATAATTTCTTTTCCGCAGAAAAGAACACACACACATTTTGCTTTAATATCTGATAGTAATGACTTTCTATAGTTGAAAATATTACTAGAACACAATGTTTTCAAGAACAGTTCGTTAAAGAGAAAAATTCCTTATAGTGAAGTTCGTTATAGGTAAGTTCCACTTAAGGAATCATGTACGTACTTCAGAACTTAAAAAAGTCGCCCAACGAAATCATTCCTTTACATAATTCTTATGAGTAATTTAAGTTATTGTCCTTACTGTTTCCCTGACATTTGGCTAAAGCTTTCTTGATGATTTTCTTATAAAATCAATTTTTAAATTATTCTTTCTTATCTTCTCTTCTCGTGTACAAAGTCTTAACGTCATTTGGAAACCCGGTATTATGTTACGTATTTGTGTGTCCACCGCATCATATAAAAGTAACAAAATAAATGAAAAAAAAGAATGTAAATTCCGTACTATATTCTTCGTATATGCTTATTACATGCTTAACTACACAAGAAGAAAAGGAATGAAAACATGAGTAAAGAAAACGAGACGTGGGTGGTGGGGGAGCTAAATAAGAGGACACGTGGCAACACCATGTCAGCCCACACCCATTTTACATCAAATTTCACCAAAGTCTTGCAGTCGAATCCAAGTCTATGTCAACAATTTCTTTTTTGCTTTGTTTTTTGTTTAACCCATTCTTCAATTACCCTTTTACATGCATACACAGACACACACTCACACACACACACACACACACACAAACAAACGCAATGTCGTAACCCATCAAACACTGGAATATCCGTTGTCAAATTGAAATTAATTTGTAATCAATCTATATTCTCAAAATCGAATGTCTTGGTTAGATTTTAAAATTATTTTATCAAAAGACGAAATTTTTTTAAGTCGAGAAATGTTGAGTTATTTTTTATCTACTTGCAATAATTTTTTTAATTTTTGGCTTGCAATCACATGCCTTTAGAAAATAAAAAATTTTAAATATATTTGGGGGATTCAAACGATGTGCTATTAAGTCACATTGTCAATGTTTATTGTTTTGTCATAAAATAATGGAAAAAATCTGAGCCAAAAGTTAAACTTGTGCGCGCAAATCCAACTAAAAAATGGAATCTGCTGGAAGAAAAGAAGAGATTTTGGAACCCCCAAGGTGAACACTTCTGCGGCTAGTGAGCAAACTAGCAACATTTATTAAATTTATTATTATTATGACATATCATTTCATGACTTCCGTTTGAATCCCCCAATTATCTATAATAGGAATATTCTATTTCGTATGCATTTTGTTTCGTCAAAATATGTTTCCATTAAAAAATATTTATATTTTAAATATACAAGAAACATTTGAATAATCGACTTTTCAAATTGATTTGTGGCTTTAGCTGTTCATATGTCAACGTTCCATTGTCACTAAACCAAATTGTCAGGGAATTTTAAGCTGTTCGATAATACTCCACCATAATATAAGCGAAGCAATATACAATTCTGACGACGATATCATCTTTTTGTTGGACTAGAAGGGTGTAATTACTTTATAATAAAAATATATTTCTAAAAAATTATTTCGAATATCCTTCCAACCTTAAAATTTATTGTTTATTTCGCTTATTTGTTGATTTCAAATCGTTTTCAATTTATTAAGTGAAGAAAGTGGAAAGCCTTTTTTTATTCATTGCCTCTCAAAGTGAGTTTTTTCGACTTCTAACATTGACAAAATCGGTATAAAAATTTTTAATTACTTTTGAAATTGTATACAATGCGGTTCTAGTTCCTAGAAATATCATCCTTCAATTTGCAAATGGAACCATTATATGTAAGTTGATTCCGTGTGGCAAATGTCTGATCGTAATTTATATACAAAAAAATCTATTCCCAACAGATTAAAATTAAATTCCAATTCGGTTAATGAGTACAAAAAGGTGAACTTCTTGAACAAATTAAAAACATTTGAAATGATCCCTACCAAGACTACTTTCGAATGACGATCACTATATTTTCGGAAATTTTTGGAAACTCTTGTTTTCATTCGTAAAGATTAAACCAATATGTTTGCTGGGCAATCATTTGTGCGTCTATGTGTTTCTGATTATAATCGTGTGTATTTTATTTCGCATTTATCGTAATCGCATCCTAATTGCAAGAAAATTACTCCCACGTGCTTGTGTAACCTGATCATTGTTGTCCTCATCATCAAAGGCATAAAACATACTGTCGACGACGAACAACAACAACAAAGCACATGTTACTGCAATGTGAGAGTTCATTATGGAACTCCTGCCTGAATGTCGTCTGCCTGATTGTCTTCTTTGCTTTCCATCATTTAGAGTGTGACAAATCAACTCATAAACAAATATTTACTTCTTGGCTTTTTATAAATATTGTACATATGTACATATATGTACGAGTACATAGATATGTAAATATGCATATGTGTACCTTGAGAACAAAGCTTCCTTTGCATGTTCTGCATGCAGATGTTGCAAGAAATTAGAAATTTTTAAACTTCAATTAGGAGAAGCGTTTAATTGTCGCATGTGTGTGCACCTGGTTAGAATTTTGCAAAGAGAGAGAGGGATGCCATTCCCGAATCCCTCAATTTTTCAAAATAATGAACTACTGAGTCCTGAAACATTCAAGCACAACTACTCATAAATTTGGATTTTTCAATGCTTTCATATGATATCTTAGATCGGGGCTTAGGTATATCCCTTTCTTGTGTTATTTAAACAAATTAAGGATGTATTAATGAAGATATTGATGTGATTAGAATTTATAATGTTTTTTCAACAAATTTGAAAATTGTGAGCACAGTTTTTATGATTAGTTACAAACACTACAAAGAAATTTTTAATGTCAAAAGGGAGTATGATTTTTTATTTGAAAAAATATGACAAAATTTTATTATTCAATATTTCATTAATTTTGTTTATTTAATGGAATATTAAGGGATTTAGTGTCATTTTCAGGAAACGCACAAGAAGATACAAAAGTGTTGCAGTTAGGAAACTAACAACAATTAAAGGATTATTTCATGACAGTGCGTTTTTGCAGAGAAATTCTTAAGATGTACAGAAAATAATTTCCATTCAGTTGATTGCGATTATGCCACTTAGATACAACTACAGATGGCACCTATTTTTTATTTTAATAACTAAAGTCTATTTTCATCGTAACAAATTAATTTGTTTTTTTCATGAATTTGCATACATATATCATTAATACATATCACTCCTTGAGTGCAGTGTAGTTATATTTGAAAAGTTAAAATTTTTGATTTATTGGAGAAATATTATTTCTCAATACAATCTTTATTTGTAGAAAATTGATCGGAATTACATCAAGACAAATCGAAGTTATACCAAAGAGTTTCGATAAAACTTTAAAACCTATTTTTGTCTATGACTATGTTGCACTGAAGGAGCGTTATATGCAGCCAATAAAAATCTTATAGTCCCAGTGAAAACCGATTCGTCCCAGAAAACTTTATATATAAATTAAGAATCCAAAATTGCAGATTTGAAAAAAGCATAGTCCCAATCGTCATACCTAAAACAGGCGCCTTGAAAGTTAATTATTTCCAGTATTTATACTGTCTAACGAAGATGGTCGTCGAAAGTCCATCCAGAAAATGTATTATTGTCCCCAAAATGTCTATTACCCTCCTAGAGTTTTTAAAAGTTGTTTTCTCTAATAGACTTGTGTAATTGATTTGATAGGAATGTATTCCTACAAATGAGAGAATCATATTTCCCGCTCGTACTAATTTAAAAATTTCTTTTATATGTGACCTGTGCCTGGTTTCTATAACTTGTGAGAAGTTCTCACATCTTAAAAGCTTAAAAAATATATTTATCACCCTGTGCTACGAAAAATTATTCATTTATTAAATAAGTTCAGTGAAAAGTTTATTCAGTTTATTCAGACTGTTTATCGTAGGAGGATAATCATTTTTGGATTCGAAAAGTTCTCACACTGGAATGTAAAAAAAATATTGACCAAAAGTAGATTTTCCATTTTTGGTCGTTCTGGTATGGAAAATAGACAAGTAGCGATCCGAGTTCCCACTGTTGTTGTAACAAGTCTCATTTTTCATTAAATGCTGGGGCGCATCGAAGTAAATAAGAGTTCATATACATACAAACAACTTCTGTCATTCAGTCATCACCATTTTCTCGAGAGATCAAATAATATTTGTTCTAATTCCAAATTATTTTTGCTAACCAGGCTGTAGTTTTCTTCTTTAATAATAATAAAAAAAATTTAATTATTTACTGCCTCAAAATATTCTCAATGGAATATTCATATTGAAAGCAACATTAAAAAATTCAAATTTTATGTTGTTTTCAATATATGTGTTCGTAGAAAATCTTCATTTGCACGTAGAGGAACACACAGACCTTTTACTTACAAGTATGTATTACGATCGTCAGGAAACTAAAAGAAAAAATAATTGAAAATATATAAAAAAGCTTGAACAAATAATTATACTAAATAAAAATTTTTAATAATATATCTATATTTTTTGAATTTTTTTATAACAATTTGGTTAATATATTAGTCAAGCTTGAGGTCTTATTTTGTAGTTAAACAATTTTAATTAAAACTATCGATATTTCGATACTCATTGAATATCATTTTCAGGACAATTCCGTTTTTTTTTAAATAAAATTAATATATTAAACCAATTTTTATAAAAAATTTTACTCGATTCAATTAGAATAGAAGTATGAATGATAAAATTATATTGTTTTAATTAATTATTAACAATAGTCTAAGTCAGTGACTAACAAATCTAAATCTGATGGGCGATTTTGTAAAAACTTCATCAATATAAGTTTTTTTATTATTAAACTAAAAAAATAATAAAAACTAGTGGAGAAATCATTTATAACACGCACCGTTTATGGAAAATTTTCGTTTTAACGAATAATTCCCCGGTCCCAAAAGTTTTGTACAAATACATATTTCATTGAAATTTCCCGGCTATAACGAACTTATGTTATAGGAAGTTTTCTTTCTTTTCTGAAAACTCGATATAAAAATTTATGTAAATTTACACACTTTTAACGAACATAACAAAATCGCAAAGTTTTTCCGCCAATTTCCTACACCGTTAAAATAATTTTTTGTGATTATTTGACAAAGCGACGAAAAATTATTAAAAAAATAAGTGAAAATCATGCAAAGAAATGTAATATCTTCCATAAACATACTAAAAATAAGATAAGAATGTAATATGTTTCATTGTTGTTTACTTTCATTTCTTGTATTTACTTCGGTTATAATGAAAATTACCATTCCCCCGGAGCTCCTAAACTAAACTTTACTGTGGTTTCACCTACGGATGCCCGAGCTTTGGAATTATTTCAAAGTATTAACCGGTTTCTTGCGAATTTCAATACTTTTTAAGTATCCAAAAGTAAAATATTACTTCCTCCGAACCTTTAATCAGGATACGAAACCTCGTTCCTAACTTAAGTCAAGAAGAACAAATTCGACTTGTTTGTTAATTTATTAAAATTTTACAATAATCAGATTTGATAATTTGAGGTTTGGCTCAAATTGTTTAAAAACGTAATCGACAAATGAATTATGTGAACATATTCATAATATTGAATGAAAACGTATAAAAAATCTGTTGTATTATTTAAAATTTTGATGGATTAAGTTTTCTTCGAATACGTTGTTCTGACAATTATTCGCAAAAAATTATAATAAAATATTATTACAATTAATATTTAGGAATATATTAGAAATTTTGCACAAAAAATATAATTTTACTAGTTTCCTTTGAGTGATTTGTCTTGACATTTGATTGTTGTTAGCCCTTTAACAAAAACGTCGTTATTCAATATTAACGATAACTTTAATGCTTTCCATATGAATTAAATTTATGCTGATAATATTCAGTTTTAAAAATTATTTCAGTGTATGTTGTCAAAACTTTGCAAGCGCTTAAAAAGTTTCTGTTAATCAAACTGTTTTTTTCAATGACTTCAAAGAAAACAACACAAATCCATGCACTAGTCATCCTGTGTATCAAGACAATAATTATACCGAATAACAATTCAAACGATACACTAATTTGTAACATTCATTATACATGCCACATGGAGAACAAAAAAAAAACGAACAGTAGGAGTACCAGTTCATTGACTGGATGGGGGTTAGGAGCACCTTTGTCCCTTGAAATGAATCTAAACCATCCAACTGCTTCCTATCAACTAACAAACATACAAAAGGAAGTTGTCGTTCTCTATTTTGAAACGTTCGCTTCATGTATAAAAACAATGCGCATGTATAGATGATAATGACGATGAGAGTACCCCTCCATTGATAGTTTGTATTACATTAAATGGATTTGTTTTTTTTTCTTTTCTGGAAACCTTATTTTGAAGAGAAAGTGAATACAGATATAAAAATAAGACTAGTAGTAATAAAAACAACAACTCGATAGTAGCAAATTACAAATAACGAGTTCACTCCCTATTCAAGACAACGCACACAATATGCTACTGTTTACAACCATAAGGCGCACTAAGTGTAACAATAACAATTGCAACCAATACACATTTTCATTTTCAACACATACTTGAGCTCTCATACATCTACACTTAATAATCCCCACCCAACCCTTAAAAGTTTTCGTAATATATATATATGTACATCGCAACTTCACAGTGGATTGGAAAGAGACAACTCTATTAATAGATATCAGCGGTTTTGTTTTTTTTTTCGTAATAAAAGGGAGGTTTGTCTTACAAAAATGTAAAGGGAAGTGATTCTATAACGGATTTTTATAAGGAATATACTTATACGGTTACAATTGCATCTGCAGGTAGATGTGTGTGTGTGTCAATATGTATATAATATCGTTAAATGTATGCGTGCCCATGGATAGATATTAATACTTTGTATATGTTGCAGCATTGTTTTTATAACAGCTACGTACAAATTTATTATTCTACAGATATTGAGGAAATATTCAGGCATGATATTTTGTATATACGAGTATGCAGGTACATATGTATGTGTATGTCTTCTTTAAGTTAGTGATATCGTTCTTTATATAATCATTATCATTGACATCATCATCCAATTCGCAGCAGAGAATCAATATTTTTTATTTTCTTTCAATATCATTCGCTTCCAGTTCTTTTTTCCCGTACTTGTTGTGTTGCTTCATTCGATTTACATACAAACATATTTTCTCGGAAATCTGTGTTCATCTACATATACTGACATACTATTTCAATATGTACATGAATACACAGAAGTGAGTGTTCAGAAATACACATACATACATACATGTTTATGTAAATACACCGTATCTCTTGTATCTTCTTTTCATTTAAATTGTGGTTAAATTCATTTAAGTGATGCTATTTAGTTATTCATACTAGACAAATTTCTTTTATATACACATGTATGTATATTCTGCTTTCTTTTGTATACATATACAACCATCCCCACGTATAATATTTATTTATTTATTGATTTAGTAAGAATAATCAAGAAATCCTTTAGATTATGATCATACAGTCGAATCTGGTTAAACGAAAATAGAAGATCACAGGAAATGGTCTTCGATTGTCCACGATTTTCATTAAAAAATATTTCCGATAGGCGAAACCAGTTTCGGTTAACGAACTGAGAGTTTTTAAAACCCTTTTATAGATTAAGGATAGAAAAAAATTGCATTACATTATACTAATTATGAATTTAATCTGTTTTAGAATGCAAGAAAAATAAAATAGACTCATGTCGAGTATAAATTGTTTGTTGTGCTATAATGATTATGTATTTTGTAATATTCATGTACATACGTTATAGAATTAACATTTTGTATGTGAATGCCTTGGCATAAAAATATGAATTTGAATGTTTCCAAAGTGCTTTAAAGGTCACTGACGATTTGGTTTAGCGACCAATGAAATGTTGGAATATGAACACCTAAAGCCATAACAAAAAAATTTTAAAAACTGAAATATTTCTTTCAGTACAATTCCGATAAATTTCAATATTAAGTATTTGAAATACATATACTTATAATACATAATAAATGCTTTATTATATATATGTAAAAACTTACATACGAATTTGGAAATTTCTACGTGCATTGATTAGCAAAGATATGTTATTGGTTGAGTTTATTTGGGTTTAGTTTAGTTTATTTGTGACAGGCATAACAGTTGGACATGCTCTGCTTGTTCGGCGATTTCCTGCTGTGGAAAAAATGGATCAAAGAATTTGCCTCAAATTTTGTGTAAAAAATGAAATTAAGTGCTCAATAGCAGTTGAAATATTGACGGTGGCATATGGTTATTGTACTCTGAGTCAGTAAAATATTTACAAGTGGTATAAGCTTTTCAAAGAAGGTCAGATGAAAATGTCGAGAAAGTGAGGAGAATCGTCGAATCACTATTAGAGAAGTTGCAGATGATATCGGCATATCGGTTGGCTAATGCTATAAAAATTTTTCCCAAATTTTGCCCATGAAGCGTGTGGCAGTGCTGAATTTTGAAAAAAAAACTGTCGCATGGGAATCGCTTAGGAAATATAGAATAACGTTAACGACGATCCAGATTTGCTTAAAAGGATCATAACTGGTGACGAATCAGGGGTACATGGTTATGATATTGAAACCAAAGTCCAATCATCCAGCATAACAGCGCTGAATCTAGAAAGTCGACTTAACAAAAATTGCAGAAAAACCATTGCAAACGGTGAACACATTGCATAATTATAACTCTCGAATTAATGAACAGTTTAGTACCAAATTTGCGACTTTCGAAGTAGATTCCAATTTTCGAAAAATAATGACCTACATAAAATCGATTTGGCACGAATTTTATGAGTTATTTTAAAAAACCCTATTCTTAAAGATTTTGACACCATGTCTCTCGAAGAAATTTACATTGAAACTTTAGTTTTTTTTTGGCACCATTTACTTACTTATATACACTTACATAGCTTCCTAGGACCCCAAAACGCCGATACCTGATGAAAACCCGATATTTGTAAAACTGGGTTGTGAAATCAGGAACTTCTCAGTTGTTGATAGCGGAAAGTTAGAAAAGTAAAGTAAGAAGTAAAATTAAAATATAAATAAGAAACTAAAAAAATAAAAGCTTATATACATGTATGTTCCAGAACTGAAAAAGAATAAATTAGGCACCTAGTGATAACCTTAGATTATAAGCCGAAAAATCTTTGGTCAAGAACAGCAGGCTTGACTTAAGCCAGAGAGTTTGTATGGCTAGGAACTAGATACAAGGTGGACGAAGATTTGGATGGATATTATAATATGTGTCAATAAAGTCGCCCAATTTCTGCCTTTGTTATTCTTTGCCACAGTTCGATCAATCTTAATAATAGATAAACTAATCATTTAGCGCTCGATTTAACCATTCTTGAGTCAAGCTTTCTATACTTGCGCTAAGAAAATATCTACCGCAATTTTGACTTGACTTTTTTCGAGTGTAACGTAATGTAAAGTTGTAATTGTAATGTTGAATTTGTACTAAAATGTGAAAAATGTTAACCACCTTGACCCTTAAGTTTTTACCACTCGAAATTTTGAGTGAACTCAAAACAAAATTAAAGCAAATGTGGATATTATTAAAAATGAGAGTTAAAATGTGAATAAATTGGAATAAGTGTGTGTCAGTGATAGTTTTAATAAATAATTATATATATAAGAACTCTTTACTGTCAATTTATTAACAATAAGTTCTATTATTTCAATTCAAAAGTTTAGACAAATTTGACAAATGTAATTTTTTAACATAATGTTCTATAAAAATAAATTCAAATAAGTACATGCACAGTCTATCGCAAATGTTCCTCTAATTAAAACTAAAATTAAGTGTTACATCGTTAGGTTCAATTCCAAATGACCTAAGTCCACTTATTCGTATATTGAAAGGTAATTTTTTTATTGGAGTGCGTAAAATTAGTAAAAATACATCATTCCTAGAAAAACTACAGATAATTCATTATTTATTTCATCATTTTCTAATGTCTTTGCCGACTTAAAGGAAATGGAAAACGTTCGATTTTAGAAAGGTTTTTTCCCCTTCTTTGAAATTCATTAAATTGGACTTAGCTCCTTTGCCACCGAAGGGAAGGTTTGCTTTTATTTTTATTTATATGTTGTTTTCCTTTTTACCTATTATTACTAATCCGTTAAAAAGTAAAGGTGATAATATGGAGATTATAGATTAACCATACGACTCCAGCACCATTTACTCTGACAGGAAGAGTTTGGCAGAACTGAGCCTTGTCGGCATTTGGTTTGGCATTAAATAATGATTTAAAAGATATGATGAGTATATCACTTAATGAACAGATTTATTTATTTGTGTATAGAAGAAAAACTGCATATTTATTTAATATGTCTAAATATGTGGGGATTATAGATTAAAAGAATAATAATCCCTAAAACACACACACCCTTGTATTAGGAAAGGACCCGATTCTGCACATCCATACTGAGCATATGAGTATACTTAATTTTTGTATTTGCGTTTCACATACATACATACATACGAGTACATTCACTCTATCACTGTATGCTAATCCGCATAAGTGTTGTAATGATTATATGAATTTGTATACAAACTATCGATGTCCTACAATAATACAAACTTAAAAAAATATAAATTTTCTATTTTACATTCCTAAAAATTTTAAATCAAATATTTATTAATAAATACTTATATATTTATATGTGCACATATTTTTAAACTACTTATACAATAACAAAACACTTGCTTCAATTTCAACCAAAAACGTCAATTGTATTCCACGTCATTGGATTTTTTTTATATCCCAAAATGTAAATATTAATTAAGGCATTTCACTTTTTTCGTCACTTATTAGGAATGCCTTCAATTTTATGAGTTCCTTCAAATGTGTGTGCACGCGTGTGTATGTGTTTGCGTTTTGCTAACAAATGTTGAAATGAAATAATATGTATCCCAACGCTGGTTGTCTGTGTTGGTTCATTGTCCAGGGGATTGTGGGCAATTTGTTTTTACAGTGTTTGTGATTAAGGAGATTAAATGCCATAAAGCCAATACGATTGACTGAACAAATCGTCTAAGAACTTAATAGTTTCTTACAAAACACACAACAAAACAATGACATGGAAACCATCGGCCAACCAACAAATCAATAATTTTTTTTTACCAAAAACATATTGTCTGTCTGTAGTCATCTACCAGACCGTTCCCTTGCTCTCTCTCCCTTTCGTAGTTATCACAGTGAAAGATTTCTATTTTGCTGGGATGTGACGTGGTGGATTTGTCGTATCAGAATTAACACTTAAAATAATCATTAGAAAGGAACAATTTGTCACCAAAACTCTCGCAGTCTTAAAAACAGTTTTCAAAAATTATTGGAAAATTAATATATGTGTGTATGTATGGATGTGTGTGTGCTGGCACAGCCATGAGTTTGTTTTCATATTAAGAAATAATGATGTGTGTTTTGTTTCAGTTGAGGTGTCAATGAATAGATGATTTTGTCACAGATCAAATTGGGAAGTCTAAATACTGCAGGGCTTATTCCCTAAATACCCTTTTTTTCATTGTAATTGAGCGCGAATGTGTTGGATGCATTTAAAGGATTAAAATACAAATAACTCAGTAATTTGAGACGAATTTTATTTTTAATACTGTCAGTCTGTATGGTTGGCTGCTTGTCAGTTCATTAATATGTCATTTTTATGATTTAAAACTTATTTAATTTTTTTTTGTTTGTTCAAATAATCGGTTTTAGAACCCCAAATGTTTTTTGTTACAGATTTAAAATGGAAATATGCAAACAAATATCCAAACTGAAAATAAAGTATTAATTTCTAGAGCATTGTATGTTATTTGATATACTTGACAATTTTCTTAAATAATATATTTTTAAAAATAAATAGCTCAATTAAAAACATCACAGTGAAAACTTAATTGTTCTGAATCTAAATATTAATAACTGAAGAATATGCTATGACCCCTCTTCGTATTGATTTTTAACACGGATATGCTTTTTACAGGGGTAACCAATGTGTGTTTTAAAAATGTTTTTAAATAATATGATATACTCTCTAAATTTGTGAAAAAAAAGGTTTAACAAAATATATAAATCTACTCCAACGCGACAAATTAAATCTGGCTTAAAGTTAAAATATTATCAAAAACTGTAAAATAAACTCGTGAAAATGTCGAAATTTTATAAGAATAACAAAGTATAATTTTGATAAAAAATAGTATAATTATAAAAATAGACTTGAATTTCGGGTTTTTTTTACAAAAATATTTGTAATAATATTTATTTAATATAAGTACAATAACTTAGATTTTGATTACTGTACCTATATCTAGTTTCTAGATTTTATGATTTTCATGCGAAATTAAGGTTTAAGTGAATTTTCCAATCGAAATTCTATTTTTCTTCCATCTAGTAGTTTAATTTTTTTTAGAAAACTATGTTTTTATTAAAAATTACTTTTTTTACCAAATGTGGTGCTTTTTAAAAGTCTTTGCAAGTTGTTGTCCTGCAGCAAAGAACAGGGAAGATTAAAAACAATCAAAAATTTTTATTGTTTTCCTTTTGAGGTGTATAACGTCTGTAGTTTCTGAAAAAAAAAAATTATTTTTAATGAATTTTTTTTATCGTTCTTCTAGAATACATTTTTATTATATCAATTATACTAATTTTCTTGGCCCAAGATTTCCATAATAGTAAAAACTATGTATGTAAATCTTTTTGTCGGATATAAATAATGATATATATTTTGGTTAATTTTCAGAAAAGATTGGATTTTCGTTTTTCATATCAAAAATCAACTTTTTGTGAATTTATCCTTTTTAATTTTCATGCACAGGACCAATTTTTAATGAATTTGAAAGAAATTGCAAATATTCATGCTTTTCCTTACGGCTTTTGATGTTTATTTTTCGGAGCATATTAGTTATCGAGGACAATCTTGTTTTGAGTATGAAAATAAACAGATTGTTGTTAATAAAAGTTCACAGTTTATGAATATTTTGTGTTCGCTATTATAAATACATATTTTTTTAATATTTCACAAAATCCACTTTATTATTATTATTATTATTATTATTATTATTATTATTTATAAAAAACTAGCGGGCCCGTTGCCTGCTTCGCACGGCAAAACAAAATAAGAAAAGAAACACACTTGTTTTTAATAAAGTTGGTTTACTCATCAAAAAATATGAAGAAATCGATTATGATAAGATCAATCACCAATGACGTCCAAAGAGAAAAGAGAAATGATAACAAATTGCTATTTGCATCACTCCGTGCAATGCTCTCCAATACACAAACGACCAAAATGTATTCAATACTAATGAATGCTGTATGCGGTACAAAAAATGCCTGCGGCAAAAACACACTCACTTCACATACGCACCGCACACACATGCGTTATCGGATTTTAACCAAACTTCATATAAACCATATATGGGCCACTGCCTACGTAGTGTATAAGTTTGGTTGAAATCGCTCTACGCGTTTATGAGTAGTTCGGCGACGTACATATACGGACTTGTTTTTATATATATAGATGTGCCTAAATGAAATGAATACAGGAACTATATACATACAGCAAATGCAAGAACCCCAACCATGTTTGTTGTTAGCAAAGACGCGACTCACAAGAGCAATGATAATTAGAAAAGTATCACTTTTTTCGGGTTCGAAAAATTTAAAATCATCAAAATAATGTGGTTGACCTGGTTCCACGAATTTTATTGTTACATTTTCTTCCTGAAAACCCAAAAAATAGTTATTATTTTTCTTCCAGCTTGTAAGATTTTCAAATTCGCTTTTCAACAAAAATTAATTTTAGGAACGTCTTTAAAATGACTACAATTCTTACACATTTCATTCCATGACCTCGAGTTTTCGTATAGACGTATACGATTATGATTTAATGCGCCTGATCTAAGTCTATTGTTGTTTAAGTATTAACGTACTTGTAGTTTCAAATTACCTTTATATTTATTAAATAACTTAAATTACAGCTTCTTAGCTGTTCTTTCAAAACTCCTTGAATAGTTTCGTGGGCTGGACACAGAGGTTAACAAATAATTTGACACTTGTCTCTCAAATGCCTTTTGTAATTATAATCCCCCGGAATGTCGTCATCATTTGTATTTTGTCTATCAATTGTTATCAAATTTTTAATGAGATTTGTTGAAAAACAAACATCAAATCAATGTGACTGTAAATGTATGCGGATAGATTTACAGAAAACACCACTACTAATGAATTTTAATCATCATTAAAGAAATTGCATGTTGTATTCGAAGCAGCCTGCAAATGGGAATGTGTAATAAACGTACGAATATAATGAAGCCATTTCTTGAAATAAAAGAAACGTATCTGTTCATCTTTTGAATATTTTTTTCCTTCTTGCAGTCAATATTGGTTGCACAGAAAGGTGAAACAGGCAACGCCTTTTCTACATCAACATTATCATTAAGCCAAAAATCCCAAGTTAAAAGTATCACCATGGTGAATTGCCAGAGGCGTCGTCAATTTAAATCGCACAGAAGTTTTTTTCTTAAACATCATCATCATCGTTATCATTTGTTTTAGTTGCTTTCACAAAAGCCATTCATAAAAATTAACGGAAAATTTCATATAAAAGCAGCAATAAAATTTCTGGAATGATTAAGAACTCTAAACAAAAACTCTTATTTGGAGATACACTTACATACTTATGCATATACGTATGTACATACATAGTTATATACACATATATACATACATACGTGTATATTTACTAGAGATGCAAAAGAAGAGATTTTATTTAGGTAAAGTTTATGAATTCCAACAATAATAAAACCATTTCATTTACTTGTTCATGCTGGAAATATGAGGATTTAAAACCAACTGTGTTGTGGTTTTCAAGGATTTTGTATTAATGCAAACAGATTCCTAAAGCGGATTAAAAATGTTTTACCATATACTATATATTCAATTTGTTAAAATGTATTGTTTTCGTCTCTTTCACTCCCGGTAACAACAAGAAAATTTTATATGCAATGCACAGTGGAGCAGATTATATAAATATAGTGTATAAACTTTGAACTGTTAATAAGATTTTTTGGAAAGTTCAAGCTTCAATAGAATATTGACTGCTACAGCAAAGATTTAGCCAACCCGGTACCGAATAGATATTTTCTTTAATATTAAAAAAATTCAGATATACAGATATATTCGATAATTCGTAAAAACTTTTTTAGCAAACACGAACTGCAAATCCATTTGGCTTGTCTGAAGAAACACCCCGAATATTCGCCAGGAAGCGAAGCTGCGATTTCAGAGTATTAGTCTAAAAGTAGTATTTAAATTTGTAAATTAAAAACGATTATTTTAATAAACGGCCATTGTATGATCATTGGAAGCCTTACCGTTGTAAGCCCTTGACCTTCTTATGACGCTTTTTTGTATTAAACGGGTGCTTTTTGGAAAACTCTGAAATACTTTTGCAAGCTTTGTTTTGCTGCCATATTTTCATAACCTCTTAGATGTGAGTTTTAGTTTATTACTTATAGATTGAAACTGTATTTAAATACTGCTTTAAACTTATCATTACTATGGGGTTTTGTTCTATTTATATTAAAATGTTATATACATTTGCGGCATATAACTTAGCAGAGCTGTAAACGAATGATTCTTTTTTGAATGAAACAACGTATCATTCAAGCAATGAATTGTAATATTTTGGATGCAATTGAACTGATAAGATATGAATGCATTCGTAATGAATTAACAATCATTGAATGCATTGATTTTGAATTATAATGCAAATGAGCTCATAGTGATCTAAAAATTTTTTGTATCATTAATTTTACTAAATTAAAATTTGAATTAAATCAATAATTACATCAACAATTTCTGAATGTAAAAACAAATGTTTTTTAAATTTGTGTTTGTTTCTCATATAATTTTTTACTTAGCAAATATTTAAAAATTTAAAATTAAAATTTTATGCGTTATTGTTTGTTTTTGTGAAAAACAAAAACTAATTAAATTTTATTTAATATTGTTCTGACATTCAAAATTGGTTTATATTCAAATTTTGATTTAATTTATATTTTTTGTAAAATGAATTATTAAGAATTTTCAATTCGTAATGATTTCATTCAAATTTTAATTCAATTAAATTTTTTTAAAAAGCAATGATATGTTTTCTGATTTAATTTGTCGGCATGTATTTTGAAATAAAAAATAGTTTTTAAATAATATGTAAAGTACATTTTATAAACCCTTATATACGTGAATGCTTTGCTTTTTAGAATAATATTTTTTCATAATATTTATTATCTTTAAGTGCAGAAACTAAATTAAACGTTTATTGTTTTAAGTTTAAAAATCCGAAACCTCCTTTCTTTCAAATAACCTTTACGTAACCCTTTTTTCTAAAATCCCCTTTTTGAATCTTTTTGAAATTTCTTAACGGTAGCGCTAGTGACCGTTATACAAAACTGATTAGTGATAAACTCTAATGTTTGATTTTGAAATAAATTTTGCTTAAAAAAAAGAAAGAAAATGTGTTAGTAACCATTAGTGATTGAAAATCAGCTGATTTTAGATCTATCAGTTGCTTTGGCATCTTCGTAGAATCGGAAATATCAAATCAGTTTTTGTGTTCGGCCCCACTGTGCCATGGTTGAAGAAATTTTGTAAATTTTGTGATGTTTGAAATTCCTTTTACGTTCATGACATTTTCGAATTTTTATTTTCGCTTGCTTTTCAGAAATTTAAATTCTAAACAAAATGAGTTGTTTGATTATTGTGTTTTGATAAAGATAAAGATTTTACGATTAAAACCATTTTTCCCTAAACCTTATAAACCATTCAAAATGTCAACTAGGGTTTAGTTAAAAAGAGAAACAACAGAATATTGAGATAGATATCAACGACACTTAATATATTGTATACTTTTTGTAGTCGAATTAATTCTGTCTACACATACATATGTGCGTACGAGCCATGCCATAGTTTTTGCATTCACACTTCCGTTTCCTCCCTCTAGTGTTCCATTATACGGTCTTTGTTGTCTGTCACTGGTGTCGGTTGATTATTTTAAATTTCGTCGATTTGTTTGTTGTTTTTAATGTTGCTTGTTTTATTGAGTTCTGTTTTTTGTTGTTGTTGAATTTTTGGGTTATTGTTACATTAAATTTTGTTTTTCCAGCTGGCCGTTTGTCATTTTTTGGTGAATGCTTTTTATTTCTTATAAATTTTGTCTGTTTCTGCTTTTGGTTTTGTTTCTGTTTTTACTATTTTTTCTCCATTGAAACTGTCTACTCAAACTCGTGTTTAATGAAAATGTTGATAAATTCCTTAAAATAATAAACTTTAAATTAAGATATTTTTTATGAGGCCATTTGATGTAATAGAAAATACATACGGATAAATATTAAGAGGTAGAATGACAATCTATGAAAATTTTTTAGAATACATATTAAAAAAAAAAACAATATTAATATATATAAATTCAAGTGTATTTGAATTGTTATTTAGGGTAATTTTGAGTCTAGATTCTTCATCTTAAGTCGAAACTTGATCAGTGTGAGAGTTTTTGATTTCTATATTCATATTTATAGAATACAAATTTAATGTTTTGTATTCTATATAAAATATATAAAATGTTTTAATATGAGAATTGACTTGATAGCTGCGTTTTCCTCGATATGCCGCATTCAGAAGACATACAAATATAGATGGGAAAGTTAAGATCCTGACAACTTCATTTGCGAGCTGGTGTTTGCTGTAGTACATGACCATATATCAGGTAAACATGCGCATTTGATTATGACTTAATGCTTCAGTACTAAACTAGGTGGACGCGTGACTTCCTTCTTCGAAAAAATAGCACGTATTGTTATCAATATGCTGCAGAAATACGTGCTATTTTTTAGAAATAATTCTCCAATCTTGTCTATATCATGTCAAGTCCATATCAAGCGAAAGAACTCACACATCCACCTATTTTAGTACTGAAGCATTGAGTCACAATCAAATGTCATGTAATACAGCAAAGACCAGACCAAGACCTCAAGCATTTACTGCTTGCAGTCGTTTATTACTGAAACCCAAATCTGGGAAGTTTGACGTTAGCTATATGAAGCCACAAGAACAAGAACCGATTAACGAAACTGGCACAAGGCAGAAATAACAATGCGAAAACAACTTCAACAACTTGTGTAAGATGGAGGTGCTTTGTAGAAGCCAAATGCTCCCAGGAGGGGTAATGGAGAAAAAATATAAAGCCACCAAGACTTAGATGAATGTAATCGTGAACGAAATTTTATGCGCCAATACATTCCTAATTTAAAAATACCTGCTAAGATTGCAAAGATTGCAATCCGAATATATTAAAAAATCTGATCATATGCATTGATTTCAACACAGCCTTGTCATTGGAAGAAGTTTTTTGATGTCATCTTCAATACGGTTAGGAAAGTATATATAAGTTCCCGTACTTCCTAAAAGGAACATGAGGCCATGGAAAGAGTCAGGAAAGAAGATTTGTAATATTTTCGTTCTTCAAAGAATATAAATTTTTGTTAAATTACGATAAATAATCGATTTAGGTCAGAAAAGGTTACAAGCTTAGCAATAGTCATAACTTTTTATGTAAAAGTAATAATATCAATTACAAATACACAAAGAAAAAAAATATGGTTGATACAATCGAAATTCCAAACTATCATTAAAGTTTCTGAATGTGTGTGTGAAGTGTCTTCGAAAACATATTGTGATATTTTCCAGAACTGTATGGAAAAATCGCCGTGATCATTTCAATTATGTTTTTCCTTTTTTTCAATCACAGTTTGTATTTGTGATTATATCAAACATTTTTTTCCTTGCCTTGTTATTAACAGCCATTCAGTAAATTTGGACTATACTTCTATCATGCCACGATCTAAAAAAAAGACAATGCCTCCCTCACTGTCGTCTCTTCGGAAAGGCTCTATAAAACTTTGGCTTTCTTTTGTCAAATCTTCTGAAATATGTTTTTGCTCTTTCACTTTTTACTCTCAATGAAATATTGTCAAGGAGCATCATTATTTAAGAACCCTATTTGTTCCTTTTGAAGAAATTAATTTAGCTAAAATAGCTCAATATGTTCAAGTATTTATTCAAATGAACAACTCTTTCACCGAAAAGGCGTTAAAGATAATGTTTGAAGAGTTCAGTAGTTTTTTTTTTTAAGAAAAGCTCTCAAGTGTATTGAAGCCTTTTGTGTGAATAAAATTGAATATGCATGCAGCAGCATCAACAACAATATTATTCCCATTCCGAATTACATTTCCCATTCAAATTTATTGGGGCGATGTAAATGTTGTTAACAAGTTACAAAAACATCACAATTGTGACAGGTTGCCCTTTTTTATCTTCAATAATGATGTTCACAATGGGATGAGCGTGTTCATATTGTGTGTGCATGTAATGATGGTGATGCGTTCAGATAAATAATTTAACCATTTTGTGTTTGTATACTTTGGTTAAAGGGGTGTTAAATGGGCAAACGTCAAATCAAATAAGAGCAGTTGCAAAAGGGCACAAATGGTACTCGTATTTGCATAAGACACATGATGTTTGTGGACCTGAATATGTACATATTTGCTAAATAAAAATAAATATTTAATACGGTTTGCAAATAAGGAAAAATGAAGAAAGCAAAGGATTAAGTAGGAAATAAATTGAAGAAAAATTGAATGGGATATGTTGTTATGATTAGTATATGAATGTATGTGAGTATGTAAAAATACATTTGAGCAGAAATATGTAGCAGAAACCTGAAATATAGCTCCTGTCCTGAAATATAGCTCCTGTCCTGAAATATAGCTCCTTTTGTTTTTGATATAAATCTTCCGATGGCATTATATTCTATATCACTGCCAGTGATTCAATTAAAACAATAACTATTTGACAATTTTTAATCGTAGGTATAATTCTTGATGTTGCTGCTACCAATTGTCCATAAGCCACACGAAACTCCTCTTATTTGCGCACCCAAAAATTGAGTCCCATTTGTTTTTAATGTATTGCTCCCGATCGTTGTCTATGCATTTCATCGTCATTATCGAATTTATTTTAAAAGAACGTACCAACCTTTGAGAGAATGCGTTTGTAATTTATTTATTTCAATACATTCAAAATGAAATGTTAAATAAACATTTTTTCTGTTTGGGCAAATAGTTATTTTATTAAACAAATCAAAATTTTATGTAGAATAATATAAACATAAGATCCAATGTTAAGAAATTGTAGGAGTATTTAACGCTTTTCAGCTTGTACACGCAAAGAAAAAAAACGTGGTTAATATAACCGCAACATGTTATTACTTTCATCAAATCGATTTAATCTGATAATCATATATACAAGAATATCCGATGGAAAATAGTTTTAGTTCCCTAAATCGAATTGTCACCTTTAATTGGTTTAATAGAGGTATTTGTCTTAAACAAATCATAATCAAAATGAAAGATTTCTTAGTACATTTGAAGATTTTGTTTATAAATATTATAATTTATTTAACTAATTGAAAGAAAATATATCTCTCTAGATCCGAATATTTTTGTGCAAATATCTTATTTGTTTATATATAAAGTAACAATATTTGATTTATATAAGTTACTATTTATAGTTACCATAAGGTAACTAAAAAATAGTTAATAGAAAAATTCGAGTTTTATATTTTTTTGGGAATAAATAAAGGTAATCAGTATCTGATCGGAGTTACGAGCCCATTTCGATCGGAATGTGTGGCCTGCCTGTATGTTCATTTAAATAATATGAAGAAAACAGATTTCTTATTTCTGTGTATTTCCTTAAAATGCATTTTTTCGAGCTCGAGTTAGACAAATTAATTTTAATTTAGCAAATATAGTGCGAAAAATTAAACAAAAATTAAACTAAATAAAATTGAGAAATGAGAAAAGTAATTTTACATGTACATATAAAACTAGGTATTTTTCTCTTAAAAATTATTTTCAAAATCGAGAACAGAGTTCCACAGGTTTGTAAAAGGGATTCAAAATTTTGTCAACTTGTGTTTCTAGGAAGTTGGAAAAAATGTAGTAATGAATATTTGGAAGCAATGAAAATTTCGTTTTTTCAAAAAGGATTCTATGTTCTCCATAAGCAATATTCACATTGAGTATTTGAGTAGTAAATGATTGACATTTTGTTGGAGATAAAGAACTCATCAATAGACTTCAACCATTATGTTTGTAACGCGTTCAATCTTATTTGCTTCTATAAAAATTTTCAAATATAATACGAGAATATATGATTAAATTCTCGAATTGTATTTGAAAGTTATGTGATCATAGTAGGATTAGAAAGCTTTTATGTAATGGTATAAACTGTTTTATTATCTCAATTATTTATGGCAACAACGAATAAAAAATGCTTGTAATGAGCATTTTTAACCATTTTTAAATTTTTTTTGCTTGTATGTCGGACATTTTGCTAGTGCTCTAACCACATTTTGAAAAGTTGAAGAAGTTGTATGTTTATACAAATGTTGGCAATAAATAAGTGAAAATTTTAATAATATGCAACATTGAATAACTTATTATCAAAATACAATAATTATTCATTACCTTCATTTAATTTTTTTAAATAACGTAAGAATTCACCTTCGCTTGCGAAATACAAAACTAGGCCATTAACGTATCTTTAAGACATAACGCAAAATATAATTATTGCAACAACTAATTTGCGATACTTACTAGTTAAATTTTTCTGAGATTTTTTTTTTTTTTTTTGATAAATTTTAATAATTGGGAGTATGTCTCAAATAAAATTAAAAGAAAAAAAAACAGACAAGTCTTTTTGTTATAATAAAGTTTTATATTTACTTTCTTTTCTTATTCATTTGAAAATTTTCGACTTTTCATTCCCATTTTTTGACTTCTAACACAAACTCTTAAGCAAATTATCCTCTTTCTATTTGACCATTAATAACAGATTGTTAAATATGAAAATTATGATTGAATGTTCCATTTTATCCGATTAATATTAGTGTTATTTAATACTCGACACATTATGTTCATGTGGTTATTGTTGCTTTTGTAAGTATATAAAATATGTGAAGAAAACGAATTGGTGCATAATTTGAAAACAATGAAACGCATTAACTTTTCATAAACCGTTTCATATTACACTCTTGCAACATCCAGTCAATCTTTTTTCCTCATTCATTTAATTCTGGCATAAAAACATAACAGAATACTCACTGAGTATCGTTAAAGCACATACACACATACGAGTACATGAAATCTCTTAGGAATTTCCACAACCAAAAAAAAAAAAAAAAATACCCTCTTAAATGAAATTTTTTGAACTTTAAACAACAATCTGACATGTCTTTCTATCGACTTCGGCATAACAAAATAACGATTGAATTAAATTACAATTTTGTTAGAAAGATTTTCCAACATAATAGGGTAATTCACACCGGCCTTGTTAATTCGTTAGTCGTTATTCGATAGTTTTGTACGTGTATTTTGTTTTTGTAAAATTAACAAATTATCGAACTGCCGAGTAACAAAGTACCAGTCTGGCAAGCTTGGTAATTTTCTTGTTACTCGGTAACAAAGAATTTTCAATTAAATTTTTTACTATTTTTGTTTTTGCACTTTCTCGAGGCATTTTTGCTTTTTAATAAATTTAAATCATCTGTTTTGTAGCAAAAGTTACCGCACTACTGAGATAGAACAAAAAGTGTGTTCACAGTAAAGTGTTTTAACAAATTACCAACTAACAAATTACCGGATTAACAGACTCGGTGTGAATTCCCCTAATATTATTTTATGAGTTACTTAATAAAAAGTCGAATTAAAATTGTTTTTGTGCGGTTTTAATATATTTTTTAAATACGACGGTTGTTGCAGGAGATGGAAAATATGTAATAATAATATGTAATAAATAAAAAACCAATTACTAGGCAGACTTTCGGGATTTTTCATAAAAAAAGTTCTTAAAAGAGGGCTTTTGAATTTAACAAAGAAGAATTTACTTATTGACTTTAAGATTAAAATATAAAAAAATTTGTGCAGATCTTACAAGTTTGAAATAGTTCAAATAATTTAACCGTTCCAATACCGAGTATTCGTTAAAATTTCTTATTTTCTGATTGTTTCTATTTCATTTTCTTGATCCAACAGTTTTGTTTTCATTTTGAAACTCAAATTAACTTTCAATAAAACTGTAATGTAATAGAATTAACAACAACAACATCAACAACAAATATATAAAACTCTATTCCTTCATTCAACATACAAACCATCGTCCTCATCGAATTACAACAGATACAAATTGTATAATGTTTTCTTTAATATACAAACTGGATGTTTGAATCTAACGGATTTATATTTATTTAATCCCTGAAAGCCAAAGTTACGTCAACACTATCTTTTACTCGCTGTATGTTTATTTTTATATGGAATGAACCCAAATGCACGGACTATTGTTGCAGCTTTATATGGGTGTATTTGTTTTTTTGTGTGCCTTCAATCAACTATGAACTATTTCAGGGGATGATAACAATCTTTCATTGTCTGTCGTTTTAATGCAATTTTTTTCTGTTATGTTTCCTTGTCAGTTTTCTACACATCCTTATATGCTTTTCTGTCCATGTATCTCTCCTAAATATAAAAATGTAATCCAAAACTTGCCTGCAGGCATCAAAGTATAAATATATTTTCATAAATTCATAATTAAATCTAGTACAACTTGTAACCCCAATTTTTTATACCATCGAAGCATCCATGTATTTTTTCATACGGTCGACAGTTTAATGTTAGACAAATTACGTCAAAATTGTTCATACATATTTTTGGTTAGTTTGTTTTTAAGGAGAGAGTCTTCGCTTAGGATATCGTTTGTTACATCTCAGTGTAATCAGAAAGAGTTTCCATGTAGTACAGACGGTTGGATGGATTGACAAAGAACCGACTGCTCGTTTAAGCTTTATTCGAGTAAGTATAAGAGTTCCTGAGCTCAGTACACTGTCAATATTGTTCTTTTATTGTGTAACTGATACCAAAGATACTAAAAGAATATGTAATGTTGGCCGAAGTGATCATTAGACAACTGAGTGCAACAGCACCAATTTTCTATTTCAGAAATTTAGACGATCGAGTAAAGAACGAGGAGAGTACTAAAGTATGTTGACTTTTTGACTCTACGGTCGTATATATGTCCCGAAAATATGATCTCAGTTTGGACTGTATAAGATTTATTTATTGGTGAGTAATCTTTTGGCCAAACACAACAACACAGGTTACGTTCATAATTGCAGTACTGCGATGCAACCGTAAACTGCAATTTTCTTAACTGCAATAGTGAAGCAGATGGTGTCACATAAAAAAGCAGTAGTAGTAGTAGTAGTTTACTTTTTATCGGTATAGCGAAAAGATTTTGCTTTTCTGTTGCAGCGCAGTATTGCATCCTCAGTCACCATATTCAACGCAGTTCACCCCGTGCGACTTTTTTCTGTCCCCAAAACTTAAGATGTTCTTAAATGAACGGAGACTTGTAACGATTAAGGATGTAAGGACTACATTTCTGAAAGAGCTCAAGGGTATATCAAAAATTGCTTCTCAGAAGTACTTGGGTGATTGGATAAAGTTTTTGAGGAAAACCATCGTGAATATTGATGCATAAGCAGATATTTTGAGGATTT
Source organism: Germaria angustata (assembly GCA_963681545.1). NCBI lineage: Eukaryota > Metazoa > Arthropoda > Insecta > Diptera > Tachinidae > Germaria > Germaria angustata. Next base: position 91,972,107 of record OY813002.1, read on the forward strand.
TAAACTGGAGGAAGATGTGATATTAAGAACGTATTTTTTAAAGTTACCCGATTGCCTTAAAATAATATTTTGGTGTCATCTGATTCAATAAAAAAGTAGGAAGGTCGTATTAACTTCTAATGCAATATTTTACACAGTCAATCTGATTCAAGTAAACTCCATAATATATTTTAGATACACATACATATTGCCTATTTGCTGTAACAATGTCGTAACTAAAAGAAAGCTTTGCAGAAACTGGGAGTAAAGTTTTCTCAAGAGCTGACTATACGAAATATTTTAATGAAATTTTTATAACATATGAAAAACGATATGACCATCACTTCTGCACATTTAAGTCAAAGTTCGAGTTTTTTGAGTTATGACAATGTTGCAGCAAATGCACATACGGTATCTTACAGTCGACTTTTAATGTTGATATTCTTACATTTATTTTTCATATGCAGAATTTCTCGTCACACACACCATCGGCTGTTTTGTAAAATAAATATTTGTCTATCTTGTTAAATTCAATACAATTTAATATTTAAGAAAATATTTGAGTATGTAACATATTCGTAGACAGTCGCGAGTGAAATGGGCTATTTTTGGATGTAGGTCCCATCATATTTGACTTTTTGTAATTTAATACGATTTATAAGTTCAAAAAAGTAGACGTTTCAATGAAAAAATAAAAAAGAACGAGATTTTATTGAGATGAAAATTTTCTATGTAACAAAAGAATATAAAACACATGAGTTCTGTTTTTTTATTATACATTGAATAACTCGATCGGACAGTTTTTAAGTCAATATGATATGACTGTCAATTGACTCATAAAACAATTATTTATTGTTGTATTTTGTATTTAAATCTTTAGGTTCCCATCAGTTAAAAGTCCTTAATTTATAAATTTTCATTTTCGTATTTATTATTTTAAAATTAACTACCGCAATTTGTCAATTGCCTAATTTATTTGTATTATTATCGTTGATTGTTGTCGCCTGTAAGTCTTTATGCAAAATTGTATTTATGAACGTATATGTGTGTGTGTGTGTGTGTTTATATATGCGAGTGTGTATTGTTTTTGGGTTCAGTCCTTTCTGAAAACGTTAAATTTAAATTCTTTTTTATTCAAATCGCATTATTTGAGTTATTCAAATCGTTTGTCTGTTTACAGTACATTTGCTCATTTAATGATGGGGTTCCTCATGCCTCATTCCTGACGTTTTGCTGAAAACATTCATAATCAATTTATGTTCTTGTACCAGTAACTTTCTCTGTGACTTCAATGGTCGCTTATTTTAAAACTTTTGTAAAAATGTCACTCGTTGTCTGTGTCAACAATATAATAAATTTCTGATGATAAATTTTATGCACAGTAGAGCAAAAATTGGTTAAATTATAAAAAAGTAATATATATTTTTTTAAGTTCGGGCTAGTACTCAGCGGCGAGACCTTCCCCCACAATGAATTTTGCTCAGGTGAGAATATAGCTTGAGTCCTTGTAAAGGGAAATTATAAATAACACAAAAATTTTTTTTCTAATGTCTACGCAAATAGTGAATTTGGAAAAGGGAAACATTTTACTCCCTACTGTAGGTATACCCAACTTTGCTTTCCTTTTGCAATCGACCACGATAATTTGAGCTGTCAAGAGCTGGTTGTCCGATTGATTTTAAAACACATTCTATTGTACTCGTATTAACAATGAAGCATTGATAATCAATATTATACACATAGATGTTTCAATAAATGAAAGTTGTTGGAAAATGATTAGCATCAATTGATCCTTCTATTCGTTAATTTATAGCTCCAAAATAACAACCTCATCCCTGGATCACTCGGTGCTGACCCACTTCTTACTTCTCAATTGCGAATCTGATATTATTTGTCTCATTGGTGCCATGTAATATCTATGTAACTGATACACCTTACCGTGGTCCGTGCAAGTTCACATTTCTTTCTTTCTCGGCAATGACTTCTGCTCTTCCCAGCAGGTATGTTTATGGCTAAAAATGATCTTCACTATATGGTGCGCCAATACAAAATAAGCCACATATAATTTTTTGCGAAATATATGACCTTGTGTTTTTGGACTTGTTGCTGTATGTTGCAAAAGACATGATACTACTCAAAACTATTATGGGAGCTAAAGAACACCAAGTCCTTCTTAGTAAGTAAGGAAATCGAAGATTAAAAAAATGATGTTTGAATTATCCATTATAGTCATAATAACGCAAATACTTAGTACAGAAATACGATAGAAGCATTTGTGCTTCTCAACGTCGTGTTTTTGCTGTCTCCTCTAAAACTTCCAAAATGTAAGTAAAAATTAATTTATAGTTTTGTTTTCTTTATATTCTTACACCCGTCAAATCGGATATTTTCTCTAGGGCTTTATGTTGGATTATCTTTTGTTGGAAGTTAAACAAGCGATATGGAAGCTGCTGACCATTATTTCTTTAATGTACTATATTACTACACCATTAGAAACAAAACACAAAAAATAAATCTCAGCATCTATTATGTTTATCATTATAATTAGTCAATGCCGAAAAATATTACTGATTCCTTAACAGTCGTAATTTCTCAATTTTTTACCAATCGAACCGATGCCCACTGTGCAGGCAAATTGTACAATTTTTTTTCGTGTATTTTATGCTGTACTCGTACGAATAAGAACGAATATTTACATTTGCCAAGGGGTGCATAAATTGAATTCTGTTATAAACCTTTTTACGCTTTTATATGCCGTGAGTGATGGGATGAATGGACTAAGAACTGAGTGGGATGAGTTGGATGGATACGTATGAATTTTATGTATTTTGTGGTTAAACTAATTGAGTCATTTGCTCTGTACACAAAAATTAATAATAAAAAGGCCAGTGATGCTGAAAACGAGAACAATGCGTTTAAAATAATTTTGTTTAACATTTTTGAAAGGTTTTAAATTGTTGTTGGAAATATAAAATTTAAAAATATTCTGTCTAAAGATATCAATCACATTTAATTTATATAAAAAATCAAAAAATTTTGAAGGCGAATTTGTGGGCTTCTAATTCGTTATTGAGAGCATAATTTTAAGAGTAAAGTTAACAAATTGTAAATGGTCACAAAAAACGGCTCAAGAGGATTCCGTCAGTTGAAAATCGTTAAATAATGTAATGATAGTAATAATTAAAAAAGGTAAGATAATGATTTCTTCTCCCTGGAATACCAAGAACTTTTCGCAGAAGATATTTTTAAATTTATAAATTGAAGACAACCCACATTGAAGATCAATATATAATAATATACGAAAAAAACTATAATTTCACAGATTGCAATTGCAATTCGTATAGTATTTTTATAATTGTAGTTGCTCTAGTAAAATATGTCTTGTGCTCTTAAGATGAGACAAAAACTTGAAAATTTATTACTAATATTATTTGACGACTTTGTTGCTCAAAAAAATAATAATAATAAAATCGAAATAGTATCTCAACCTGAAATAAATAGTCAAAATTGCAAATAGTCATCCTTATCATCAATAAGGAGTGGTCCAAATACAAGTATCCTTTTAAATCATGTGTTATTTTGACTCTGATAATTTTTTACTATCCGAAATATTGACTATTAGTCGGTAACATACTTTCGCGGACCGAAATGATTCAATTTATGCTTGAACAACGTTGGATAATGTTGCAAAACCAGAGAATCCAAAATATCCACCGAAAGTGAGATTTTAGAGTGGTGGTCCATTTATTTCTAAAATGCTGGAAACGCCATTTTAGTCAACGGCGAGCGCTATAGAGCCATGATTATGGACTTTTTATGGCCTGAAATAGAAAATATGAACTTAGATAATCTTCGATTTCAGCAAGTTATTTTTTCTAAAATTCAAACTCTCATAAAGACACTTTGGTTTTTGCAAAGTGTATTTAAAGGTTTTCTAAGTGTCAATTGGCGTATTTTTTTAACATAATATGGAGTTGAAATGATATCAAAATTTATATATTATTTTTTTCGTTTTTAAAACTCCGATTTTTTTAATACCTAATGACCTCTCAGTTTTAAGGGAGCTTCCAGTATTTATCGCTAAACCTGGAATTTTGGTGAAATGAAATTTTCTGAATATTAAAATAAAATCTCCCTCCCCATGTCTTCCCATAATACGATATTTCTGCTGCCACTAAAAAAAACCCTCGCTATTTGTACCTCATTTTGGTACGTACAGAACGACAACGTCTGAATGTCACTTTGAATTTTTTTCCAAAGCGTGAAATCAATTATTAAGCATTACACACCAACAATATGGTTGGTCTGTTGTGGATTTGTTCACCAAATTTTAAAATATATGTACATATGAGTAATTCGTATTTAAAAAATGTACATGCATGCACATTTATATAAATGTCTGTCTATTTTCCAATGATTTCATTGTTCATTTTGCATGTGTATGCACACATTAAATATGCTTACGTACATACATACGTTTGTATGAATGAACGAGCATACATACATATGTATGTAGTACGTAATTTTTTAAAGGAGGCTTTTTTATACGAACGTGACATAAAACATTATGCGACACTTAAATACAGGTACATTCAAATAAATAACCCCTTTTTTGAGGGGAATCATCGACAGCGCTAACTTAACATGGCTAATTGGACCATGTTAAATAAATATGTACATCAACTACCACTTTACCATCTCAAGAGGTAAACATTTGGTAACTGATAATGACTACCGAAGAGGAAAAAAGAACCATATGGTTCAAATGGAATATCAACTGTCTTTTGTGTGTGTTCATTCTAATTTTTACTCCAACCCAATACACGTTTTGTCTGGAACAATTTTTTTAAGACAAAACCTTAAATAGAAGCATATAAGAAGACGCCAGCCACCACTACCACTCAGTGACGTTTTTGAAGTATTTTAACTCACCACAAAAATGTCACATCATTCGAATTGATGTGACTTGGCTGTGAATGTATTGGCGTTAAATATTTTTTAAAAGCATTCTCACACAAATAACAACAACAACTTAGAAATCCTCCGCATCATCGTCATTATGACAATATAGATGAGGACAGAGGAGGATGATGGCTATGACGACGATGATGCTTTCATTTGATGATAATTGCGCCGAAAATTGCCTGCCGTCGCCGCTCACTGACACCATTTAAAAAGTTTTCAATTCACTCGAGCATGAATGGTGTATTTTGTTCGTTGTACAGATGTATTATATTTGAGTTGGATGCCAGTGTATGTTCATATATTGAGTTTTGGTATTCATCACAGAATAATTACTTGTCAGTCGAAGAAGCGAAACAGGAAGATACACGTATGATACAAATAAAAAGGCTAAAAATATTCACTTTTATTAATAAGGGGAGAGGGAAAACAGGGGAAAATGTTAAATGTTGTTGTATTTAAGTGCAACTCACCTTGTAATTTAAAACCAAAATTTAAAAAATGAAAATTTTTAATATTCGAGGGCAACTATAGATGTTGTGAGAGAAAACATTGATTTTGTCATTGAAAATACACACACATATGTATGCATGTGTATCTGGGAAGGAGAATAATGTTTTCTATTATTATCGCGTTGCCTCTTACCGTGCTGAAGTGTGAAATGTTGGCGATTCCCTACATTATGCGCTAAAGAAACGCTTCCTACTCCTCGTGCAGTGCAAGGCCAAATTCTTTTGCTTAAAGCCTCTAACAAGTGTCCTGATATGAAGAGTAACCCTCGTATATACACTTTTAACTTTAATCAAAGAGAGAAAGATCACAAAAAAATCAAAGCACTTAGCTGTTCAGCTACAACAATCCAACTGCACACAACCTCATCCCAACACACTCATCCATCTATCCATCCATTTGTTAATCCATATGTCCATCGTCCATGTTAAGTCAATAATTATATTGTTAAACATCAAATAAAGTGTTGTTGTGCTGTTGTCTTGGTTTATTGTCTTCGGTCTGGTCTAAACTGGCATGATGATATTCTGATGTTTGTCTATTTTTTTTCCTTCATCGTCGTTTGCTCAGTTGCAAACTCATCTAATCGTCACAGATTGTGTAGGTATTTTGATACATTCAATATGGTTCATAATGTTAAACATCATAGACGACCATTTCAAAGAAAGAAAGAAAAAACAATGCACTTATTAAATATTATATACTAGCGACAACAACGAAATGAAAAGGTAACCAGAAGCTGCCTACATATCATATCCATATGCCAAGTTTAACACTAGACGAACCAGTGTATGGACATTAAACATAAAAAATATCTTTATAAATATCTTTATGAATATGGCACATAGGAATTCATATGGCACCTGAAATCAAAGGTTAGAGAGTCTTACCTCTTAGTGTTGCATATATTGGAAAACTTCTCTATGTTATGGAAGTGTATTTAAATGTATAGTAAAATTCCTATTTAATACTAAGAAAATACTATATATACTTACATTATTTACTACAATCCAATGATTCAAAACCCTTCTTTAGTATAATGATAATAAAAAATTTAACAAACTGATACAAAAATATTGCCAAATTAATTTTTTTTTTCTTTTCATGAGTTGACATCATTTGGATTTCCGATTTCTTAAATTTGTTACTAATATGACATCTTCCTGGGGAAGATACCCAAAAAGTATTGAAAAATTGGATGGGGTTTTTTTATAAAAAATGAAAAGTTGCTATACAAAGTTTGTAAGTGATGCGCTAGTAGAGTCAACAATACAAAAAACTTGACTGTTGCAATAACCGAGGAGTTGCGGTAATTGAGGGTTACACCAAGCGGGGGCGTACTGTATTTTGTAATGTAGATGGCAAAGGGATAGCATATTGTCATTCTCTGCTGTACACCACATCATAGAACGTTGCAGTTGTAAGAATTATGTACTTACAGAAATTATCTCTACTACAATCTTGAGAATCATCATCAGGAATCATTGTGTATTTCTTATGATGCATTTTTATTTTCTTTGTTGTATTTTGAAAATATTGTAATAACAACATTTAGTGCCGTTCGCATTGCTTACCACTGCTGGTGGATGTGCCTTTGTCATTGCCAAGCGTTCATATTTTCATAAGGCAGCTAAGTAAACCACTCAAGTGGGACATCATCGCAAAACTATCAACATTAGCGGTCGCATCAGCAACAACGGCAGCAGCATCAGCTTGACGTTGCGCCTTTTTCCGCCCGCCTTCTGTGTTTAGTGTTCTCTGTACTTGTCTGTCCATACGTCTCTGTGTCCATTTGTTGTTGCTGTTTTCTGTGTATGTAAAATCGTTTGCTTAAAGCCGGACGTGTCATCATTGGCGCCAGCGTTTTGTTTTTAGTAAAATTGGGCTAACATTTGCTTGGAATTGTTTTTATTAGAAAAAGCAAATTCCACTCGCATGGTCTTTCTGTCGTTTTTGACTTCTTGTCTTGTTGTTGGCTGGTTTTGTAGTGTTTGCGGTTGATCTTGCAACATGTTTACACAGAAATTGATATTTTGTGTGTGTTTTGAGAACAAGCAGTAAAAATAACAAGTATACGACCCTAAATATCCGCTTCCACGATTGCATGCAATGGGTGGTCCAAATGCAAGTATCTCTTTAAATCATACTGATAGACTTTTTTTCTGTCCAAAATATTAATTATAAGTCAGTACTATGCCTCCGCGGTCCACAATGAGTTGTTTTATGCTTAAACAATGTTGGGAAACATTGCAAAATAATTGCACATCGAATTTGGCCGAAAGAAATTTTTCTGACAAGGCGCATTTTTATCTCGTCAACCATCAAAATTGTCGCATTTTCGAATCGGAAATCCCGAGAAGTCAATATATCCACAAAGAGTGGGAGTTGGGCATGGATTTTGAAGTGGTGGCATCATTATTCCATTTATTTTGAAAATGCTGGAAATGCCATTTCAGTCAACGGCGGGCACTACAGAGCCATGATAAAATATTTTTTTATGGCCTGGAATGGAAGAATTGATCTTGGATAATCTTTGATTTCGTCATGGTTGGTGCACCATGTCATCACGACTTATTTAATTTTTAGCAATATACTACTTCTATTTGGACCACCCGGTACAGATGCATTCAAAAATGTAAATGGCGCCTGGCTTAAGAAGTTCATAGTCATTTTAACAAACGAATCGAAAATTTTGCAAATGTGTGCGAGTGTATGTATATTAAATTGAACAAAGTTCTTAGAAATTTGAAAAGGAAAATATGCAACTCATATCCAGGTATATAGTACATATTTGTATAGAAATGTATGTGCATACATATGAGTGAACATAGTTACATATGTATGGCATATAGATGAAAATGTACCCGCTTATGCGTGTTTTTGTGCTAAAAATTGATTAAAAAATTTCGTTTAATTTAAAACAAAAATTCTCACCCATTGTTATTGATTATAATCAAAGCATTTCGCTCGAACGAAAAACCCTTTAAATGAACCCCATTTTATTTGTAAAAGTGGAAGGTTACACGTATTGAAACCCACATCGCTTAAAAGAAATAAATTTGATTATTTGTCGCTGACGAAACACCATGCAATATCGGCTCATTTTAATCGCGTTACATGAAACCGATATGATCTCAACTTGCAATTCAAATCCTTATTTAAAATCACAATACAACTATTTCACTTATCTCTCCTTGTTATCTATTTTTCCATTTTATTTTATTTGTTATATTATAAATAATAATTTTTAAAGTGCTGAATTCGTTTGTTGAAAATCTTATTCGATTTCAGTTTAATCGAAAATCTTGCTTAAAAGAAAAATAACTGCCGAAATTACCATTTTCTTTTATTCGAATTCGACTGTAAATGTACAATACAATACATAAGCATACAATACAAGCATAATCCTCGTATGTGTAAATGTGTCATATGTAGAATACTTTACCACCATTTCTTTGATTTTAATTGTTAAAATTCAGCCTGTTACGAATATTGTTAATGAAACTACTAAAATTTAATTTCATGTAACCGCAATAAATATTCTTCCTGTGAATTATCCCTGATATAACAAAATCAGGCGAGAATTATGCCAGTAAACCATTTCATGTTGTAAATAGTTATTAGATTAAATATGTAAATAAAAATATAATTTTTATAAAATATTTAATAAAAAAATTGCATTCCAAAATGATGTATAAATAGTTGCCAGGTTATCGTTAAATATATTTTTTCCATTGAACAGGAACAAAAACTTTTTTCTTCAGGAAAAATTTTTTAATAAAATCTTATTTTATTACTTTATGTTTTAATACTTTCTTTAGAATTATTAAAAAAGTAGACATACATATCAATGCGATTGGATCCAGGAGCTTTTCACACCTGGAGGAAGAACCACATTCTCAGGATATTAAGTCGCTCATAGCTCTTACTGTTACACATGTACATATGTATGTATATGTGTATACATACATACATACACTTACATATATGTAAAAATAATTTAGCATCGATTTCTTCTGTTGCTAAAAGATTTATGTCTGTTGCTGGATTAATTTGGGGGTTGTAGCTCAGATGGTAGAGCGCTCGCTTAGCATGCGAGAGGTACGAGGATCGATGCCTCGCATCTCCAAAATAAATTTTTGCAGAATTATGTCTGGTAACTATTGCTTATTAAATAATACGGAATAAACAAAAACCAACATTTAAATTTTCAAGCAATATCAATAAATAAAAACAATGTTATTTTATTAAAAATAGTTTACAAGTACATTCGAGTAAATGTGCCACACTGACAAAAAAATTAATTGGCCTTTGTTAATAATTTACTTAGTTTCGTTTTAAACTTATACCCTTCGCCACAAAACATACGATGAAGAAGTTACATATAAATAAAAATATAATATATGAACGATTTTACTCAACTGCATCAAAAATATAAGAAAAAGAATTTAAGAAAATTTTTAGGAAGCAATTGAACTGGGATTTGAACCCGTTATCTCTTGTGTCTCTTAACGCGGAAATCAAATACTAGGCCGTCGAGCCAAGTCTCAATGTTTGTTTTGTCATTTGTATTGTATATTTAGACGTTTGTTTTTTTTATAATGCTCGTATATATCAGTCCTTTTTAAATATATTATACGGGGATGTAGCTCAGATGGTAGAGCGCTCGCTTAGCATGTGAGAGGTACGGGGATCGATGCCCCGCATCTCCAGAAACTAATTTTAACATGTGTATATGCAGAAACTGACGGTTTTCGATAATATAAAGCTCTAAACACATAGACGACAGCAGACTTCACGGCTTCAAATGCTGCCAACTTCAAATGTTGCTCTGAAGTCAGCTTCATAATTATTTTGAAGACAGCAACAACATAATAATCAGCTGCTGTATATTTTAGCAATACAAATGTCAGGGATGCCTGATATATATTTTATAATGAATAAAATTTAATTTATTGATAATAAATTTATATATTATCACGAAAAACTATAAAAACAGATAAATTTACTTCTTTATTGTGTTTTTGTAATGTTCTTTTATGTTTATTATTAAAAAAAAGTTTTTGTTTTTATTTTTCCAATTTATATATAATGGCAACACTATATTTGTTTAGTGCTGCCCGTCAAAATACAAAATAGCCTAAATTGGCAGCAGCCGCAAATGCTGTTGTGCAGTCGTGCTGCTGTGCTGCCGTCAAAATAATCGTTTTCATTTAAATACATGGATTTTATTTTTGACATATTGCTGTCTGCTGTCGTCTATGTGTTTAGAGCTTGAATTTGACTGCATATGATATTAATATCTCAGCGCTCTTGAAGTCCACCCTACCCCTTTATTTTTTTCAACAAGAATAATTACTGAGCAATACATAGACAGTCGTGCGTGGCAAAAGTATTTTTTACACTATATGCTACGGAGTAATATTTACTTGTGGATATTTTATACTATTTCTTTAAATAACACAAATTATAAAATATCCAACGGGCTCAACCGGGATTTGAACCCGGGACCTCTCGCACCCAAAGCGAGAATCATACCCCTAGACCATTGAGCCAAGTACTCATATTTACAGTTTAAAATTTTTGCATTTGTTATTTATGGTTGTGTATTAGTTTTTGCGCTAAAGTTTTGGCGTCAATTAATTTTATTTAATGGGGATGAAGCTCAGATGGTAGAGCGCTCGCTTAGCATGTGAGAGGTACAGGGATCGATGCCCCGCATCTCCAATAATACTTTATTATGCTATTGCACACTAGTATGCATGGGAACCAAGAAAATCTTGGAGTTAAGAATCCCCTACACTTAAGAAGGAATTTTACTCCTCTCGCCAGAAGACTAATTAAACTTGATACAAGTAAATGTATATTATTCATATCCATCATAATTTCTATATTTGGCGAAGGAACTCGCTTATGCGAAATTGTTTTCATTTATCCGAAATCCGTTTAATTAACAAACTTGCATGACCAAAAACAATTCTCGTAATTTTCCGTTTTCGCCAATTCAATTTCTTTTTCCTAATTATTAAATAAAACGCGTTGAAGGTTAAATTTTCTTTTTTATAATTATATATGTATTTTTATATTTTTCTTTAACTCATTTTATTATTATAATTGTATTGCATTCTAATAATAAGCTCTCTATTTACTAACCATATTGTAAAGTATTAATCTTACAAACTATTTACAATTATACACTCAAAAAATATTCCTGTTTAAAAAAAAGTAGAACGTGGTTCGAAAAAAAAAACATTTGAGAATCAATAATTCTTCAAATCATAATGATGAGTGCATATACATATTAATTAATTAATTAATTATTTTTTTCAAAAATATTTTTTTCTTCAAAGTTGATTTGAAGTTTAAGGATGCTTAATAGCCCCTTTTCTTTCGGGAACTTGGACAAAACAATTTAATTTTATTTAGAATAAAGTGCAGACTTAATAATTAAAGCGAAATAATATTTATATTAAATAAACGCATAAATAATGTACAAAAATCACTTAATGCAGTATTATTTTATAATTTTACGGTTTATAAAAATATCAGAAATTCAAATATTTTATGCATATTAATTTTTAAAATTTATTATTTTGCAAATAAAGAAAGAATCATAAGCACAAATTAAAACCACAAGTGACGAAATAAGCTTTTCTATTTGATCGTATATGCAACAAATTTTGGGAGATTCCCTTTTATCTCATATCATTAGGCCGAAGTGCTGGTTATTTCCTACCAAAACTTCAATGAGTTTTATTTAATTTGCTCTGAATTTTGCCATTAAATAAAAGTTTAACGCCGCCTGCAGTCTTAGTTGTGTTTTTAACTTTAATAAAAATAATAATATATATTTGCCTATTTTTGCCGAGTGTATTTCAACTTTTGTGTATTAAAGTTACTTTTTGATATTTTTATCTAACAATGATTGCTTCAAATGTTGTAAATGTTTATTCTTTAATAATTGAATGTCTAATGAAGAAAATATTAGGTTTTCGGGACTTTCTGTTTTTATGCTTATTTCTTCCCATTTTTATATGCTTTCTCACTCTCAATAAGCACTGTATACTAGATCGCTTAGAGATCTGTTTGTTGCATTTTTACTATACCTTTGCACGGTATCATGTTATTTCGGTTGCACCGTGACTTATATCGGGCGATGTTGAAAAAGGTCGATGTAGCAATTGTGCGCTGTGGTGGTAGGCGGTTGTAGTGGATGTGGCCGAAGGACTACTACTGTGTTCTTGGATGGTTGTGGGGGGTGTTGGGTGATTGTGGTGATGTTGGTGATGATGATGGGCGAGATGTGGATGGGCTACAGCTGTCAGTGTGGCCGCTATTGAATTCGCAGCAGAATTAAGTTTTTCGGGTGAATTGACGCGTATTTTTGGCAGTTGTCCTGCCGCCGTCGCCTGTGTAGAGCAGTCAACTGCATAAGCGGTTGAAGCATAATTCGGATGTAGATGATTACCATTTAAGGTGGCTAAAGCTTGCGGTAACTGGGGATGAGGTCTTATGACCATGGGTTGTATGGGAAATTGTTGGGTCATTTCTTTGAAATTTGCAAAACTTTGCAAATAACCCGCACTAAAGAGACTTGTCGCTGCAGCGTCCAATTTGAAAGCCGGCAAACAGGATGGAGGCAACACACTTGTCGGATATGCGGGTATGCTGGTTGATGACAATGAGGAAGATAGATCTCTGGGTTTATCGTCATCTACGCTCAAACTCTCGTCGCGATCATTAGCTCCATTAGAAGTGGACCCGGGACTATGTTGTAAATGCAAGCTACTGGGCACGGGAGAATGAGTGCCCAGAGAAATGTCAGAGTCTGAGGTGTCGGAGGGTGTAGGAGAAGGAGCACCATCTGGTCTTCGCCGTCCCAAGCCAGAGTTTTGATTATGTTGCAACCTAAAACAAGAGAATGAGACCGCTATTAATTTCGAAAATTATTTGTTTATCTATGAAAATGATTTTATTAAAATTCCACTAATAATGTTTATAGGGTCTTGACAATTGATAAATCGTCAAGATATGGAACATCACTAAATGATGTGGTGGAATATTGAATTATTGGAGAAGTAGTATGAAAACAGATGACACCACATCGCCACAAGTTTAATTATCTTGCATAAGAAACACCTTTTGCGCCCCATAACATTCGCAAATATGTTTTTGCTAGCAGAGACAATACATAGACGATGCCGCCAATCATCTGCAACTCCAACAGACAATAGAATCATATACTGAATAGGACATCTATTAGAATTCAATATACCCACAGCATTACGGATTCTTGCGAAGATATAATCTTAAAATTAACGGCCTGTTTGCCGATGTCGAAAGAAAACTCATGCGAAAGAAAGCTAGTCACTCACATTCGAATCAATTTGAGTTTGTCTATGTCACTCACTTTCGTTCGCAGCTACTTACGTCAGTCAATTTTTGTATCTTACGTGTTAATAAAGCAAAGTAGTGCCAACTTATAAGTATAATTGTTTTACAGCAATTTCCTCTAAAAATACAAAAAATACTACTAAATTGTTTCAAGTCAAATGCAACTACTTTTGAAATTAATCAGCTGTCGAAATAAAGAAAATGTAACCAAAACAAACTAAAAGTTTACAAAATAAAAAAAATATAATTACAACCACCTGTTTCCTGCATACTTTTTTGTTGTCAGCTATTTTCTTTTTGGTTCTAGATTTCAAATCAGATTTCAAATCTGCAAACAATATGTGTCATTTTTGCAAGTAGCAAATACAAAATAAGTACCTATGTATGTATGTATATACATATACATGTACATATATGTACATGTACATGCAAGCAATAACCCACCCCAAATGTACATATACATATATGTATAAATGTATGTATGTACTCACAACTAAAAAAGCTATTTGTTAATTAAAAATTTTTTTCATAAAATATTTGTTGATTTATATATTTTTTTCAACAAATTATTGTCATTCGAACACAAAATAACTGGTGCCTGATTTTGAAGTTTGTGTTCGCAAAGTTGACAACAACTTCGAAATAGACAAACGCATTTTTGTATGAAAACACTTACGTTTTCATTCGAGTTGTCGTTCGAGTCATCGTTCGCATAGAACCAATTTAGGTAAACCCAAATCAGTTTTCTTTCGCTTAGATTGCGAAAGAAATTTTTCTTTCGACATCGGTAAACAGGCCGTAAATTTTCAAGCTATAAAAAAGCTGCAGCTGAAATAATATTGCGCTGCTCAAAGTCTTCCTTAAAATGTAAAAAGGTTGCGATTCCATTGAAAGAAAAAGTGGAGGATGTTCTCAAGGACCGAAATTTTCATTGCTTCCAAATATTCATTAGCAAATCTTTTCAACCTCCTTTTGATTAAAAAATTTGTAATACTCTGTTGTCGAATTTGAAAATACCTTTTTGATAAAAAAAACACAAAAATTTCAAATCTAAATGAAAACATTATTTTTCTTCAACTAATTAAAGAAAAGTACATAAGAAAAAAGACATTGTGTCTGTTGGAAAGTTAGTACCCATGCCAGATGTAAAGTCTAATCCAATAGAACTATTAAGTATGAAAATTCTTCTTTGTGCAACAAACAAAATTTTTGCTTTTCTCAATATATTGAAGCAACGAGTAGCTTCTGAATCGGCGAATAAGCATTAAGAAAGAGTACATCCTTCAACGACTTGTGTTGTGTTAAATTAATTGAAAATTATCCGAATTCGCACTACTTGCGGGTCATAGTGTCAGCATTCTCATGACTATTTTGGAAGCTCCATTTTATCGGGGATCGTACCAAGTACCGAAACCGGAGATGAATAGTTTATCTGAATATAATTAAGAAAATTTTGGCTGTTGTAAGATCAAGTAAATCTCTTCTGCCAATTAGTCGTGTCTCCGAGGAAAATTATTCGAGTAGATGAACGCAGAATTTGAGATGGACTGAAGTCGCACATTGTATTAAATTTAACTCGCTATGCTTGACATTTGAGTTTATCTCCTTTCCCCTTGCTAAATTTTTGTAAAGATGAAGTATTTCTTTGAATTCTCTGGAATTCTAAAAAATATTTTCGGTTCCTCTGATGAACTTCTCAGAATTGCTATTCAAATCAGAGTGTCATAGTAAAAATGGAGGAGTTGATGCTGATGTCCATATTAATTTTCAATTAAAAAATTAGCAATTTTTAGTCTATTTAAAATACTTAGTACAAGAGGCGACGCCTCTATTGTATTTAGAATATTTGTTTTATATTGGCTCTATGAAATCAAACATCTAAATGAATAATCCTTTGCGGGTCAATATTATTTCTATTCTCTTTTATACTTAATAAGACTATTTAAATAATTGATCATTAGCCATGATGTCTTGGCGTACAACTAACCATCTTTACAAAATATTAATAATGAACGAATGTATGGATGGCATGACAGTGATCTTTCACCCCATTTAACATTATTGTTCCCACATTATTAAGTCAGTTAGTCGGTACTCCGACTGTTGCCTTTAAAGTGGAAATGTAACGCTTAAATAATTGCAAAAATTGCTTCGGTTGATCTGTGAAAGGGTAGACTAATGACAAGTTAAACGTTTTAAAGTTCACCTTATAATCTGGTACTCGCATAACGTCTCACTTTTCATAAATATTTAGCCATCGAAAGGAAACTAAAACCCAAAACTACTGCTGCTATTTTTCTCTTGGCCACAATGGCTGGGAGTTTCTGTTTTTTGTTTCCTTTAATCACATCTTATATTTTCGTTTGAGGTGTTTTGTATGGAACTTTAGTGATTGTGGTCATTTGGTTATTTTGCTGTGAACTTTACTAATGTCGTTCATTTATCTTACACGGTGGAGCAACAATTGTATGAGTGTGGATGAGCTGATGGCATCATGCTGATTCCTTACATTGTCATGATTATCGGTGAGTGGTTCGTGTGGTCGTTGGTCGGCTGAGCTGTCTCGATGGTGTGACTGAAAAGTAACAAAATACCTAATGCCATCATTCACTTTTTCGTTTTTAGGTCTACTTTTTTGTTAATATTTTTCAAGTTTAACACATTTAGGCTCGTGTGAGTTGATCACTTTTGATGTTTTCGAAGTACTTTTTCCACTTTTAGTATTATTTTTTCTGCTGTTGCTGCGTTGCGTTTTTTTTTTGCCTCTTCTTACTTTTACCGCCTTGGTAGCGTTTAATGTTCGTGTTGAGTGATTAATAACGTTCACATTTTATGGATGGTTGGATGGCTGTATGACTGTTTAGATGGATGTATACAAACATCATTTAATCGTAAAAATTTTTTTTCAAAGGCCTTTCAAAATGAAATTTTAGACGGTTTTACGTGTCGTTTATTTGTTGTTATGAAGAGAGCCTTTACCATAAATACGGTTTAGTTCTCTTCATACTCCAACTGTGCAAGATTACTTGGATATCATAATCCCAAGTAAGGAAGTATTTTCTAAATTGAGTTGTTTGTGTTTCTTTGAGATAATTTTTTCCCCTTCAGCGATTTAAGCAGTTGATATGAGTACCAAGATTCGATAATGATTATGTTTTATGTACTAATTTGTCTTAAATGGGCATTAAATATTTCAGACAGCCATATCAAATTTTTTTCATATTTGTTAAACTCAAGCTACCTTAAATATGTACATGTGAAAATAGATTGTTAAGCAAGATTTACAAGATTTATGTAAAAGTTGTAAAATTTTGTGGGAACTTTTTCTATTTTCTATTCCATTATATTGGTGATAGCTGTTTAATTATTATTTTTAAATTATTGATTTTTTATACTTTTTTAATTTAGATTCCCATAAAAGTCACGGTGGCTTAATCAAAGTTTAATGTACTATTTTCTTGTGTTTTTTCTTACTGTATTTTGTTAAGCCTCTGAATATTTTAAAACACAAAATTTGATACCTTTCAACTTTATTCAAGGTAAAATTTTATAAAATTTATTAAATCACTGGAAACATCTCAGTTTACTTGATATTTAGCACACTTAGGTTTTTGGTTTTTGTTTAGCTCAAATACAGGGTGAAAATAATTTTACCTTCTTCACGAGCCGAGTAAAAATTTTTAAGTTTTAATTTGAGAAGCAGGTAAAAAAAACCTTTAAAAGCTTTTCAGCAACTACTTAAATATACATATTTTACAATCACCTTTTTAAGTTTGGACTTAAGGTTTAATTTTCACTGTTATCTTTCGAACATTGTCTGACGTTTATTTCTCTCTTATTAAAGAAAACATCACGAACATTATTATATTAATCTGGACTAATGAGTATATATAATACATATATAAAAAATATATATAGTACATATATAAAGTTAAATTCCATTGTTCGCACTCTGCAAAATTTTTTCGTTTCTTAAAAATAAACTCGGCACCATCAACTGTGTCATGGACTGCTGGCAAAATAACTTACGCAATAAATAAGCATATTTTTACACAAAAAAAAACGTAAAAATTTTAACAAGTAAACAATGGATTCAACAGGGGTTTCAATCAAATCCTTAGACTATATTTTGCTATTACATTTCCAGCTCAAAATGTAGACATCGGTTATATTAAGCTGAACAAAGGTATCTGATACAATACTTTCTCTTCATTTAATTTCATGGGGATGTAGCTCAGATGGTAGAGCGCTCGCTTAGCATGTGAGAGGTACGAGGATCGATACCTCGCATCTCCAAAAAATATTTTTATCGTATTAAAATCTTTAATTTTATTCAATTGATATTGGATTGAAAGAAAGGAGCCATAAAATTTCGGAAAGAATAAAATATAGAACGTATGTATATAAAAAACGCGGCGATAAGAAATATCTGGCCTGAAATAGTCCAAAAAATTAGTAAAAGTCCCCAAATTATTTGATATGAAATAACAGGCCAATATTTATTACGAAATAAACTCCTAACGTAACGAAATAATACACCACATAAAAAATGAAGTAACATTTCATTATTACGGGATTATTATATATGAAATGAAGCACCGATTTTAGAAATGATATAAGCCTGCAATATACATTTAACACTAAAACAACTATGCTGGGCATACGTATTTTCTCCTCTACGGTACGTAAAAAATTGGCTTCGCTTTCGAAACATTTTTGTATTGGTGGCCTTCATCGGGCGCAATAATTTCTTTCTCTATATGTCGAAGCCCATCTTTGCAAAAATACTTTTTTGACTTCACTTGAGTAGAAAATTGTTGTGTCCGGCCGAAGCACATCCAATTTGTATATATCGTTGATGAGAAACTTTACTTTAATCGAAAAATTAAACAAGCTTTTAAAAAATTTTAGGGTCTTACTTCATTATAAATTTTTTGGACACGAAATACGAAATAAACACCCAAAAAACGTTGGTTTTGCCCTTTTACACATACATAAGTATATTGTTTTTGGGAATTAATTCCTCGATAGTTATTTCATGCCGCCAAAAAGACATTTACTTATTATCCGTTTTGAAAAAATTAAGCAAACCATATCCTGATTTAAAATATTGAAATTCAAGATATTAAAAATATTTTTAGTGTAATAGTTACTAAAATTTTATTTGATATACTCATATATAATTGTTTCGCCGATGCATTATGTTTTTGGTGCAAAAAAATCGGGCTCAACCGGGATTTGAAACCGGGACCTCTCGCACCCAAAGCGAGAATCATACCCCTAGACCATTGAGCCAACTGCCAGAGTTTTCTTCAATATTATTTTTTTGAAAAAGTGGCAACGTTTATTTTTTGTTTTCCAAAATGTTTTAATTTGAATTTTTCGTAGCATTAATTTTTTATTTTTAATGTATTGATTTTTTTTTTAAAGAATAGGGTATAAAGAAAAGTTTTATCGTGTTCGAACACGTGCAATTCATTTTTATGCGTTTTCGTCAGATAGAAATATTTTTTTTTTGTATATAAGACAGTTTTTTCAAACTTTTAAGATTATCAATTTGGGTGGAGAAAAGCATTGTATGTTGCATTGGTTCCAAAAAGTAAATAACTTGAGGCAGCAACAGCTCAAGCATACCAAGGATAGTTTGTGTATTTCGTTCGGGTGATTTTTTCATTTGGATGTTAATGAAGAACTGTTTCGCGGTGTGATCTGGATAAATTCCACATTAACTTTTATAGAATTAGGATTCATGTTGGATTTCATCAGACTACTACTTTGAGTCTCGGTGAAAGCGCCCTCCTAAGCTGCCACAAAAATAGAAAAATGCCGGGACTTTCCCTTAAAAGCAGTTCTCGTTTATTGGATATTAAAGCTTTTCTTTAAAATTGATTATTTTTGTACACCCTGTATTTTGTGTGAGTGACTTATCCGATCTTTTTTTTTTGTTTACTTGTCCCTTGTGCTTAAAGCACGCTTGAATGAAAAACTTTTAATATTTTCCACACAATTGGTTTAACATTATACATGTTTTTTCTTCTTAATTATTTGATTTTTTGTCAATATACTATTTCTTCCCTTTAAAATACTTGCAACTTAAGCACAGTTTATGAAAGAAGGGTTAAAACACAACTAATTTCATTTGTTTTTGTATAAATTCTGTTGATTTAATATGTGTGTTTTTGTAATACGATCCAGTGGCACCTACCTTAAGTGACACGTAATTATACGACAATATTATTCAAAAATACACACACTCATACATACATCATTCATATCCATAATGAATGATTCCAAAAGGTTTTGTCGTTCCTCATATGGTAGTGAGTATGAGTATATTGGTTTTATGACATCTTGCCATTGAAATTCAATGCTTTAGAAAAATTCTTAATCGGCTCATGTCAGCCATATTATACGGAAAAGAAGAAATATATTCATTTCACAAAAAGGCACATTCACTGAAGTGTACAATACATGCGATATTATTCCTTTCATATGGACTTTATATGATGTTTTTTTATAGTTTCATGTTGTTCCTGCTGCTGCTGCTGCTGTATCTGAGATTTAATGAAAACAATATTGGCAAGAGACAAAAAAAATTAAATTTAAAGTAAAAGATCTCGTCCGTGTGGTAATTTGATCAGTGCTTTTTATTATTATTTTTTTTTTATAAAAATAAGTTTTTATTTTTTATTTTATAAATTATGTTGTTTTGCAAATTGGAATCAGTTATTTTATTGATTTACTTTGTTTTAATATTTTAACTTGATTATTTTTGAATAGAGAAAAATTATTTAATCAGACTTATTTGAATGAAACAAAAGTTGTCAAAATTTTTGAACGTTACCACTGCTTCAAAGGGGTAATAATTAGAAATAAAATGTCTTAACATTGTATGTATTGATTGAAATGGCAAAAGGTTTTGTGCAGCCATTCGGCCGAGTCTAATAGTCTTTACTAAAATAAATTTAAAAATGTTCTGCAAGGGAGCTACATTTTTAAATGTTAAAATTTTCAAAAAAAAAAACATGGGATTTTCTATATTATAGCCTTAAGGCAGCGAAGCTACTGTTCGACATAACGAGAGGAGCAAATCCTCAAAGGTCTCTGTAAGTAACAATATTTTTAAAGACTATATTTGAAGTTGGTTGAATTTTTCGTTAAAAAGTTTTTATATATTTTAATTTAACTAATATTTATGGGTCATCAAATACCTTATTTTAATGAGAAAACTTCTGACAAGTCACAGAAACTAAACTCCTTTCGAGAATATGGTTAAATATCTATCTATGTTGGCGAATTTCCATTCGTAATTGTGTTGTATAACCTTATAATTAAATTTGAAGTAAGTAATTTATTAAATTTTATCGAAATTTAATTGTATTATTATTAATTTTAGCTGATATTAGCCATTCTATTTCGTAGCTATTTTTACCACAAGTGTTTTCTTATCACCTTTTCTAACAGCCGACTTTGAAAAATGAAATATAAAGAACCCATTCAGCCACCAAGTGAAAAAATTGGGAGTCATGCTGAAGGAAAAACGTATTTAATTAACTAATACTGTTTTTTCCGACTTTTTTAGTTAATATATCCTTTTTAATAAACCTGCTTTAGGTTTTTTTATAAAAAAAACAAACAAATTTATGCAATATTTCCACGCCTCCTTGGGCCTCTTCTTTTGGAAACATTTTTTTTATATAAAAGAAGACGCCCTAAGAGGCGTCAAAATAATGAATAAAATAAGATTATTGGTTTTTTATTGGTTAAAAAAAAAGATATATAGAAAAACTTATTTTTAAAATTTGCATGAAAACATTACTTTTCTTCGATTAAAAATTTATAAAAAATTTTTTTCACACAAGGAAAAATAAGTACAGTACACTTTCTAAAAACATATGAAGTCTATTCTCAGCGTTAAATAAACAGTCCAAATTTAATATTGAATTCTTTGCTTTGCAAAAAAAAAACTTTTAAAAATGTATTGACGATAGTTACCAAATCTGTGAATTTTTAAATTTTTTTTTTTCATGTATTGTTATTTATTGAATAACAGCAATAAGTATTGAAATCTTAAATGTTAAATTATTAATTATTTATGTCCAACCGGAGAAATATGAAAAACTCAGTTCTATAGCTTCCTTATTAATATTATTCAATGACAAATTATGTTGAAATCATTGGAAATGATCCGAATTCGCACCACTTGCGGATCATAATCTTAGCATTTTCATCTTTGGAAAATATTTTCTGCTGGGAAATAATATATATAAATACCATTAGTATAGATTGATCAATCCTGGGGCCTATGAAAGCTCTGCCCATATGAATGTATCACGCATAACATCTTTCCCTAAATACTCCTGCATATAAATACATAAAAAAATTAAATATTTTATGCCCAATTTAATAATATATTTGAGAATCGTGTTATTTCACATTTAATTTGTCAAAAGCAATCCAATATATTGCGCACATATATAATCATAAAATTTTTCTTCTAGTGACTGATTAGGTGTTTCGTCTACGACAGCTCTTGCTTGCTGTTGCTGCCTCCACAATATTTTCAACTACTGCAGCGGCAAGCAAAAGCTTTTTAAGGCGGCACCTTTGCTTGATTACATTTAACTAAACTCGACATTGATACAGTAGCAGCAATTCACACGAATCCGTCATCCACTCACTCCACTCATTTACTACGTCCCACAATCAAAAATAACAAAAAGTAACAACGAACAAGCTGCCCATACATACATATATACAATGAGATTGTGTTATTGCGTGATTTTTGGACAATAAAAAAAAATTTGAAAAAATATTAGAGAAGAAATAAATAATTGTGTTGCCAACACGAGCCATAAGTAGCATTTTAATATTATTGAACAAAAAAAAATCAACTAAAACAATCTCATAGTACATTGGACAAAATAAATTGTTGTTTAAATGTATGAACGACAAACCAACTACTACGGACACGGACAGCCAACTACAAGAAATATTGCTCGTGTTTGTTGGAATTTGGCACAACACGAAATCCAATTTTATATCAACAAATTCGAAATGAGTTTCATTTTAATTCAAAAATTAAGGTGAACGATCCGTTAAGATACTCATTTAAACAGAAACACAGGAAAATCAATTAACAAAAAACATTCTTAAATTGGCATAGTATTTGAAAAAAACCAAGATTTATTGAAGTACTATTAGTCAAAGACCACTTTATGTTTTGTGTATATACATACATACATACATACATATTATTAAAAGATTCTTTAATAGTTTTGAGACAGTTCATTAAAAAGTCAATTTTGAATTAATTATAATAAAGGAAGAAATGCCAAAAACAAACTCTTTATTAGTTATTTTCACACACACACAGATAAATAAGTACATACTTTGTATATATGGGATTAAAAAAAACACAAAAATATTTACTGGATTTTTTCAAGTTAAAGAATATTTTAAGATCAATGCAAGGGTCATCATTCAAAAGATAATTTTATGCCAATAACGTATGAATATGATTTCGGCCATGTAACTGAAGCGGTTGGTATGAATATGGCTCAACTTGAGTATCCACATTTCAATTGCGCCAATAACTTACCGAAGTATTTGGTCGTCTCTATATCATCGGTTTATATACGTGACTTGACATATCGCCAAAGAAAATTGTCTACTGGGGATAGATGGCACGATCTTAGCAGCCAACTAACAGGACAACTACGTGATATTATACAAATATTTCTTTGAGTAAATTAATTTATAAATTAGTAAATTTAAATAATTCATAACCATTGCTCTGCCTCGTCAAACTAACTATAAAACAATCCATCAGTTGTGAAACCTGTTGCCAAACAATCAATTGTGTTGGCAATTCAAACATCTGAACGTCTGACAAAAAACACCCTTTACAAATACTTTAGATTCGCAATATATGAATAATGGGTAAAATATTTCCTATTTATGAAAAATTATTGTCTTGGCTGGGTGAAACAGTAGATTCTTGCCTTTAGCCATATGCCAACATGCTGTTCATATTGGTCGCTAAACCAACACTTCAGTGAACTTTAAGCAAAATGAAAACTTTTAATTTCATATTTTTATGCCAAAATATACAACTACAATATGAGAATTCTCTATCGTATATAAATATTACAAAATACATGCTCATAAAAGGTTTAGAATACTTTTATACAAACAGCACAGTAAACAATTTGTATTCGATATGAGTCTATTTTTCTTGCAACATTATGATTTGATTTAGCGACCAATTAAACGTCGGGATATGAACAGATTAAGCCAAAATAAACAAATACAAAGAGTTAATTATTCATATATTTTGTAAAGACAAGTGGGGTGAACGAGCAATTTCAAACATGACAATTAATTCGTTGATAAGATTTGCTGCGTAAATTCGTCAACTAAATCTCCATTAGGAAAACAAACACTTTGTAATGCCTTTTAAAATTGATTTATGTAAGTAAATATTAGAATTATATGAATAAAAAATTTTGCACGTTGTACAAATTATAAACATTATGATCATGATGGAATTAAAAATTTCTTTTTGTGCGTCAGCACTCAAAACTGCTTGTGAATTTTGTTAGAAAAATATCTATTCATAACGTTTTAGCACTACTGAGGTTAAGCTATGAAGGAAGGGCATTGATTTAAAGCAACGAAAGTGGCAGATTAGAAAAGCATTCATGTTCCTTTACTTCTTTGACGTTTTATTCACTAATATTCCCTTTAACTCGATATCGTAAACAAATTGCATAATTTTGCCTTAATAAATTAAGTTGCAAAAAGATTTTTTTATATGTAGCATTTGGTAGCATGATCGCATGGGTTGCATTAAACAAGAAGCTTTAGTTGAAAATTTACAATTTAAACTAAAATTATTTTGTTTAATTTATTTTCTATAAATAATAAAAAGTAATCATATTCATTAAAACACCGAAAGAAAGTTGATCAGTCGCATCAATTTATTCGACATTCGTTGGCACAAGTAACAAAAAATAAACACATCAAATTGATATTTAATTAAGTACAAAATAATTTGAAAAAAAAACATATTATTAATAAAAAAATTACAAATTCATAAATCGAACTCGAGCCACACTAATTAATTTCTATTTTATATTTCGAAAAATTACTTAAAATTAAATTAAAATAAACTCATCGCTCAGTTACTCATGAGGAATTTCGACCTTCCCACAATCGTATCTTAATTTCCAACGACGAATATTCGCAACGAAAAATTCGTAGTTCGCCCCAGTTGTGTTTATAGCATTAGCTTCAAAACTACAGCATTATCTACCATATAGTAATTCATTAAAAATATATGAGATAAACTTTCAAGAAAAAATCTTTATGAACAATACCGTCTAGTTCAGTTAAGTGAAAATGGAAAATTGCAAATGTAAGTTTTTCAATCAAACGGACTCAGAATATTGTTGTTTGAGAAAAATTCGATAAATAAAACAGAAGCATGACGTGCTGATGTTCTGTAACTTATGCGAGATGAAAATAATCTTCTCTACCTGTGATATACAGACTGAGTATGAGACAACAGTAAGTTTATTGATAATTCTAATTATTTTGTTTAAATATTATATAAATAATCTTACAAACATAATTTATATAATATTTAAACATGTTATAGAACAGAGCGACTGATTTCGAATTGAGATTTACGTGTATTTCATAAGCTGATATTATATCGGTTGTACGTAATACGACTAAAATCAGCCGGCACTGCAAAGTGTTTCGTTGGCGGTAAATATCTGTCATATTTTCTCGTACGCAATGGTGGTTTTATTTAATGTTGCAATTTTACAAATAAAGTGAGGAAATGTTCTTTTAAGTATATGAAAGTTCTTTGAAATCAATTAGGGTTGAGAATATTTGAGATATTTTTCATTTAAACGGAATGCACTTGTCCGAATTCCACTGTATATTGAAACGTTGTACTAATTTATAAACAGTTATAGACTCGTTGGTTGGAAATTTTTGGACATGGTTTGTGCAACATTTCAGAAGTTTTGAATTTGCATGGAAAAATACGAATTTTAAACTAAATTCCCACTCTTACAGAACGAAGTTCTTCAAAACAGTTCATTAAATTATTAGTACATACTAGCTTAGGAAAATAAATAAATGGAAAAAATCAATTAAACTTAGATATTTCTTAGGAGAAAGCTTCCATCGACATCGCCAATTAAATTGCTTATAGTATTAAAATAGTATTAAAACTAACTTGCTTATAGTATTTTGAGCCAGAAGGTTGTTGCAACAGTTACCTACGATAAATAATAGTTCCGATGGTTGATAGCTTAACAACTTCATATTTCAACCACAACTACAAATGCAGTATTGACGTTGCAGAGCTTTTCTGGTTCGCAGTTTTTGCTGAGGTTTAATTTGGCCCTTATTTTGTATTTCACATAAGGCGCTACAATATATCTATGCACATTCTTGTTTTTTAAACAAAAATTAAAAAACAATTGTATTAAAATAACGCAGAGTTTCACCTTTGCTTTTTCAGAACCTTAATATTATTTTTATTTCTTCAATAAATATGTATTAATATCACTATTGAATTTTACTCTTTCGCATCTTTGCATATGTATTAGTGTTTCAACCAAAATACTACTGATGAAATCATTTTATTGATTTTCTCAACTACTGTTTGATTGATACTAAAATCTATAGTGTCAAGTCGAATATAATTTACAAGTATAAACGGATGAAAGTTATAAGTACAAGTGTTGTAGACAACAGAAAAACCTTAAAGCGTCTTGGCAATTGTCAAGCTTTCCTTTGAATAAATACGTTTGCATCGCTCTTCCCCCTCAACGGAGGCAAATGAGCAAATGAACTTAAATTGTTAAAACAACATCAAAAGTCAAATGGAAAATTCTATCGCTATTTATATTGTATCTAGATACGTAAATGTAAATTTGTATCTCTCTGAATGCGTATGTATTTATTTACAAAGTATTCAAATTTGATCAATATCTGCCTTTAAAAAACTTAACAAATGAAGCGCGAAAAATTATATAAACATTTGTTTTACAACGAAAATACACACTGACACACACATGTCAACAAACATCAACTAGAAGAAATAATCATCCCTTCAAAGGCCGTGTGTTATTTGTCACCTTCAATTTGTCATTTTGTTGGTTGGCCGTCTGTTTTCGAATCAGAGATGGAAAATTAATTTTTTTCGGCATCAATTTAATTTTTTTTTACTTTTAAAGCATCAAAACTAATGTTTTAAAATATGTAAAAAAAAAAAATATGTAAATAAAAATAAAACAAAAAAGTATTTGTAAAATTCTTTTACTCATAACAGTCAAGCTTGACAATGGAGCTTTAATATATAACCGTGAAACAAAGTTGAGGGCAATATATGTCACATACTCTTAGTTACATGTTTTATATGCCACACATTTAATTTCTGACATTTTTGTTAAAAGAAAAAATCAAATTATGTATAATTCTCATCATAAATTTTTTATACATTTTGACTGGACTTACACTAAACGTTTTTTCATCAAATTTATTGCTTGCGACTTTTTTATTTGCCAATATAAATTGAGGTGAAACAAGTGGGATAATAATAGTCTTCGAAAAGCGTATGCCAGAATATCCCAAATTGTCACATGTTTCAATGTTGCTTATATATTTTAACTTAAATACAACAGTATGTGATTGCTTTGAGAGTATGAATTGATTGATATTTTTTAATGTTGTATGGCATCAGAGAAATTCAATTACATACATTTTTCCATCCCTGTTTCCAACATCCCTTTTTCTCATTTAATTCAATAGATTTGAATATGAATTTCTTTGTTGGGTCTTTAGTAAATTTGTATTAAATATTTGATTTGATTTTTTTTCTGTAAAAACAAATTTTATTGTCCCCTTTTATCCTTTGCCTTCCCTTGGCTGTGTGTAACCGTTTGAAGCATTTTTACTATCAATGTCTTCTATTTTTAACCGACTTTGAAAAAAAGAAGGAGGTTGTACGACCATAATCGTCTGCATGTTCTTTTCTTATTTGTTGATATTTTTTAAAGTTCATTAAGTGTTTTTTTTTTTTTTTGCTTAGTTTGGTATTCAGGATAAATTGCTTTTAGGGGTTGAGGAGTCTATTACTTGTAAGGCTTTTAAATAAATATTTACTGTTGTTATTTAAATGGGTTCCTTTAAAGAATTTTTTTATTTCAATTTGAAGGAAATATAGACACAGAATGCTTATTGATTATAATAATATGATATGAGTTTAAAGAGAGATACAACTTAAAAAAATATGTAGATGCTTTAACAATTTTAAGCTTTTAAAGATTTGTTTGAGAGACCATAATGCCTTCACAGATGCAATAATTCTCTTCCAAAGAGCTACATAAAGCACATGTATAAATGTACAGCTGGAGTAATGATTCGTATTAAAGAAAAATTCAATGATTATTGACAGGATCCATTTGATGATCGAACCAAGCAAAAAAAATCGTCCTCTGTTTAACCAATCAGCCTTCAAATGGCTTTAAAATTATATGCTGAGAAAAATTAACGCTTCATACTATCTGAATATCTTTTAAAGCCAAAGCTGAAAAATTTAGTTTAAGTGACAACTATCCATGATTTCATAAAAACCAAGAATTTATTAATTCCTAAAACAAGTACGATATGTGTAATTAAATTCCGCAATCTTGTCCTATTTTCCCGTAATTCGGTGTTAAT
Source organism: Germaria angustata (assembly GCA_963681545.1). Taxonomy (NCBI): domain Eukaryota; kingdom Metazoa; phylum Arthropoda; class Insecta; order Diptera; family Tachinidae; genus Germaria; species Germaria angustata. The sequence goes on from OY813002.1 coordinate 92,000,700, forward strand.
CTTGTGGTTTCGGTTCGCACACGTAGTATTTCGCATATTCGTTGAATATTTTAGATTGAAATACTCGTATATGATTATTTATTAATATACAGAATATTCTCTAAACACTTCGAGTGTCTAGATATTAAAGATTCACAGGAAACTTGCTTTGAAATACCCTTTAATTTCAACTTTACTTTTAAGTTTTTTTTTTCTTATTATTATTTTATTTTTAGCACTTTTTATTATAGCGGCCAAATATAAGGGTATATACAGGTTGTTTTTTATTAATTACTAGCGGACCAGACGAACTTCGACTCGCCCCAATTTTAAGCCTTCAGACAAACTTTCTATTTTTTCATTTAAAAAGCCATTAAGGAATAATTTTAAACAAAATTTCATACAAAAACTCTATTTTCGATTTTTCCAATTTTCCGACTTTTCCGGAGGGATTTTCCAAAATTTTCTTCCATAAAAACCTTCTCCTCGAAAATACGAACAACTGACAAAAAGTTTTACAGAAATCGGCCAAGCCGTTCTCATTTTATGAATTATTGGATTTTGCCACGCCCCTCCGCCCACAGACCGAAAATAAAAAATCAGACTTCACAGTGTCACCCGCCCGAGTATTCTGAAGGTTCCCTGAAAATTTCGTCAAAATCGGCCCATCCGTTTTGGAGCCATTACGTTACATACATACATACATACATACATACATACATACATACACACATCCTATTTCATATATATAGATTTGTAGAAGATTTATTAAGTAAAATATATTCATAAATAGAAATTTTTTAAAAAGTCACAATTCTTACACTTTTTTTGTGTTTTTCTTCCGACGGGGTTTGTTTGAATTTGGGACGATTTTCCGTCATCCCACGTCAAATTTGGTTTGTAAACAGACCGGTTTCGGCTTTGTGCCATCTTCAGTGTTCTCTTGAATACGTGGGATGACGGAAAATCGTCCCAAATTCTTACACTCCCTATTTGCAATTTTCTTTTTCTAAAGCTTGAAATTTATCGATAAATACATGGATTGATTCCTTTCCAAAAAGAAATTTGATATTTTCTCTTTCAACTAGAAGTGCTTTATTCATTCGACTCTGCCGAATCTTCGACACCCTTCACCAGCGATCGACATTAAAATTCGTAAAAAAATTATTGCTTTTAAATGTTTCTTTTTCGAAACTTAAGACCTCTTAATATAAAATGTCTGAAAATATTGTTTCAGATTCAGATTTTTCTTTCTTTCAGTTCTCAATATCATTGTATACTTTTGCTTCATTTCATTCAATTGTTTAGAGATCAGTTCCATAAAAAAAATTTCAAATGTATTTAGGTCTACCAGCTGCCAAACACCTCAGTAAGCCGTCGTGACTGGTATAGAAGAATGGTTGGTGCGGTGATGCTGTAAGCCATAGTCCAATTTCAGTCGCAGTCGGGAATTTACTATTTGTTTATATATATTTAGATTTTTGTTGCCATATACCTCAGCCACTTATCAACCGATTTTGTAAATTTTTGAAAGTTATGAAAACCAGATGAATTGTGGCATTGCGCTTAATATTTTTGATTTGTAAGTTATCTGGCCTATTCGGAATACTGCAAATGCTAAAAGATATTCTTTGCAATGTTACTGGCAAGAAATCGGACAGACTGATAGACAGTCAGCGGAACTAGAATATACAAACTTTAGTTATTAGGTCGCAGATGAATATTGTAGAAATTAAAAAAGGAGTGACAATGCTATATACCTATATCCTGTCCGCCTGCGGTGCAGGGTATAAAAAGCGAATTTAGTGAAGTCTAATATGCGCAAAATTATTAGGAATAATTTCGCTATCCCATAAGGGAGTTAAATTTTTTAAATTGATCTTTTTATATACGTAAATTTATAAAAAAAAAAATCCACACTTTTTCAGAAAAGAAAACTCCTTGTTAATTTTATTTATTTAAAGATATATAAATAAAAATTTAGAGAAATACGGACATTTTGTATACTTTGGTTAATTTAATATTTAAGCTTGAGGTCTTTTATCGTTTAACAATATTAAATTAACGATAAAAGACCTCAAGCTTAAATATTAAATTAACCAAATTATAATAAAAAAGGTCAAAAAATATAGATATATTATTAGAAATTTTTATACCTTTTTGAGAATTAATTCAGTACTATATTATGACTCGTATATCAATTCTGAATATTAAAAAAAAACTCATATGACAATAATTTTTAAAATCCAAAAATTCTTAAATGTCATTTGAAGGTTAACTAACACTCAAATAATAATTCTGTTTTTGCGAAAAAAAAACGTTATCCGTTTTTGAATCCAAAGGATTAAAATGACTGAAATTTGAGCGTAAGAATATTTGTTTTAACCAGGTATTGATGAAAGATACTGATCCATTGATCAACAAAATAAAAGGGAACATAAACAAGGGTGTATGTGTGTATTTGTGTGTGTGTGTTAACGAGATTCACTAGAAAAAATTGCAGCTGACTGAAAACGTTCTGTATTTAAATACAAATCAGAAAGAGAGGCCAATAACGAGTAGGTAGTAGCCAGGATTTTTTTTTTGAACTCACTAGTATCTATATATGTACGTAAATACAATATTAAAAATATACACAAATTTCAAAATGACTGCAACTCAACTCAAATATCATTGACTTTAAACTGATTTTCATAATAAACAAGAAAAAACTACACTTTTCAATCATGGGAAAGAGATTGTTCTTAATTGAAAACAAGAAAAATAATGTACAATGACTAGACAAAAAATCATATTTGAACGAAATCACAGAAATCAAACACAGGTTGTTTGCCTTTGAAAATACTAAACGCCAAGACTTAATGCTCAAGTAATTTTGGTTTTAAAAGTTTACAAGCTGCAGCCAAAACCTTGAGTAGAAAAAGTGCCTTTTAATGGTTGGTGTTGCATTTGGTCTCAACAAACAATGGCAACGAGAGCAATCGATGACTGCGTCCAACTGCCGCCACCGCCATTAAATTATAATCACAATTATTACTAGACTAATGATGATCCACACCATGTAAAAATGATAAGGAGACGAAACTTAAATATTAAAAAAACAAATCGAAATTGTGAATGCTTATGAGTTTTAGTTTTTGTTGCTGCCACTTTGTGATATCAGGCTCTAAAGAGGGAAAGAAAGCGCTTCTGTGTTTTTTAATCCCTCATTTTGAAATTATTGCGAGAATCAATGAGTTATTGTGTCGATGTCTTCGCACAAAAAAGAAAAATATGAACAACCAAATAAAAACCTGAATTCAAGATGAAATGGAGAAAAACTTAACGAAATAAACACCATCTGATCTTCATTCTCCTGTATTTTTTTCAACTTGCACGTTGGTTAAAAAAAAATGTAAAGTGAACTGGCTGAAGTGTGTGTGTTTGTAGTATCTTTTTTCTTTGTGTACTTTTCTGTTGTTGGCATCAGTTTGTTACTCGTAAGCCTTTTGCAGGAGTCAAGTAAAATTTATTTTTCTTTGTAATATTTTCAGGTCTGCTGATGCCACAATTCGAAAATCATGATACTTTTTGTTGCTTAATAATTGTAATGAACAGTGGTTCCAAGCAAAATTTTTAAAACATTTCCTTATTCCGATTGTCGTTTCCAGAAAAATTCTCCATTCCATTTAAGTCAACTAAGAAGAATTTCAAAATTTTCCATCTACAAATTTTTTCGCATTGATCCTTTAAAATCACTTTAGCAGACATACGATTAAATTTAATAAAAGTTACAAAAAGTTAGGAATAAATTAACGAACAATATTATTCTACCAGATGCCCTCCACAATCCCACCGTAGCCTACCGTCATATTCAATGCCACCTCTCACACTTTTTCAAAGAAAATAAAACGGCAACTTTTACTACTACAAGTTAATATTTTCTGCCATGTCATTTAAACACTTAATGGATTTGCACAAAAAAAAATTTTGTTGCAATTTTTTTCTTCAACTGCTACTTTCAACACGAGAAAGTTTCTTGCTGTAATACATTTATATGCCAAAAAAAGAGCGGAATATGTTGTGTTTCCAAAAGCTACTATAAAGATATTCATCATAGAAGTGAGTTCCCGGAATCAGTATGCAAAATATCAGTACAAATACCAACAAACTATAATCAGAATATATTGTACAGCATTCCTAGCGGTCACTTATTAATGTGGCTAAAATGGTGGAAGACCACAAGTGTAATTGTAAACTCTTGTAGTGGTACAGCTAAAAGTGGACGAATGGGTCTTAAAATAACTGATCGTTGAGGAAGTAAAGACGTTTGAAACAATGCCTCTAATATGTAGAATATGCGTATGCGTAGCATATACGAGTACGAGTACTACGTCATCAATATCGTCGCAGTATATGGCAGTAGTAGTTGCTTTTGTTGCTATCAAATGGCGGCGTCGGTATAAGATCAATGAAATGGAAACACTTAAAAGACATCATACCACATCACAACAGCAGCGCAACACAGCGGCATTATGTTTGCATTTCAAACGGTCCAAATGAATAAAACAGCAACCAACCAACCAACCAACAATATACACACAAAGGTTCTTGCCAACGTACTACTGCCACAATTGTTAGTATGTACATACATACGTAATAGTTGTAGAGCCATCCGCATGATCAGCGAGAGAAATGCAAATGCCTTAAATCGTTTTGACTTGATTTAGAGGTTGTAATGACTTGGCTAAAGGTATCAGTTTACTCGTTATGAGTAAATGATATCCGGTTACAGCAACAACAACAACAACAACAACAACAACAAAATGCAATAACAGCCAAAACCAAACCAAGTTAAGCCGTAAATTTGTATGAATGTACGAATATGTGTTTGTCTCTAAGATTTTTCCCAACTTGATGTATGAAAAAAAAACACACACTGACTTATTAAATGTGAAAAATGTATCTATTGAAACCGTCAGATGAACGACAGTATTGTGTGTTTAATAAACCGAGTATCAAGAGCCAAAACCACACACAATTCCAAACAAACTATGCTGTGGTTTGTTTGTTTGTTTATTTTATTATTCATTATTTCTTATTAATTTTTTTTAATGATTGCGAGTATAATTTATTTATAAAAATTTTTATGCATCATTCAACACTGTTAGTGTGTTTGAGTTTGGCCTCTTCGGCGAAACACTTGTGCACCTTGTGTGTTGGTTGGTCTGTTTGTTGTGGCTACAAGTTTTTCTATTGGCAAACAAACGTTTTTTATTCTTTAACATTCTTAGATATGGGAATGAACTACTTATGCATCTAATATTTGAGGGACTTACCTATTCTTAGCCGCCGCTGCCCTGTCTCTTTGACGTCGATTTTTAAACCAGTTACCAACTTGTGTTGGATTCAAGCCTGTGGCTTTGGCTAATTCTCGCTTTTTCGTTGGATTCGGATAGGGATCTTGTAGGTACCATTCACGCAGTAAACTTCGTGTGCGTTCTTTAAAACAGTGAGTTTTCTGTTCACCATCCCAGATGGTTGGCGGTAGCGGGAATTTTTTTCGCACCCGATATTTATCAACGGGACCTTAAATGAAATCAACAAAAGAATAAAACAAATTCAGTTTTAGTTTCTGCTGCTTTTGCAAACAATTTATTAACACTTCTTTAAACTTAAGATTTTTTATATGTGTATGCATCTATATAATTAAATAATTAATAAAATTTCAATATTTCGCATTGTCTGAAGACAGGAAACAGATTATTATTAAAAAATTTAATTTATTAAAAGCTGTTAAAATTTTTCTATTACCTGGCGATGCTAATAATTATAGTAAAAATTAAAATAAATATTAAAGAAGCTTCCAAGAAAGTCATGAAATTACATCATCAGAAAGTGGGGCGAATCGGAATCATTTCTACAGTTTCAGCACAGTTTTGTCATTATAAGAAGTTTTTTTATGATACTTATTTCACTGAATTGGTGTTTTCTAAAGAGAACATATTCGTTATAAATTACGATAAAATGTTCAAGTATTCCACCTGGAAAGAATGCAATTTGATTATTTATATATGAACGAAAATAAAGTATATTGTTCTGGTTGGCGATTTTTCAATATTGGATTTCAATATTTTTCACCAAACCAAAGAAATATACTAAATGCTATTTTCAATCTAGACAAAAATGTTGAAGTTAAGGTCGAGAATCGCCAACCGCAATAGTCGTGAATTTAAGGAAATAAATAATTTTTAAAGGCAGAAATTTCTTTGGTAGAAGTAATTCAAATATTATCGAATTAATTACCTAAGAAGTCCAAGAAAGTTAAAACATTGATAGTGACATTGCTTTTGAATGGCTTCCACTTTTTATAATATCTTTTACGGCGTCTTTATTTTATATTGTATTTATATATTGTACCCAAAATGGGGAGCACGTTTTGTATACTAACGATACCCTTGCAAAGAACACAGTAGAACAAAAGTAGTTGTTTGATGTTACATTTATTAATAATGCATATTTAGGGTTTAGAATATAGATTAAAAAAAGTGTATACTTTGGAAATATTTTTGCTATTTAAGTTATTTTTATGTGGTTGCGAAAAAGTTGCGATAATGAAAAAAACTTCTCATGTGTATCAAATGATGAACTTGTTTGCACTCATTCCATAATTATGAAATATTTAAGGTTCTAAACTTTTTTTAAAATTTCGTAATGCCATACAATTTCGTGTTTTTATTTATATTTAAAAGTTAATATAAAACTTCTTCCGACCACTTGCTGCAAGAACGTTATAACTCCAAAACAGTAGTTCTACAGTGTTTGATTTTCCTTACAAAGAGCCAATCGTGTAAGGATTTCATTCGAGTGATAAATAGATTATTGTACAAATTGATCCTATAAAATGTACACTTTTTCAGAAACGAATATGCAATTAACTTAAATGCAATTCAATTGATAAAAAATAATTTCATGGCAAGAGCTGAGAGTATAACATTTGCATAAAATTTTTTCGCAGTGTGAAGAATGAACTAAAATAATATAATTTTTTGAGTTATGACGCTCTGGCAGCAAATGAGCTTTATTTGATCATAATGAATTCTGAAATTCAATTGCGTGATTTTTGAATTTTATGTTAAGAAATAAAATTCCTTCTATTTAAAATATTAATTCAGTCTTGTCTTCATAGTGAAATTGATTATTGCAATGAAAAGTTCATTGCTTAAAGTCTAAATTTTGCAACCCTGTAAGTTCTGAAAAATATTTGGAAAAAAACATTGACATTCATGTAGGAATCCCAAGCCAATTATGAATACAATAGAAAATATTTGGAAAGATTTAAAATACTGGTCGAAACAGTGTATTATTATCCGCGAAATGGTAAGAAACGTTAAAAAAATCAACATTTAACACACAGCAAACAATAAATTTTTGAAATAATTATTTTGGAAAATATCTCCATTTAATGAATTTAATAAATTTTGAGTATAATTTTTTTATTATATTTATTTTTTCCGTGATTATTGCGTAGGCATGACTTCCACGATGGTGTTATTTTTTTAATCACGTGAGCGTGCTTATATAGTAGGCAGGGCGTGCATGTAGTTTTGAACACCCACCTCTGGTAAATAGCTTGAAAACTTCTTTTAACAAATTAATATCTAAACATGTTGACTAGAAATAATTTTTAAAAGTGTAAAAATATTTTATTACATAAATGTAACGATTAAATGATTTAATTATAATAGAGAACAAAATGTATATAGAAGCCCACACATACATACATATGTCAGATCGAATTAAATTGTAAACTTTTTTATTCACACTTACCCAGCGATCGTCCCCTTAACTTTTCAGCCTCAATATAGTGGGCCTCCAGCCACATGGCTTGTAATTTGCCATACGAAGCTTTTGTAAATTTATGATTTTCAATTATTGCATAAAGTTCCCTGCAAAAAAAATAATAAAGAAAATAAAGTAACAATAATATTAAGTATTAACTTCTTAACAAAAAATAAATATAATTTGTGAAAAGAAATGAACACCCCCATAATTGTCAACCCTCGTTGCAAGAAGGAAACAACAAATAAACACCTTAAATAATGAATAAATAAATCACTTCTCTGTGGGGAATAAAGGTCTTAAAAACACTTCCAAATTTATTGATTTTGATTTATTTATTTTTTCATTATTCTCTTTTCAATAGAACTTTGTCAAGCTGTCAGAGGCAGAAGTTTGTTGAAGAAGTGTAAATACAAATTAAAGATTTATTATAAAATGAATAATTTCTTATTATTTATCAAAAGCTTTACAAAATTTGATTATTTATTAAAAAAAAAAAAACTTGAAAATGTATGTCAACAATTCATGCCTTTATTGTGTCGTTGGCAGCTTTAACTGATCTTCCAGAACGTGGTGCATCTTCAACATCGAAATTCTCAGAGAGGAATATTACAAAATAGTTGTGACTCTGTCGTTCTCTCAATGAATTTTCTAACTATACATCGGTAATTTTTTTTATTGCTGCTTTTTCATGTTCCGTATTTAAAAGGGTACCACCATAAAATATTGCGTAGATTCACTGGAACTTGTTCATTAACAAAACCTTCTCGCGGCAGCTGCTTAAATATATAAAAAGCCAGTAGGAAAAAAAGAAGGCACTCGTAAGGAACGACATTTTTATTGCTTCTGAAAATCAATTGGTACGAGTACATATTTTGAATTTCCTCGGAAGTTGAATTAAAGAAACATTATCTTAAAATAAACACCACTATCCTCTGAAAAGATTTTAACTCCAGCCCACCAAAAACATGTTCATTTGGTTACCGAATATTTTAAACAAAATACACTCAATTATTCAGCGAACAGTTTTCATGTCAATAAAAGTGCAATAATGGTAAATAAAAAAATCTTTTAAATTATTATTTAGTATGAACAATAAAGTTCAGAAAAGACAACGATTTTTGAATTTCCGGAAATTCCCATCGAGGAGAATGTAGAATCAATATATAATATTTCGAAATGAAATAGATAAATTCGCGACAAGTTTCCAAAATTATTGCTGATAGATTTAAAATAGCGAATCCAAATAAATTATAAGAGAAGTTAATACTCGTATTTATTGGGAGGATTCCCAAATTAGGCAGTTAAACAGTTATCATAGTATGTTTGTGAAACACAGAAAATGTCGAAACATTTCTGCATTTTAAAATTGTGTATAAACTGAAAATTTAGATGAGCTCCTTATTGGGTCCTAAAATAAGAAATTGAAATTATTAAATATTTTCTACATGTCAAAAAGGTGCAAATATAATAATTTTTTTGTATTCCGTCCTTTTTTCCTTCTTAAAGTTGCTTGTACAGTTTTTTTATTCGATGTGATTATCTTCTCTGTGCAATGCCCAACAATAACACTGTGTGTAATTATTTAAATCGTGGCAAAATAACCATATACGGACACCACTACGTGATAAAAGACTAAAAAAAAGACCCGTGTCTCCCAATTTTTCCCAAAGCCATGAAACTTTTTTTTATGGGCCGCCAAAGATTTGGGGCCTCGGTATCATTTTCGCAAAAAAGTGATCATTTTCTCGGGCTCATATCTTGCAAACCGTTCCGAAATTCGATTTACTCTCTGAGGCAAACTTGTAGCTCTTGTCATAAAGAACAAAAATTGCGAACATATAAAATCAAAAAAACTTCACCTTCCAGATAAAAATCGCAAAAAAACTTAAAAAAATTCGATTTTTTTACCTTTTTCTCTTGTTCAGGTCCATAGGTAGCAAACCGTTCAAAATTCAAGGAAACAATCAACTACAAAAATTTACCTAAGATCTCAATAAACAAATTTCTACAACATATAAACTTCTTGGGAATAATTCTGAACACCGTTTTTTAATTTCACTTTTTTCACTTTTGCGGCTACCTAAACGCTACCTAAATCTGAATAAGAAAGGAATGAATTAAAGTTATTGAAGTTAAGGCCAACGGCCTGCGTTATTAATTGAAGTTAAATTATACAATTTTATATAAAAAAGTAGTTTCAAAATCGGGAACATAGTTTCACGGATTTGTAGAATTAATTTAGATTTTTCATTAAAAATTTGTTTACTCGACTTCCAAGGAAGTCGAGAGGCACTATTAGATTTTTTAAAGCAAGGAAAATGTTGTTCCCTAAGAATAGCTTCCACTTTGTTATTTTTTCACTGAGATAAATATTCCCGCAGAAGATCTACCTTAGAACTATGTTTGAAAACTCCAAAACGCACACTTAAAGGATTTAAGCCTTCATTATTCAAAAAAAATATTTTATAATAAAAAAGGTTATTTTTCATTTTCTTTTCCAAAAGGCAGCCAAATATTATAATATGAATTAGAAGTGATTGGATGTTATAGTAAAAATAATAAATTCAGCCGAGATTGATACCCGTTTAATATTTACAATTGGACACAAGTCAGACTTGGGATTACCCGTTTTTACTTTGTGTGTTGCGAATTACACAATATGACAAGCCGTGATAAGTCTAGTTATAGATCGATTATTGTTGTAGTCATTGTAATAGAGCTGTATCACACAATTTCTTCAGTATAATGAAACAATCTAAAATCGGAAATCTTGAAACTTGAGTTCTGATTACAATTGTTTTTCTTTCGAAGCTTTTAATAAAGAGTTAGTGTAGTAAGTTAACAGTTTCGCCAGCTCTATGACGTTGCTCTTCGCAAGCTGTTATGGCATTTCCAACAGCATTGGCATGTGTGGATTTTCATACATCAAACAACGGATCCGTTAAGAGCTAAATTCTAAGTCAAAGCGTATATACATACACATGAAGCGACTTTAAAACTTTTCATACTTAATTTAACAATTTCTGAAAGGATTTATGAAGTATTCGAGTTATTTCCTGTTGGGCAACACCAATTTGGAAGACCATTTATATGGACCTTCCAGCAAAAAATACATGAGTTCAAATTTTAAATCAAAAATAAGCGATTTCATCGACTTATTTGATTAGATTTTCAGTTACACAAAGCCAACACATTATTTTACTTTTAATTAATAATTGAGAATCCTTTGCCAGGAGCTGGTGAGATTTGGTTTTTAAACGCACTTATAGACCAGCTGAGTCTCACTAACTCAAGACTAAGTTCCAATACGTGGAGCTTCTCAGATCGCACAAAACATAATAAGAACTTTCCCAAATTTTATAAACGTCCACAAAACTGTTTGCTAGGTTACATTTTAACTAGTATGCATGGAATACACAACCGACATAAATAAATTATTGAATTTTAGTATAAGTGTTTTTTATTATTAATATGGGTAATCTAATATCTTTAGAATTTTGGCGTTTTTAAACACAATTTTTTAATTCATTTATGCCCCTATTGCGGTTCACAACTCAACTCAGTTTGGTCGTGTAGAGTCAACCCAACTTATGCACAACCAAACTCATTTTAGTTATTGTGTATCGCAATAACTAAAGTGAGTGTGGTTGTGCATAAGTTGGGTTGAGTCTCACACGACCAAACTGAGTTGAGTGGTGAACCGCAATAGGGGCATTAATTTTGATTTTGTTGAACTTATTTTTTTAAAGAAATTCCTTTATGTGTAACATGATCATTTTTTAATTTGGTAGAAAATAAAATCAACGGAAGCCTTTGCGTCATCATCACCGTCATCGGGCACAAGAATGCTTTTTTCAAGTTGGTTGCCTGGTGAGCCAGTGTTAGTTACAGATGACAAGAGACAGTCTTTTCATACCAGAAGCCTTCACTCTTCCATATCACTCGTTTATAAGAAAAAAATATTATAAATAATGAATTATAATGATAATTTAACAATAGACTTAATGTATGCAAATGTTAATTGGTAAATTAATCACATTGTTTATTAATTTAGTAAATTTTTTGCTTTTCGTAAGCTCCACCATTGAACATCATTCTCATCGTCATGATCATTTCTTTTTTTATTACTCATACCAGCCATTGTATTCTTATTATGCAAATTCCACTTAATGATTTAAGAACGATTTTTTCCCATATTCAGATCGAAGATCAAGTTACCACAAGTTAAATAGGAAAACAATTTTTAAGTGATTAAAGAATAATTAAAAAGAATATATAATGAACTTTGAGCTTTTTGGAGGAGGGGAATTCTAGCACTAAAAAACAATTGAAGCTCTAAAGTACGATCAGACTAAGCAAATATTTAAAAATATCCACATTCGTTAATTATTGCTTTAATAGGGAAGGAGGCAGCAGTCCAACTCTCCAAAAAATATCTCTGCATCGCTATTCTATGGTTCAGAACACAACATCATAGTATGTTCAGATATGCACCACTATTGAGGCAATTAAATTTTAAATTAATTTATCGACTATAGTGTTCACACATATCCAATTTATCTGACTCAATAACCATTTGACAGCTGAAAATATTGCAATCAAAAAACGTGATATCAATATTTTTAATAAAAAAGTTTTCTGATTCTCTTGTCTGTTTTTATATTTTTCAAAAAATATTTTCATGATACACATTTGACTTTATCATTTTCTCACTGAACGTATGTACTTCACAGGGGTTTCCATGAGAAGCTTGTCTCAGTTTATAGTGCAATTAAGTACTAATTGCTCAATTTATTAATTGAATTCTTCTATTGCAAACTAAACTGAATTAATGCGCTAATTGCTTAAATTTCCTTAAAGAGTCATTCTGGGATGAGCAGTTCCTCCTCCAAAATGGCTTTTTTACGGCAATGAATCGTGGGATATTCAATTTCAAATAAGGCTGCCATTTACGTTATCCATTTTGAAAAAAAGTGTGAATTAAAAAATTTAACTCCCTTACAGTATTACGTGATCTTTCCTAATAAGTCCGCGCTTGCCAAATACCACCAAATTCCCTGCTTTCTCTTTGAAAGGACAAAAAAAAATTACACTTATTTTTGATACGAAAATTCCATTAGTTTGAAGTCGTGGAGATTGACACGAATCACTGTAGTCTAAAACTAATGCTGGTCCTGGCCGTTACTCAGTGTCCAGATTGATTTTACTAATTCAATATTAGTTAATTGTCTTGTGTATTAGACAGTTTCCTTTTTTAAATTATATTTTTCTTTTGAGTTTAAATATTATTGTCTTATCGTTCTTCCAGCAGTGGATCCAGTGAGTGGAGAAAGGGAAGAGAAACACACTTTCAAAACAAAACAATAGGAACAATAGGCAATTAATAATTGTTTTCTATCTTGGATTCGTGTCCACCCTAAATGATTGAAATATTTAATATTTCTATCGTGTTGCTACCAGAATTTCCAACTAATTTAATTCTTTTATACTTGGATTAGATGCACGCTACGACAGTTGGATTTTTAGTTTTTCATTTTACATCTGCTTTTTTCTGAGCCCTCCGTATTAAAATTTCATGAAACAACGAGCAAGTTTGGCACGACACTTGTGTACAAACTAATACAAGTTTGACCACTTATTGTTAATTTTTTTCAAAATTGTTCAATAATATTTATAATTTTGGATTTGCTTCGAATTTTTTTTAAACTGGTGTTTGAGATTAAATGATCCCTATTAGACATGAAGAGTTGTTTTAAAAATTCAAAACTTTGCAAAAAATTTTATTATTTTATTGCTCGTAACACAAGACATGGCCTAATGCCCAAGTGACGCCTTTTTATTTAAATACATCATACAACAAAACTTTTTTTGGACATTTTCATTAAGGACACCACCATTTAATTTGTATTTATTATAATAAATCAGAGCCGAGTTCATTATGTACCTGTTATATATAAGGCGGCGTCAGGATATCGGGGGGGTTACTCTCTATTGCGATGCGTAAGATAGTTCGGTGCATTTGATATTTTGTTAGCGCAAGATATTTAGTTTTAACGAAGGATTTTTTTGCGAAAGTGAAAAAATTACATACGAAAGGAAAATGCGTAAACGCAATAAAGGGTAGCAATTATCCCAGGAATTAGGCCGGTAAGCAGCACTTATTTTCAATATCCTGACTAACAAGAAGTTACATATGTATGTAAGTTTCATTAACTCCTACTGTAGCATAAAATTCCAAAATCTAGAAGAAAAAATTAAATTCCCTGGTTTGAAAGTGAAACCATGTGCCATAAAATTTATTTTTTCATTCTTCTGGTTTCGTTTCTGGAAAAAAATACATTTTCTTGATCAAGTTGTTAAATAAAATTTTATTTGAAATCATGAACTTGAAGGTGCAAAAATCCCAGTGAAAAAAATTGAAAGTCATTATCAAGAAACGATACTTTCATTGCTTCCAAAAATCCAATAGTGCATTTTTTCAACTTTCTAGGAAGCCAAGATGACAAAATTTTAATTCAAAATATGAAATACTTCTGCAAATTCGTGAGACTCGGAATCAAAAAAGAAACCTCCTGCAATAACAAGTCTATGTTAAAATCATTGGAAATGATAAAAAAATTTCACTACTTCCGCATCCTAATCTCAGCATTTTCGTCACTTTTCAAAGCTTTATTTCACTATGATATTACACATTTTTCCAAAGATATCACAAAAAGTCGTTCTTGTAATTTCTTGAAAGCCTATTCTAACCAATTGAATATTTCCACCAAATAATTTATGGCGACTTCTTAAAGAAAAAATAAATAATCATATAACTTTTCGTTTTTTCAAAGATAAAAAAGGTAATTTAATGTTGGATAACATTATCAAGAAAATCTTATTTACACTTTAATTTAGACAAGAACATTCAAACTCCACTTGAATCCTTTAATTAATTAATTAAATTGAGGAATTTACCTGAAGTTTCCAACATGATATGCGACAACGGCGCGAGCCCTGAGCACAGCTTCACAATTCAAAATTTCATGCATATTTGGCAAGGCCACTGGTAAACTCCAGAGAAATCTGGCTAAACGTTCAATATCACCAGAATCCTCCAATGTTTTGCACACAATCTCCACTTGAGCAGCGGAAAAGGCAAGCGTCGGTACAGCCAATATCGGACTAGGTGCTATAATTTGATGCGGTGCGGGTGAGAAGGTTTCTGTTGGAGGTTGTTGCTTACCCTCCGTCGGTCCAACGGCCATTTTATTCGTTGAATCCACTGTGAACTAATTCGCATACTATACACGGAACACAGTTAATTGTAAGTGGCGTTTTTACACTTTTATAATTAAATACACTATTATAATTATATTTTTGTTTCTTAAATAATTATTATTTTTTTCTATATTTTAGGCGCAGGGCTTTTTGCCAACATATGCCATAAAAGTTATATATTTAGAGATAACTTTATTTATTAAATTTATGTTTTGTTGAAAAACTATTTACACTTAAATTGCATTTATTGAGATTTTTTAATTTAGTATGTTTTATGTGATTGCAATAAATTATGCTTTATTCACTTAAGCTGTTTTAACTAAACTGGCTAATGATATGATTTCAGTTGCTTTATTATCATCTTTATAAGAAATCAAATTACTAATTTTCATTTGAGTGCGTACGTATTTGTGGGCTTATAGTGCGTGTATGTGTATTGGCCAGCACTGCTTGTTGGATCACAGTCCATTAGTTATGCTGAAATAGTATTTATTAAGTTTATACTCCAAAATTGGGAATCACAAGATTCCTAATTTGGTCGCAGGTTTCAGTCATTTGCTTTACTTATATGTAAGTCCAAGACGCGCTATGATTTCTGCTGTAGACGGGGTATAATGACTAACTAGCTCCAAGTGGCTGAATACCGATGAGCAATACTAAGAATTGACACTGATACTACTACTATAAATACATATGTACATATGTATGTATGTATGTACACATATGTATGCATATTTATAGTTACATGCGTATGTATGTATGTATGTGTGCGTATGTACTTAACGTAGTCAACCAAGCCAAATAACCAACCAAACTGGCAAACAGCCAGTCAGAGTGTATGATCCATGTGTGTTGTTTTTGCTGTTAAAAATTCACTATTCCCACTATTTTCTATTTGCGTTGCCTAACTTTTTCTTCTGCGAATTTATATGTACATAGATTTTTTCCTTCAGCTTTTTTATTTTAAAACACTTCCCTTTCGGATTCTTTTCACGCTTTTGTAGTTGTTTCAGTATTTTTTACCACCGAACCGATGCAAGCGATACATTGTTGTTATCGAAACTAATAGGTAGCGGTCGTTGCTTACGATTTTAACAAAACAATAATATACACAATATGCCCAACAACAATTAATATTTATAGAATATCATGAAACCGTGAAGAAATATCTTCGTAATTGTGCGCGAGATAATTACGATGGGTAAATTGGGACTAAAATCCAAACAAGACACGGAAAAACTGTTCAACAAAACGATACCAGAAGACACGCACAAATATTTTCTCACTATTCAAACATAAAACCCCCACACACACATATATATATTTTACGTTAAAAGACAATGACGACAAGACTTGCTGTATCAGTAATGTGAAGCGCTTGAAATTTAAAATTAACTCATCACCGTTCCAATAGCAGATACAATCTGAGTATTTTCAAATGGATGCAAACGAAACCCAGTGTACTCTCCCCATAACAATAGAAATATACAAAAGAAGGCGTCAACGAATCATTCTCTGCTCATTCATTTATTCATTCATACCCTGAGTCATTATTGTTGCTGATGTGTTATGCTTCCACTCACTCCCCACTTACGGAAATAAGAGAGAAAAACTTGTACTAGTCATCCTTGTCTACCACGACGCCATTTGTAATTTACACATACCCTTTTGCTAACATAACAAGCCGTATTATAAGCCCAAAAACAACAAATACTCTTTTTTAAATAAGACCATCTTTCTTGTTTGCACTGCGGAACATTCTCTATATATATCTCTCTCTCTCTCTTTGGTTATTATTTTGTGTATTCCAACAACAGCATATCATAGCTTTATTTTGATGTTACAGTGTGTGTAAACTATTAAATATGATGATATGACTAACGACGACTGTCGTTTAAAATACGTGGATTGTAGTTTCGCTTAGTTAAGTTTGTTTATACATATGTACATACATATGTACATATTTATATCCATACATACACGCAGTGTTTTTAAGCCGTTTGAGCTCGTTTGACAGTCGTTTAGTCAGTGGCAACCAACAGTGTGACATCTGAATAGTGCTTAAGTATGTACATATGTATGTAGTGTGAATGTGCGTACATTTGCTCAGCGTATGTTTGCTGTATTTATTATATCCTTTGACGTTATTGTTGTGTTGTATTATTATTGCCACATTATGTTCAGCTGGGCGAGATCTATTTACTTTTCGTTTTGATAATTCATTAATGGATTACGAATACAACAGTTAAAATATTATACAGTGGGACTAAAGTGTTTAATTTAAGTTAACATATGTATATCCGACATTTGAAGAAATTATACAATAATATACAACTTCCCAGAAATGAGCACTCGAATATTTTCAATATAATATGCCCAATATACTTATTTTTATTCACAAAGTAATAGCCTAATTCTCAATATTGTGCAAATGGTCTTGCATTGTAGCATTTGTAAAATGTTGTAGTATATTTTTAATCTAAATTAACAAAATATATGTATGAGTTTGCACGTGCTACATCTACCATTAACTTATATTTACACCAGGTATGCAACATCTAATTGCAAACTGACAGCTGGCAATAACAAAACAGATATAAGAAAAGGAGGTGGGAAAAATTAAACTGGAAATAAACATATTAAAAAGCGTATAAAAAGGGACTAACCACATGCAAAATTAGGCGAGGAGGACTTAGATATTAATATAAGTACATACATGTATTAAATTATTTACATTTATTAAATTATGTATTAAATTATTTTCAAGGAACGTCGAAAATAAAGTCAAGACAAATCATTAGCGACTTGTAAGTAAAAATTATTTCCAACAGAACAATAACAACTGTTCACAATTAATTGCAAATATTTACAATTACGAAAACATTATTATATACAACTGAAATCATATCATTAGCCAGATGAACTTTTATAACTTGAACTTCTATAATGTAGTTTCTTTAAATTGAAGCGAGTTTCGTAGAAACAGTAGCAAGGAGTTAGATTCCTTTAGGTTTTTAAGACTCTAGCTTCCTTAATTTGATTTTAACCATAACTTGAAGAAACGCTGACATTCATTTTTCATCGAAACTTCTACTAAATATCATTCAAATGGTTGCATGCAAATGCAAGCAGAAAGACAAAACTATACATTACCAAGAAATTTACATATCACGGTATCAAAACGGGTCCATTAAAGTTCATTAATTCAAAGAAAGCTTAAGTAAATAAAAGAAATCGAATGTCTATAAAGAAAAACGTGTAGCTAATATATATATTTATGTACATACTTACATACATATCTTTTAAACTTGAAGTCTCCACAGATTGATTTTTTAGAATATTGGTTATTTAAATTACACAACATTTTTATAAATATATCGTGCCTTACCGCCAAAAAAAAAAGACGTAACCAACATAATTTTTGATTTTCACCTTTTTACAGCAATCGATAGTTCATCATACGAATTAGTTTTAACCATTAAAAATGGAATCAGATACAGTAAAATAAGATTTAATAAAAAAACTTCTCCTCTAAAATTATGTCTGGTCACTTACATTTTTATTTATTTATTTATTTTGAACTGGCCTTCGTAGACTAGTAGGTAGTGTACTAGACTCGTAGTGCGAAGGTCCCAGGTTCGAATCCTGCCGCAGAACTCTGGCAGTTTGTGTTTGATAATTAAAGGGAGCGCACAACAAGCCTTCACTGGCTTAAGTGTATGTCGTATGACATGGGCTATCACACCCCTCCAATCAACCTTACCTTACCTTACCTACCTACATTTTTATTTGCATTTAAGGCTCGATGTTACTTAACAGTATACGCTTGGTATTCGCGACTACCCATTAATGCACCGGTCCACTTTGCTATATAATGTATAATATGAATATATCTCTCAATGGCTTGATTGCTATAATGCGCCACTTTTTGTCTGAGTATAAGCGGTATTCATGGGAATCCGCTTATTGCTTTTTGTTTACAAGTACGGTGCTTTGCTTAAGCATTAACTTTGTTATATGAGACTATTCATATCAGTTGAGTTTAAAGAGAAAATATGGAAAAGGCAAAGAAATCTAAAGCCTATAATTACTGAAAAATTAGAGATGAAAAAAAATGGAAACTCTATAAAATCAATTTTAGCAAGTGCCTTCAGTGTAACTTTTATACAATTCAGGAGAATATAAATTTTGTAAAAAAAGAAAAATTATTGATTGTTATCACATATTTTCAGATATACATACATCTACAAGAAATAAAAAAAATATACAAATGGGAGAATATCCCAAATAGTTTTTCAATATTAAAAATTCATATAAAACTATCTAATATCATCTACATATGTATGTAATATATATGTATCATGTCAACTTTAGGTCTACTGTTAATAACAATATATGTATGTTTATATCGTTATTGTAGCAAAAATATAAAACATAACCCAGCAATAAACACTAACTTCACCACCGTATATACTTATATGTGTGTGTGTATTGTGGTCGTATGTGTATATGTTGATGATATACGTAAGTGGTCGGGTATCGTTACCCTGTTTTGCCAGAAAATTTGACGTTGCCATTAAGGCGTTGCGCATTATACGGACTCCATTTAATACATTCAAAACGTTCAACATCCATCCAACCAACTTAACCAACCAAACAATCAACCGTACAAGTTTGTTCCTACATTATTGCAGCCAAAAAAATAAAGCACGACACAATATGTACTTACCATCATAACTCTCCATGTCACACTACATCTTTACCATTTATAAGTACATACATACAAATGCATGCATGTATTTGGTTGTAGGATACTTTAGTCTGTTCGTACAATACATACGCTTGGAATCGCACTCAAGTCTCCTCTACATTTTTACATTCTTTTTCGCTGTCGTTGCTTCTTTTATTCCCCTTTCATTTCACTTTAAGTAATTGATGCAAGCAAAACCTTCCTTCCACGGGCAGAGGTAAACAGATTTTTCAAATACAATGAATATAAAACAAGTAAAACTCAACGTCTTTAATACAATGCCAACACATACATATACTAATGCAAATGCTCATAGATACACATACATATACATATTTACGATTGCATGTAATAAGAACGTACTTGATTCTCGTGCTAATGTTAACAATGATATTTTGTTATTGCTAGACTCTAGGAGTGAACAACATTGGCGTGGGGAATGGAGGATATTTGTGTTGTAAAAACTTTTTATTATAATGGTGTGTGCATTTCTTCAAATCGTGAAAAACAGATTTAAAAATGGAAATGGTTGGTTGGCCAGTTGGCCGTATTGGATTGCAATAAATGAAAATTAATAGATGAAGAGGAGTAAAGAGCACCGCAAATCTGAGCATTACAGTGGTTGTAAGTATTTCATATCGAGAATAGTGCTGCTTATTTAATTAAGGAATAATAAAAAAGATGGGGAATATAATACAATATTCTAAAGATAAAAGCAGAGCAATAAGTTGTAAAAATGATTTAACACTTTGCGCACAGTGGGCTATGTAAATTTGTCATTGAAAATTATGGTCTTTTTTATATATGTATGTATGTATAATTATAAGGTTTGCGCTATTATTTGAATTCAGCAAAAGAGCATTTATTTTGTTGTAATAGAAAAATGTAAAAAGATATATTTGCAGAAATTTAGATTTTTAAAATCATTTGAGAGATATGAAGATTTGATTTAAATAAATTTATTGTTATTAAAAAAAAAGATAATAACACTATAACGCAAATGGGAAATTCCTTAGGAAAAATCCTTTATGAGTTGCCTTTGCAATAAGTCCTACTATTATTATTCTATTAATTTATAATTACGGGACAAGTGTATTTACAAATTTCAAAAAATTGATAACTATATTTAAATTTGGATGATTATAACCAACCATTCATTTAATACTAAATGCCTCATTACAAAAGAAACGTTCCTAATATTTAAATTTTTAAGAAAAATACTGAACTTTTTCGCTTAACACTAGTATTTTTTTAATATCAATCTCAAATATTTAGAAACGTTTAGTTTTAATTATATTTGTTTGTTTACTTATTTTAATTTTTTTTTGCATAGATACAGAAATCCTTCATTTACAAAAAATTAGGCATAAAAGCAGAAAATTAGCAAACAAATATTAGCTTTTTTCTGCTATGGAAATTTCACCATTTCGTAATTTCCTGTTTTTTTTTTAAATAAAAACAAACTAAATAAATTTAAAAACTACGTCCTTTCCTTAACAACAATTTCTTTAACTTTTTTCCTTAATGTAAAACCATGAAACTTTTCTTACGATTCACTTTAAATTATACGTAAAAAGACAATGACAATAAAATATAATAAAAAAATTAAAATGTGATTATATAACCAAACAAAATTTGATTACAAGTGGAAGCATACAACAAAAGACTCGATATGAAACAACTGCTCAATGCCGCAGGCAACGTGTAAGCAACCAACAACAATAACACAAAATACCAAAGAATCTACTTGTGTGTGATACAAACTGAAAATATCAAATAAATTTACGGATCAAAATGGAAAATAGAGGGTGAACAGATAACACATACGTATTCCTGAGAATGAGCGATTGACAGTGAAACATATGATAATGGAAACAAGAATAAACTATTAAAAAAACCAAAAAGGTTAACTTAATAACTACACTTAAAACCTTTTTTATATATCGGACTTCATGGGTAAAGTAAAGAGTATTATCGAAGAGCCAATAGAATAGTGAGTCCCTTGCAATAGGCCTTTTTAATACCTCTTGCTACGAGGGCAGGTTAATACGTCAGTACTTTTTGAATATCTCGCCGCTTAACTAAAAGGACACTGCTTTTGTCAATAAGCAGGGCAACAGTTGACTACTCTCAAAATTTTAACAAGCTGCACCATTTAGTTTATGTTTGACAGTTATCGATAGCATATTACCGCGTTATTTGGGTAGAGAATGGTAAAAAGTGAATTTCTTGCGCTCATTAAACAGAAAAAACTATCACTTAAACCAAAGCTCAGCTTGATAAATACGACGATGAAATCATCTCACAAACAAATATTTTTTGGAAGGGATAAAAATGGGAGCTCAGAGGAGACTATGATAAAAAATGATATTTTCTCAAAAAATCTGTGTTTTATTTAGAAACTGACGGACTCATTGACTTCCTGTGTGTAACTTGCCGTTGATTTCCATTTGGCAGCAATGCATTTGTTAGGAATCTGTTAAAAAGTCGCTAGTAAAAAAACTTTCCTCCTTTTTTATTGAGAGTCCAGACTTTATTAATGTTTTTTATAAATTTTAAAATTACAAAACTAGAAGAATTACATAATATTGTAAGTTATATATTATAACTCATTCCTGGATACAATTGAACCAGCTCCACGTTATTAGTTTCATATAAATTAAGTTTTTGCCAAATTTTATAAGAGATTAATTTTGTACAACGAAGTGTTTAAAATTTCCATACAAAAAAATCCCACTTTTAAACGAACTCCCAATAATTTTTATATACACATTTGAAACGTTTCGAAACGTTATGTCTTAACAAATAACGCCATTAAATTCCATTAATGCATGAACTAAATAATATTTTTGAAAAATATTTTAATTTCTAAAAAAAAATTATGAAATGAAAAACTGTCCTCTATTGAATCGATTCCCAAACTTAATTTCTTTTACTAAAAAAATTGAATTTCAACATTTGATTTTAAAAATTGATAAAATTTTCCTTAAGCACAAGAAATTTATTTTCGTAAATTTTACTCATTTAAATTCTTGAAAATTTCCATCAAAATTTTGTATTTATCTGGGAGGATTTCATTCCCTTTTTAAAGACAGAATAGTTTTATCTATTAATTTCGAATGAAATTTATAGAAACAGACAGTAGGGTTTTTAACGTCCACATTTTGCAAAACGCCAGTTCCCTAATCGTATGAAAAAATCCCAATATCAAAAGATTTCCCAATATTTTCATATAAATTTGAAACTTTTAGAAAGAAAATGCGGTCCAAAATTATTTCTACGCCCTTATATATGTATGTTTATATAACTGTTTAATTTTTGAAATATTTTCAGTTTTTTTTAACTTTTGCCAGGATTTTATTTATTCCACAAATCGTTATCACACAACTAAATGATTTTGTTAACAGCCATGTTACTAACCTTTTTGTCCTTCTATATAAAAATAATTTTAAACAATGAATTTTATGTAGCGCATGAAAAATTATACATATAATCAAAATCAAACGCACACACATGGAGACTTCCATAAAAAGGATGTTTTTGAAAAAAAATCGGCCAGTCTATAACCATTCAGGTGTATTTGTGTGATAGACTGTATACACACACGCTCACTTTATTTGGAAGTAAAACATACCATTTATGCAGTTTGTCAACCCCTTTTTAAGTTAGTTGATCACAGGTATGGGAAATCTTTATTTTGAAGTTGTGCTGATCCCAAATCAAATGTAAAAGCTTTCTAATGTTATTTCAGTTTGAAAGCAAATACTATAACATGATTATACTCGTATTTTAAATAAAAATATGAATATGAAAAATAATAATTTTTGTAAAATTTTAATTATAAAATTTTGGTTTTAAAATAAAAAGAATTTCTTCTCAGCACTGAAGAATCTGGTACCACGGGTTTGTTATGCGTGCGCATGATATAATATATTTACTCTAAAGCAGTACAAAACTTCTGATGTCTGTTTAGCAGGCACAGCACTCATGAGTAGCGCTTTTCAGAGACAAAATGCTGAAATTGTCTCCACATCCTTGTTGAGTGGGTCTAATCTTAAGAAGTGTGAAAATGTGTCCAGGACATCAGTAGAAACGGAACTAGTATCACTAGTTATATACGACGGTATAAGTAACAAAGCAATTATCCCACATAGAATTCCTATGGATTTTACTTATTTTGAAATTATGAATTTTATTTCAAAACTCTGCTTAGGACCAATTTATTAGCCCTTCAAAGGGTGCAGTACAAGAACAATATATCGCGGCTTTTCTAACAATTAAAAGTTTATCAAAATCGTCTTTTTTTCATTGACCAATCAATCCACAGAACAGATTCGTAACGATTGTGACAATTTCCTTTCATCGAAGTCTTCTTTAGATGGAGATATAGATTTATTTTTGTTTGTATGTAACATGCGTTCTTTGCTTCTCCTGAGCATTGGGGAGTTTTGTGAGTTGTAACAATTTTTGATTCTAGGTGTGATATGCGTCCCATGATTCACCGTGACAAGAGTGTGTTTCGTTTTGTTTTGTCTTCTGTTCTTACAGAGACGAGCCCAAGATCCCCAAACCGTTTGTAGTAGCTTTTGGAAGTTATAGCCCAATTATCCTCTGTCTTCTTCGCCATGTAATCAGCAATCCATCAATTTAGTATTATTTTCAATGCCTTTTTCTCGTTCTAATTAAAAAATTTCAGATGGTATACATATTGGTAAAGCATTTTTTTATAAAGCCATGATTTTTTTTAAAATGACTCTCTCTTTTTTTAAATTAAGTTCTTTTATGAAAAAATTACTATTCTTATGAAAAAATATTAATCAAGTTTCGTTTGCACAATAGTTTTTGAGACATTCCAAAAGTACTGCACTTTCCACCTCTGCATGTTTCTCTATGGCGTTGTGAGTTTGTGCCTGTGATTTCTACAGTAAATTAAAGTGATAAAAATAATTTATTCTCGGTTTACTTGTTCTTATTGCTATTGTGGCATTGTTGGGGTTTATTAAATA
Source organism: Germaria angustata (assembly GCA_963681545.1). Taxonomy (NCBI): domain Eukaryota; kingdom Metazoa; phylum Arthropoda; class Insecta; order Diptera; family Tachinidae; genus Germaria; species Germaria angustata. The sequence goes on from OY813002.1 coordinate 92,025,519, forward strand.
CTGTATTACGTTATTAATCTGTTTAATTGAAAACTCGTATTTAAAACCGTCTTGGTTTCTGCCTGATTATTAGACCCTTTTTGTGTTGTATTGTCTTGCTTTATTGTCTGCTTGCGTAAATTGAGTTTCAATTAAAAGACCATCTAAATTACTTTTTAATTGTTTTCGAAGCCTTTAGCTACAAAAACTAAATGTATAAAGAACTCATAATTTCTTTTCAATTTATATGACAAACATAACTAACTCTTGATGGAAGTGATTTAGTTCAGTTCCTTGATGTTATTCCATTCGTACGAGTATTTGTTCTATTTTGTTTTTTTTTTTTGTTTCTTGAACGAAGTTTATGAAATTTCACAAAATTGTTCATTAAATAAACCACTGAGCACATGATTTGATTTTCGATTTGATTTTATTTTGTTTCAATTCGTTTGTTCTGTTCGTCTATTTTTTTTTTATTTATTATTTTTTTTTTTTTTTGCACCAGTGACATAGATAAGAAAGATTGGGTTTCTGTGTATTTGTATTCCACTCAGTTAAAAATGATAAAATCTGAAGAGTAAATTTGAAAAATTGATTTTGACTAAAATACATTTTCAGGGATAGACTACTGGAGTGATTTGCGATTTTGTGCATATGGAAAGATTTTTTTACATTGTGTTTAATTACATTGTACTAAAAAATACGTGACGAAAGACAAATTCAAATAGGTAAAATAAATAATGAAACAAGTCATATTTTTTAAAATTTTTAAATGAGAACTCTATATTTTTTTAATAACATTTTATACTATAGCTTACATTACTATTATTATTATATTTTTATATTATAATTTTATAGTTGCAAATATGTATGTGTAAAAGCTAGAGAACATTTATGTAAAGTATACGTGTACTCGTACATATTTATATGTACATGTTTCTTAATTATTTTTATTATATATACATATTTATTATTTTGTAGACGTGTGTATTTTATTTCATAAAATTAATATTTAACATTTTTATATGTATTTAAAATATTAACTTTGATAAAAATTGTTCAATCACTAAATAAGACCTTGAGCTTAAATAATATTTTAATCAAAATTTTACAATAACAGGTATTTGTTAGTTAATCTAGCTGTGGTTTTAATAAAAATTAACGTTTCAGTGATTTTTTTTTAAATTTGCAATATTATTAAGGTGATTTTTTTTATAATATTTATGTACATGACTTTTATAAAATCATTTTGTTGTTATTACTTTTTTATTCCTATGTCCATATATCTGGAAGGGAATATAATTGTATATATATGTATACAGACACATATGTGTATGCAGTCTTGTAGTCCAGTTTGTAATCTCTCTAGTAATCGCCAAATATTTTGTACATATTTTGGATCACAACCCAATTGAAATCGTTTTCACGAAATTTGCCAATTCCAAAAAATGCTTACATAAAGCTAGTTCAAAAAATCGCTAGAAGTACAAATACAGAAAATAAAATCGCTTCAGGGAAAAATAGCCAAAATTGGGGAAAATGTCCTAAAATCAGGAAAACTACTTACATACACATACATATGTACATACATCTAATCAAAATACAAAAATATGATTTATGTCATTTTAGCAGAAATTTGACGACTTCTCGAATATGGCGCCGTCACGTGCGATAAGTAATGTAGAAAAGTGGCAATGGAAGAGCTCAGGTAGGCCAGAGATATGTAGAGAGATTTTGGCCCTTGACGATTTAAAACATGTTCGTATGCACAGGGAACGCATTAGATAAAGTAAAGCGCAGAATCTGCAACGACCTACGAGTGCGGCGGTTTCAATCGCTTTAAGACAGTATGGATCACCGCTATCAGATGTAACTGTAATTGCAATGGAGTCAGAGAAGAACACCAGCTCTTCGACGTCCATGAGCATGGCCAACAGATATACATAGATATCATCCTATTTACCCCACCCATCTATCAACACTAGAGTTCGTCTACCCAAGGTTGCATAGTTTAAGGAAACTGTAAATGGGACTTGTATTTCCGCAAAATATATACAGATATAATATGGTAGGTTCATTATCGGTTATTAATTTAAGTGACAAGGCAGTAATTTTCAATGAATTATAGTTTTCCTTCTTCAAGTCTCTATTTTTGGTTAAAAATTAACAATTAATAAAAACTGAAAAAAACCATTTACATCAATTCAATATTGAATATATAGATATTACGGCTTTTTAGTGAAATTACATTGATTCTAATGATTTTTTAATCAAATTCAAATATCAGTGACCATAATTTAGACTACAATCACTAGTACAAGATGTTTAATTGCGGCTGGGTCGAGCATACAGCCTGCTCCTTATTTTGGTTACCATACAATTTTGATCTCTTTATAACTATCAGGTAAAATCGTTTAGACTAACAATTTGTTAACTTCTTAATCGATATCAGCTGGCAGCTAGACAAGTATCAAGTTATCGAAGCAGTCGTATGTGGATACTTTCACAACTGCTCTTTCAGCCGACTGGTCTGGCCCAAATGCACACTTCTCTCTGATATGATACGATTGTATGTTCTAAAAAAAGTTTAGAAGGTCTAAATTAAATCATTACATTTCCAATTAATTATTTATCTTTGTATGAACATGAATATTCATATGCATCTTTAGAAATGTTTAAAAAGATTAATTAAATGGTTCGTTCGTTTGGTTGTTTTGGACTTTTTCTTTCTTAATTCTTGTTGTTGTTTGTTTGTTTGTTGTTTGTTTGCAGTTCATATGATTGTTGTTATTTTTTTTTTTTTTTGATTCTCTAACCAACATCAACGTTGAGTTAAGAGGATCATGGTATCGCTGCTTAAATGCTTGTCTGTTAAAATTTGCCATGAAAAGCGTTACCGTAGGAAGGCAAGAAGCAACTAAAAAAGTGGCAGATCGCACGGTTGCTAATGACTTAATTAAAGTTCATACTTCAGTTGCGAAAAAAGAACATTTAGCGTAACAACGACACGACAACAGAAGCAGCAAAACTATAAGCGTAATAAATCGAATGCAGAATGCGTGTGAGATGAATTTAACCCTTTGCGGCTTAGAAAGAAATTATTCTAAAACATTTGAAGAAATAAAATTAGCATTTACGCCAACATACATACCTCCCAAGTGACTAGTATGAATCACGCGTGATCATGCTTGGGAGCATACATTAACGTAATAAAAATGAGCCTGGTTAACCAAATCTTTGGCGTAAATAACTTCGTGTTTGTGCGTTTAAATGTTTTCTTTTAAGACAAGTTGTGGTGTTTATTATGTTATTAAAAATAATTTATAAGCCGGCTTATATGATTGCCAAACTATTATTAAGCCTTCAACCATCATGTTTGAAAACTCTGAAAGAACAAACGAGAATTACAAAAATACTAAATTAAAATTTGTTGAACGATTAATTGAGAGAATATTTCGAAATTTTATATTGCAGATATTTTTATTTATTGTGATTTTGTTTTTTTTTAATAAAAAAGAAATGAGTACGATCTGGCAAAAAAGAACAATGTTTACATAATAACGCAGAAAAGACTGTTTCGCTTTAAGCGCTGTCTTCGACGTTTATGAAAATTGACGAAATTTCTTGTTTTCACAGAATTCGAATAATTTTCATTTGACTTCGTTCTCTGTGCAACATATCTATTTATAGGGTTAAACAAAAATCAACAACAATTTAAACCACTTTTCTTTATCTGACATTGCAACGTTTGGAAGTGGAAGTCACACCATCATTGTCGTAACAACGATGATGACTTTTTATGATGACTCTGTGACGACAAAAGTGACAAAAGTACCGAAAGTAAATACGAAAGACAGACGGACCACATACATGATGTTTGTTGTTGAACAAACTAAATCAATAATACAAACTAAAAAAAATATAAAAAATCTACTAAATTAACAAACAAAAAAAATATGAAACGAGAAGTCTGACTACATTGTTGAGAGACTTTTTTGTATCCAAAGCTACTTGTATTTTAAGAACTTTTATAAAGATGCCAACAACAATGGGAATAATAAAATTTATAAATATATAATATTTTTATAAATATTTCTATTTGAAATATCGCAGCACATAATAAAGTAGGCCATAAGATAGGCCTCTTAATGTCTTACCATAGCCCTTAAGCGCAAAAAGCTGGCATGTCAGCTTTTGGAACCTATTGTCATAAACTTTGAGGCTCCGTTGCTGCCGATACGAAATCTAAAGAAAATTATGAAATTCGAAAATCGGTTGAAATTAATTGTATACATTTTTAATTGCAACAATCAATCAATTAATTGAACTCTTATTAGACTTTTTTATTTTAAATGATCCATTACCAGTCTTTCAATGACATTTTTAATAATTATTCGTAAGGCTTTAATTAATTATCTCAACCGTAATAATTATTATTTATTAAATGCAAAATTTTATCATTTGTTGTCGATAAAAAACGGGTCCATACGTCTACAATTTGCTAATGCTTACGACAAGTAATCATTAGAAAATTTCCATTCGCCTTTTGAGAAGTTGAATATTGTCAGCTTATAAAGAGTGATTTTTAAGAGCTTTCGAATTTGATTTAAAAAGAACATATAAAGTTTAGAGAAATGTATGAAATCTTTATTTTAGTCGGTAAATGTTGACCGCGGCTACGCTGGGTCGGATTTTGGCCGGTGTCTCACGAATAAATTCTTCAACATTGGCTTCCAGCGCGTTAGCCGTTGCGGGCTTGTCCCTATGGACATGAGCCTTAACATAGCCCTACAAAAATAATGTAAAGCCCTTAAATCGCACGATCTAGGTGGCCAATTGACCAGTTCCAAAAGTGAAATAAACTGTTCACCTAACTCGCCTCTCAATTGGGACATTGTTTCGCATTCACCGTTGGCACCGTCTTGTTCAAATCATATGTCAGATAAGTGCAGCTCTTTTATTTTGGGCAAAACAGTTTTTTGATAATCGCACGGTAGCGCTTTCTATTCACAGTAATACTCCTGCCTTCGTCGTCTTTGAAAAAGTACCGTCCAATGATGCCACCCACAAATAATCCACATCAAACAGTGCATTTTTCGGGCTGCTCTTCACACCCAATACGGCAATTTGCTTGTTCACGTATCCATTGAACCAGAAATGAGCTTCGTCGCTGAACACAATTTTCCGATAAAAAGGCACGATGCACTTTCTTAACAGAACATGAATTTTGATAATAAAATTTAATAATCTGCAAGCGTTGTTCGTTTGTAAGGCGATTTATGGTTAAATTATGGACCAAACTGAAGATGTTTAACAGTAGGTTAGGTTAGGTTAGGTTGATTGGAGGGGTATGACAGCCCATGTCATTACGACATACACCTAAGCCAGTGAAGGCTTGTTGTGCGCTCCCTTGAGTTAACCTTGAGTTAACCATAAGATATTGAACCAAAGTTCTAGAGAAACTCCGTGTCACTCACAAAGTTCCTTAATTTCCTCCAGCATATTCCCCGTAATCGGCTTATGTCCGGTAAGATGTCACTCCCAAGATATCGGGACCTTATTTGTGAGAAGGCGGGGCATTGGCACAAATAGTGTTCCAATGTTTCGCTCTCCTCCCCACATGCTCTACATTCATCTCCTCCCGCTATTCCCAAGCGTTTAAGATGTGCCAGTAGTTGAGAGTGCCCTGTGACCACTCCCATTATTCTACTTAGTTCGAGCTTGCTGAGTCTTAGCAGCTCCCTCGTTCTTCTCTCGTCTGGATCTCCCCATAGAATTTTTGTATTGATTCCCATGGTTCCGTTATTCCAGAGAGTTGAATGGGCCCTTTGTGCCCAAGTCTTTAGCTCTGATTTAACTGCATCGAAAGGTTTCGCGCATTCCAAGCTTATATTACCTAACTCTATTGCCCTAGAAGCAAGTGAGTTTGCCCTCTCATTTCCAGTTATCCCCGCGTGCCCCGGCACCCATATGATGCGCAGTTCACCATGTGTCGAGTAACTGTTAATGGCGTTTTTGCAATCCCAAACTGTACGTGATTTAGTGCGTTCCTCTGAGATTGCTCTGATGGCCATCTGACTATCTGTGAATATATTCACAAGTCCTGACCTCCTCATTACATTGAGTTCCCTGATACACTCCGTTATCGCCCGAACTTCCGCCTGCAAAACTGTGCAATAGTCCGGCAGGCGGAAAAACAGTTCCGTGGTGTTTTCTATATAAACACCAAGTCCCGTTTTCCCTCTCGACCTTGATCCATCCGTGTAGCAATGAAGCCCCATGGGGATCTGGTTCCAAGGGTCGGTCAACCAGGAATGGATGTCGGGAATCAATGTTCCGCAGTTGGCCTCTAGTCTAGTCTCCGGTATGCGGTCATTTGCGACACTTTCCGGTATGGACTCTCCTATGGCCGTAAAGATTCGTTGATGATACGCTTCGTGTTCCTGATCGATCCACTCACCCATCACCTTTAGTCGTTTTGCTGCTAGAGCCGCTTCGTATTTTATACGAATATCGATTGGCTGGATAGATAATATTGTTTCCATCGCACCTGTTGATGTCGTTCGGAAGGCCCCACTTATACCAAGACAGCAGGTTCTCTGAACTTTTTGTATTGTTTTGATGTTGCATTTATATTCCATCGATGTCCACCACACTATAGAGGCATAGGTCATAATCGGCCTGATAACGCTACTATAAAGCCAGTGTGTCATCTCTGGATTCAGCCCCCATCTCGTGCCTATGGCCCGTTTACAGATTGACCAACATATATGAGCCTTTTTGACTCTTTCGTTTATGTGGTCTTTCCATTTTAATTTCCGATCGAGAATGACTCCTAGATATTTCACCCTGTCGGAAATATTTATTGTCCTTTCAAGAAAGCGCGGCTCATCATATGGAGCTATCTTCGTCTTTCTTGTAAATAGGCCAATTTCAGTTTTTTCTGGGTTAACGTTCAACCCTCTTGGTTGAGCCCAGTTGTGTGCCAGGGTTAATGCCTCCTCGGCCTTCCTGCACAAATGATTTGGATCCCTTCCCTTCAGAAGTATCATGACGTCATCTGCGTAGCAGACTGTCTCGAATCCCTCATCGGTCAGAGTCCTAATAAGGGTATGTATTGTTGTGGTCCAGAGAAGGGGTGATAAAATCCCCCCTTGTGGAGTTCCACATTGTACCCTTTTTCTTATACTTACATTGTGCGCCTCACAATTAATCCATCTGTTCCTTAGCATATTGCCAATCCAGTCGCGTATCGCCCGGTTGACATTAAATTGGTCCAGAGAATGGATAAGTGTGTCGGTATGCACGTTGTTGAAAGCCCCCTCAATGTCAATGCAAACCGCGAGTGTATACATCTTCTCACTAAGTGACCTTTCTATAAAGTACACCACATTATGCAATGCAGTGTCCACTGATCTACCTTTGACATATGCGTGTTGCCTGAACCTCAGCATATGGCCTGCGATCCTGCCCTTAACCATGTCGTCAATTATCCTCTCCATGGTTTTCAGCAAGAAGGAAGTTAGGCTTATTGGCCTATAAGCCTTTGGTGAAGAATAATTTGGCTTGCCAGGTTTGGGGATAAACACTACCCTCGCTTCCTGCCAACCTACTGGAATATATGCGTGTGTTAGGCATGCATTATAAATTCCTGCAAGATGTGACGAAACTAAATTCATCCCTTTCTGCAGGAGCGCCGGAAAGATACCATCCGGACCCGCAGCCTTAAATGGAGAAAAGCTTTTTATCGCTTCCATAACCATCCTATCGCTGATAATAGGCACCTCATGTTCACCACTTCTCCCATCGTCCAGCCTAGCCGAAAGTTCGGCCGGGCTGCATGGAAAATGTGTATCCATGAGGAGTTTAATGGTTTCCTCCACATTTTCAATTGCCCTGCCCGATTCATCCACTAATGATTCAGCCTGGATGTGGGCTTTTGACAAAAATTTTTTAATTTTAGAAACATCGCTTACACTGTCCACCTGTTCGCAGAAAAGCCTCCAGGATGTACGTTTAGCAGTTCTTATTCTCTTGTTGTAATTTCGGAGTTTATCACGATAATCCTCCCAATATACTGGTAATCTTTTACGTTTCGCTCTATTATAGAGTCGGCGGACTTCCCTCCCCATTGCCCGAATCTCCCCTGTCATCCAGGGTTTTTCGTATGGGGATTTTCTTTCCCGAAGTGGGCAACTCTCTTCAAACGACTCAACTAAAGCGTCCGTAATGATTTTGACTTTACCGTCTATGTCCTCTCTTTCTAGGCGATTGAAAGAAACCTGCCCTAAATGAGAATCAAGTGACCTTTCGAATTTTGCCCAATCAGTTTTAGCCCTGTTTCGAAAGGTTATAGGTTCTGGCGGTTGCCTTGCAATTTTAAACATAATATAACGATGATCTGAGAATGAGTGCTCGTTCAGAACCCTCCATTCAGCAATTTCATCGATTACGTTTTCAGAACATATGGTTACATCCAATACCTCCGCTCTAATTCTATTAATAAAGGTAGGCGTATTACCAGTATTAACAGTTAATAGATCGTTAGTATTTAGAAATTCTAAAAGAGCCTGTCCCCTTTTATTAATGTTAGTACTACCCCATGCAATATGATGCGAATTAGTATCGCATCCGATTAGTACTTTCCTACCTTTTATTCTGCAATCTTCTACCAAGTGTTGTAATTCCGACGTTGGTGGTAGTGTCGGTGCATCATACGGCAAGTATACTGATGCTAGGCATATGTTTCCATTTCCCTGCTTCAGTACTGTTGCGTCTGCTGTTGACAACTCTGTGGATAAAAGAAAGCATAAATTTTTGTGACTAAGAATACAGGTCCTCGGACGATTCCCTGTTTTAGCATAAAATAATTGGTAGTTTACATGGCTTAATCCATTAACCCTGTTTTTTGTCGTCCAGGGTTCTTGTATTAATGCCACATGAATCTTACCTTTGTTAATTTTCTCCATCAAAGCGTGAGTTGCCGTCTCGCTCCGGTGGAGGTTAATTTGGATGACCTCCCACATCATCCTTCTAATAGGCGGTCCTCTTGGGAGTTGGTGATATTTTGCTCCAACTCCTCCTTGGCCGTCTGGACCTCCGAGACACCCGCCTGATTTTGGCTAGCTGCAGCCTGTACTGTGCTTGTCCTGTCGTTGCTGGGGGTGGTTTTCCCCTGGCTGCCGATACAGGACTTGCCTATTTTGACATATACAGCTTTCGACACAAAGAACACCTTCCCTTCAGATTTGGAAAGGCTGGAAATAGATCCTTGGTCGATGCCCACCACAAAAAGAGTTCCATTTTGGTCCTCCTCTCTGTGGAACACCTCCCATTTCTCTACCGCCAGTTCTTTGTTTTGTTTACCAATAACCTCCAAAACACGGTCGGATGTGAATTTGCATCCCCATCCTTTGACGTAGAAGGTTGCCTTGGTAAGAGTTGGTATATTTCTCCCTTCCACCAGTTCCAGCTTACAGCCTTCCCATGGCGGAGGGATTCCTTCTACCAGCTTCTTTAGGGTAGCTGCGCAGGTCTGCGATGCTAATCTTAGCAACAGCACGCCCCTTTGAAACTCGCAGCTATTTATTTTTATTGGAGATCCGTTATCGGTTGCCATAACGTATTCCAATATCGCGTTATTTACCAGATCCTCAACCACTTGCTGTTGATTTTCTGGTATTTTGCCAGTCGGACGTGAGGTGTCAATGACCGCGTAGCGGAGATTGTCCCTGTATTGCCTCCTGGCTACTTTAGCGTAAGATGGCGGCTCTTTTTCCTTAGTTACGTCTAGCTTCCTCTTACGCGTGAAGAGATTCCGCTTTTTGGCGTTCTCTGCTTCCGCGGAAGATTTCACCGACGTGCCCGCCTTCTCAGTAAGTGCTGCTCCTTTGACCCCCTTACTAGAAGGATTCTTCATAGAGACTCCTTTAAGAAGGGAGACGCCCGGTTTTGGCGACTTACTGGTCGACGAGGAGCACCTTTTCTTATGCTTCGGCTCCGCAATGTTCTGCTCTTCTGGAGATCGGATCCTCTTACCAGTCTCTACCGAGGTGGAGGGAGTCTCCGATGCTTCCTTTAGGGCATCTTGCGCATTTTTAGCTGCTGCCTGGTTCTTCTTGGCAAGTTTTCGCCTTTGAGCCCCAGAGAGCCGCTTTTTTCCAGTATTTAGGCTCGCGATTTTGTCGCTCACCTCATCCACCAGTCTGTCTAGATTCTGCGAAGAATCTCTACCTGACTGGCTTATGTCATGAGAGTCAGAGTAGGTGTTCCCACCTGCCACTGAAGGCTGGGTTGACTTTAAGTCCCCCCCGGGTATTACCACCTCTTCCTCTCGTTTTGGTGTCGCTGTCCTTGTCCGATTTTCCGTTCCGTTGTCCGTTTGTGTGTCCATTGTCGTCATCGTTTTATCTTTCGTTTCTGTGTTATTTGGAATAATTTTTTTCATACTTGGTCCCACGAGTGTAGGGGAAAGGGATCTCCTCCACGTCATAGCCCCCGATAACGTGGAGGGGGCGTAGTCTATTTGCTGAGGTGCCCAGGTATCAGCAAAGCTCCGTTTGAATACAGTCTCATACCCCCGACTGCAAAGAGAACAGATAGGCACGGGTCGCGTAACACCTCTGTTTGGGGGTGGATAACTTTTAGTATGCAGGCTTTTATGCCCACCGCCTTCTTCAGTTAAACTATGGATCCTATAGAGGACCCTCGTTCGCCTTCAGAAGAGGTGTGCAATTCAGCCCACACTTAAGCCCTCACACCACGACAAGGTAGTTATCCCAGCAAGGGTGTTTAACAGTAACATGTTGCACGAAAACAGATGAGCTGACAAAAACAGTGTAAATGAGATTTACAGATGTAAATGAGATTTATAAAAACAAAAAAATTAAAAAAATTTAGTAGATCGTTTTCGTTTAGAAAGTTTGAATCTTTCAAAGTATTGCGCGTTCTTCCTTGGTAAATTTGCACTTAAGAATGCTGCTTGAAAGGGCAGAAAATTTAGATTTTTTAGGGAAAGGAAAGTGCCACCAGTCTGCTAAAGGCCCCCTGAAAAATAACAAACAAAAAAACTCCCTTATGAAAAGTGCACATTAAAAATTTTCAACTGCCATCCAAAGCCGTGAAACCGTGATAAAATGATAAAGATGTCAGTGATTCTGGTGCTGCTGTTGTTGTTGTTGTTTTTGTTTAACGTGAACACGTATCATGATTGCATATAAGGTATGAAATTGTTTTGAATTATGCACCCGTGCGACTGAGCAACGTCAGTAGGTTTTTTTGACAACAACAACAACAACAACTCGAAGAACAACAATAAGCATCAACATCAGTCACATTGCGTTAATGGGTGATGTTGATTAATATGCGTAATCGTCACGCAAAACTAACAACACAGACTACAATAAAAACCCACAACAATCTCTTTAACTTATCGCATCAGTTATATTTGCGATGGCAATGAAGTCGTCATGCTGACTGTTTTTTTTATATTCTAGATTGGACGTAGAAGGACCCAAAACGCACTAAGAACATCAGCATCGGCATCTTAAACATCGTCATCTGTTCATTTCACAAAACAAGTACGAAATTCTCATGTTTTTCATCTTATTTCTTTTTGAGAGTTTCTAAGGTGCAAATCAATGGTTTTTATCATGTTCTGCTCTTTACCACCAGAAACAGATACGGATGCAGAGACAGAGACAGATTCGCATGTAACATACGCATGTACATTTAAGTGTTGCAACAGATGATGTCGACGATGAGGATGATGACAGTGAGCCTTTTAACATGTTCATTTACGCATGCGCGTTGTAATGCCAAAAAGATGTTTGATCTGAAATATAAAAAAATATATAAAAAATAATAACCAAAATTAAAAAAAATTAAACAAACACTAACTACAAAAACCAGTGGCATCTTTTTCGTCTTCTTTTGAGCAATTTTGATATTGTCGCATATCGAAAAAACCCCTTTTTCTGTTGAAGTTACCGAGGCAGCATTGTGCAATGTCAATGGCAAAGCTGCAAGTCTATAGAGCCAAAGCGTTTTCAGACAATTGGGATCAAACACAAAACGGGCAAAAGTTTATGAAGCAAAAATTATTAAATGCATGTCAATATGAAGCGCATTGTTGAAATTCTTTTTCAAAAACCAATTGCCAAATAAAGAAACCAGCCATAGATGTTATTAAATTTTTAACTTTTTACTAAACGTCTACTAATAAAATAGTGTTTAATATACATAAGTGTACATTAGGGGAGCTCAGTAGAGTGGATTGCAAAAAAAAAACTGTTTAGTTGCAAATACTTGAGACTTAAAAGTGTTAAGAGTCTCGGGAAGCATCATTGATGTAAAATAATTTTTACTGCAATTTTTAGGTCATATAAATAAAATATAAAAATATCAATAATATTGTTATAGTAAATGAATTTCCCTACACTCAAAAAAGTAACACACATTAAGGGCCTCCCTCATTTTGTTGAACGAAAGGGTTATAAACGTTTGAGCTTTTTGTATGAAAAAGTCTCAGTATCAAACGTACTTTCAGTATTTTAGCAAAAAGTTTTAAATGTTTAAAAACGCTCTATTTCACAAAAATAAAAAGTTAAAAAAATTGAGATTCAAGAAAAAAATATACAAAAATATAGAAAATATATATAATACGAGGGCAGGTCAACAAGTCAGTACTATTTGAGTTTGCTGCCTCTTAGCTGAAAGGGCAACACTAGTACTGTCAAAAGGTATATATCAGTTGATTTCTGTTGAAATTTTAAAAAGCTGCGTCAATTAGTTTGTGTTTCACAGCCGTTGATATCAGACTACCGCATGATTTAAGGAGAAAATAGAAAAAAAAATAAATTTCGTGTGCTCGTTAAGTATTATTTTTTGCTGAAAAAATTATCACTCAAACCAAGGCTCAACTTGATAAAGTCTGCACCAGTAATTTTAATGGTAAAAAAAGATGGTTTACTGAATTTTGTAACGGCTGTACAAATACGGAAAATGCCGATGATGTCGTTACACCCGAAACAATTGAAAGTATGCACGAGATGGTATTGGCCGATCGGTAGCTGAAAGTGCCAGAGATAGTGGCATTTACATATCTCAGCAAGGGTGTAGCCAGGATATGAAATAGGGTGTTGCCACGAAAATTATGATTTTTTATGATTATGATTTTTTATGATTATTACAATTTCGATCTATTTGAGGAGTAATCTGCGTGGATCTTCTGAAAATTTTGCTAGAATTTTTTCCAAAAATTCGTCCTTCTTCTCGGTTACCAATCTTCGGTGGACGCTTAGCATACATAGTCCTGCAATATACAATATACTTATTTTTTGATAATAAGTAAATTGCATATTATTTTACCATTTAAACGAGCTTCAGTCATTGTGGAGCGCAACCATGTTTTTACTCGCCTTAAAGTGCTAAATGACCGCTCAACAGTTGCAGTAGTGCACGGTTGTGACAATGAAATTAATAACGCCTTCCTTATATTTGGATAAAATAATCCAGCGTCTTTCAAAATACTCGCCAGCTCTATGTCGGCTAATTCGTCTTTACGCATTTCTTTTTGTTGCCAAGAATTATACCAAAGCTCAATTTCTTCTTCCAAATCATCCAACTCATAAAAAATGTTCAACGGTTTTTGTGGCATCTTTAAGGTCTGCCAGCTTCAAAGGAAGCATGTTTGATGGGTACAAACAATGAATTGCAAACGCTGGCCTATTCTCTTCATTAAATCTTCTGTCCAGTGATGAAATTAAAGAATCTATATAAGGAATGTATATAGATCGCTTCCAGTATTTCGTTTTTTCGCTGTTTCATAATTGAGAACGAAAGATGGCTCCAACAGAACATACCAGAGACCAAACAGCAGTCAAAACAGTGGGTTTATCAGGCAACCTTATGTGTTTGGGTCGATTTAATGAGGATTTGAAAGAAAAGGAACGCATTTGGCCAAGAAAACAGTTCTTTTCTAATAAGTCTTCTTCTTGTTAAATTTTATTTCATTGTATTTTTCGGGTGTGCTTGTATTTAAAATTTCAAATAAATATACATACATGCTTAAATATTTTCTTTTTAAATTTTTAACAAAAAATTTTATTAGTTTTTGTGAACATCATTCAGCTCGTTGACCGTTGCCCAAGAAATCGCTTCCCATATTTTTGATAAAAACGAGTAAAATGTGCATAAAGTCAAAGCACTTTTAAAAAAGCACACAACAACATGTCGTTGTAGAGGGGAAAATGAAGGAAACAAAACTAAATGAGTCCTTATGACAATGGAATGCTGAATATTCGCATGATCAAATGATATTTATAATTTTTAAAATGCTACTCGCCTTTTCATTCTTTTGCAATGAATTTTGTTGTTTTTTTTCATTTGCTTTGAATGTGATGGGTTCATAATAAATGTTTGATTTTTTGTTTTTTTTTTCCTTTTTTTATTCCAAATCACAAACGCCGGCGCATTGACATTCAGAAAACTCCATCACAAGTGCCAACAAAAGACGAGTGCGAATCAAAACAAAAACAACCAAATAAAAAAACCTTTTTGAAAAATGTACCAAAAGTTTTGAAGAGACTGAAGTGCATTCCAAATTTTTATTGAATTTCACAATATAATACGCAGGTTTAATTAAGACAATCATTACCAGGGAAATCAAAAAGCATTTTTTTATCTGTGCTACGTCTGTAAGCATGGATAAGGCCTTCTGCCAGGCACCAGGATTTTCTCCTCTGTGTTGTTTTGAATGCCGGGGTTCGCTTTTTAAAGATTTGAGAGTTGTACTTTTCTACCAACGCGATTTATTTTAATTTTAAACAATTTGCCGTCATCCCACGTCAAATCATTTAGTAAAGATTTAGTAAAAAAAAATGAAAACTGATTATGGCATATAGCCGAGACCGGTCTATTTACAAATCAAATTTGATGACCAAAATTCGTTTCAAATATAACCTTCCGACACTTTCGAAAGTGTCATTATGTCCATGGACGTTATGACACTTTTTCATAATGATATTATTAGGACACTGGACATAATGACATGTCACCAATCGTAGCATTGAACTTACTTTTTTTCAAAGGTTGTTACATTTATTATTATACATTATATTACACATTGATAAGTTTATTTTTCATTGCTAAGGATTGCATATGAAGTACAGAAAAATAAAGAAATCGAAATTTCCTATCTCCAACTCCCAATAAGTGCGTGTCTTTGCATTAGATACTATACATTGTCCCCTTACAAGTCTCCACATATGATATCGGAAATTTTTCCTCTTCAACCCTCCGAGAAGGGATGCATATCTGTAAATAAAGAGCTGACGCACACACTTTCCTTTTTTTGTGCCAAAATAATTGTTAGTTTTACTTTTATTCAGTTATTTTTTCTTATTGGAAAATAGTCGCTTTCTTTAATAAAATTCTCATTGATTGTAGATATTCCCCAGTAATTTCCTAGCTTCGTTCATGTCTCTGCTCTACGAAAAATATACGATTATTTATGCCAAAAAATCGGAATCAAATATGTATGTGTGGCTTATCGATGATATAAACATATACATATATCGCTCCTTTAAGGTAACATAGTCATATTCCTGAAAACGGGTTTATGTACGATTTAGACCCGTATACAATTTCAATTTTGCCTGCGTGTAAAGGCGATATTGAGTAACACATTTTCATCAGCAACTCAAAAATTTTGATTTTTTGAAATAAGAAAATCCCGCTAAAAACTATCAAGACAATGTAATTGAGTTTGTTCAGTTTATTTTGCTTGAAAATTGGAAATAACTATCATTTTCAATATTTTATTGTTTGTTGTTGGTTTAGCTAGATATATGGCTGCATTTCATTGGTGCTAACCAAATCATCAGTACCCTTTTAGCCAAATCATGATTGAAAAGCATTCAAGCTCGTTATAGTTATTTTGGAGAATATCTCGAATAACAAATTTGATAAATATTATTTTCAACATTTAAATTCTTAAGGGAATATTTCTGGTTGCCCTGATCATTAGAAATGTTCAACGAATATTGAATTCTCCCAAGCATTCCTTAATCGACTGATAATTTAGTTTGATAAGGGTAGCAGCATATGCTTTCCGCACTAAATTTGAAACTTTATAACTAGCGAAAAATTTAACGCTTTGGAATTAATTTTTTATAGTAGATATGCAACATTATTCCTAATTTTTTATAGTCGTCAAGTTCGAACGATATGCATCCCACGCATACATATATGCGGCTGAGTCAGTAATAATAATACCACAACTTGACTCATTTAATATCAGCATTGGCCCGTCCTTAATAGTTGCCTCAGTTTTTCATCGTAATTCGATATGAACAGAGTCAAAAATATAATTTCAGAAAGCCTTCCATGGAAGTTTAAATGTTGTTTGTATTTTTTTTTTTCAACTCCTTTCACCGCTAGTAATTTTCTGCATTAATTAACTAAATATTTGCTTCCAACGTATAAATTTTTAAGATTCTTTTTATGATCAGATCCTGTTTGTTTGTTTCATGAAATTTATGAATATTTAATGATGAATTCATTTATTCACTCATAATTTGATTTTAGTAAGGGAGAAAATTTCCTCTATTAGACAAATGAATAAATGGTTGTTGTTGCCTGATTGACTTATGAGGAGATTGGGCCAGCCGGGAACGTAAGGGATTAAAAAATATTCCTTGTGAAATACTCGTAACAACAATTCATATTGTTTGCTTGATTTAATTTAATTCCATTATTTCTGTTTATTTTAATTTTTTTTTTATTAAAACTTTTCAAAAAAAACTTTTTCTGATTTACTATCACTGCTTCAGTGCAAATGAATTTGAAACTTTTCCAAACATCCTGTTGGAGGAGGAGAATATAAACAGGAGATTGTGGTGGGGGGTTGGAAATTTTTTTAACAACTGTTTCATTATTTATTTTCCTTGGCAGGTCTTCTTAATGTATTCATATTTGTCACCCGATTGCATAAACAGGATAATCAATTGTAAGTTTACACATGTTGATGTAACATTCGACAACACAACAATAACGACAACAACAACAATAATATCCAGAACGAAATTCAAACCAACCAAGTCAATCAGTTGTTATTCAGTCATTCTATTACCAGGCAGCCATCCAGCCAACAGCTTCTAGTCAATCAAATTAATTTACAGATTTTTGTTCAGTTGTTGGTTTGATTGTTTGTTTGTCAATTTTTGTTTACTCGTATCTACAAGTTTAATGACGAATGTGATGTTGTTTTCATATATAAATACATGAATATGTATGTATGTGTGTTTTTTCTTCTTATTTTCATTGTTGTCACAACATGTAATGATGTATAATTTTTGAAGACTTATTTTTTTATTTATTGTTATTATTGAATAAACAGTTTAATTCATTTGAGGCCTGCGTTAATATTAATACGATTATAAATGATGACATGGAATGACATGCAATAGAAAGAAATGAAGGAGCACAAGGTGCATTTTATGACAAATTGAAATCATCCCCTTCTTTTAAATAAAAGTTCAGAATCGCAGATGTTATAAAAAAATAGAGATGGTACATTGTAAGAATAATTATACGCAAAAATTCAAACGTTTAAATTAGAAAAGTACGTACATAAATACGATGGCTGAAAAAGGTCCAAGTTGAAGTAATATTTTTTTTTAGTTTTTACCAGGTTATGTGGTTAATTTTCTTATAAGGCTAAAGGATAATGCACCGTCAGCACTACCACTCTTATTCGTAGATGTCCTCTGCTAAATCTTGGTATGGCTGGCCAAAATGTGAAATAGAAAAATTTCAGTTCTTCCCTGCCCACTGTCCATTGTAAATGTTTATTTTGGACGAATAAAACATTGAATTTCAAAAAGTACCAGTTTTTAAAAATAAATTTTTAATTCGGTTGCAACATACAGCTTTTGTAACCCATTATGGCGTATAACGATCAAATTCTCCGGTTCCAATAAATATTTCATAAAAATTATTACGATTATAACGAACAATGGTTATAATGAATTTTCGGTTATAACGAACTGTTTTAAAAGTACGTAATATAAAAATTTTTACACTTCTAACGCAATAAAGAAAAACGCAAATTTACCATTATTTGAAAAAGCGATTAAAATAATTTATATATATATATATATATATATATATATATATATATATATATATATATATATATATATATATATATTAATATATATATAATATATATATATATATATATATATATATATATATATATATATATATATATATATATATATATATATATATATGCTTGTTGCTTACTTATATTTATTGAAATAAAATAATATTTATTCCACCTACAATGAAAAAAATTTCCTGCATTCGAACTCCACTGTTTTCCACATTTTAAATGTGGAATGCCTCGTGATACTCCAGAAGTTTTACATATAAATAGAAATCCATTCTAAAATTGTTACTATTTGAAATAAATATAATTACTTGGAGATGATTTCCAAGGAGTATAGAAATACTGAAAATTAAATAACATCTTGCAATCATTGCAAATATTATTATTATTATTTACAGATTAATTCTTCTTTATACGAAACTGATGCTTCCTGTTTATCTTCACACTAATTGACTTAGATGATTTCATTCCTTTGTAAAATTCTTTAATTATTATTTTTGCTTCAATATATTTACAGTCGAATTCCGATAGACGAAAATGAAAATTTTACTTTGTTCAAACAAGACTTATACTGACTTCGGAAAAGTGAAAGCGGTTTCCTTTAGATGAACTAAGCAATTTTTTTCAAATGATTTTTGAAGCTAATCTGAAATATGTGATATTAGCAAATGCTTTCTCTTTGTTGTGTTACTTCTTATTGTGAAAGAGAGAGTACAGGTGGTGAAAGGAGAAGACAGAGATAGAGACAGAGAGAGAGACTTTAAATTCTTTATTTTTACAGCACTACTACTCTGCGCTGTTTATAGCAGAGTTGTAGCACCTCTGTTGTTAAGAAAACTCATGATGTTAATGCTTGTCCTGAACAGGGATCGAACCTAGGCTCTCAGCTATAAATTGGTTTGTAGTCAACGTGTGAACTAATTCAGCCAACAGCACCCTCTATGCTCTAAAACTTCATTCTGATAAAATATCTGATATAAGTATAGTGAAATGTGTATGTAGATAATGATTACAGTTTGTTCTGAAGATTGAGGAGAAGAAAATTTTGTCTCAAAAGTGTTATTTTTGAAAAGAATATATTAAAAATATTAATTTAAAGTATATAAATAATCCACATAGATTCACATTATTTTGATTTGTATAGTGGTACCCAGTCGCCCTCTTAAGGGTGTAAAATATAAATTTATGTGCCAGCCTCTACCACGAGGATAAACAAAAGCCTCCATTATAAAGAGTAAATCTTGACAAAACTAATGAGTTTTCAGAAATCTGGAAATCTTGGAAATCTGCATACATGGAAAACTGTAATTATAAAAAAATACATAAAGTTAACCCGGATACCCAGTCACTCATATAAGGGTTAAATAGAAAATGGAAATCCAAATGGCACTCCAATTTAATTTTTATTAATTTTTTGTAATAACAGAAGCAGTTGACCATTCTAAACATAAAAATATTTCGTCAATTTAAGGCTGTGAATTTGAAATTATACGAGTACTTTGTATATCAATTTTCTATAAGATTCTAGCTTCTTAAAGTATTAAGAGAAATAAATTCAATACAGATCAGCCAAAAGATTCTAAATCTAATAAATCTTTATTATTTTAAAAACAACTACAAATATTTAAATACAGCTGAAAAGTTTCCACAATTTTTTTATAAAATATTTTTTTTAATACGTATGTATATAATCAATCAAACATGCAACCACTTAAATGAATACATTATGTCATCCCCTACAACAAAAAAAAAATGCTCATAAAAATGTGACTATTTAATGGTTAAAATGAATATGAATAATGATTACGTAATTAAAAGGAATCGTTGCATTTTCTAGTTTGTTGCCAGTTTTTTTTTCTACCAGCCACAATTTTATATTTCTACAAATATTTTACAAAATGATGAGGTGTTACAAGATTAATTGTTGCTGCAACAACACCAACAAAGAAATAATACAGGGGCTATTTAATCGCTGATAAGCAATCTTAATGATGTTTAAAGAGTGAGAATTTGTTAATTACTGACTTTGGCAAGTGACTCCATTAAACAAAGCGATAGCATATGGGTGTGTGTATGTGTAAGTGTGTGTATGTGTACTTACTAGGGCCTAAGTTAGTGGCTATAATAATAAAAAACAGATTGCACATTGTAATGTCATTTATTGAAACACACATCCAGTGTACGAGTAAAGTCAAAGGGACGACTTATAAGGATTTAACAGGTGCAGGCCTTTTCTTGTGAAAATGTGCAAATTTTCAGTGTAATAAAACAAATTTTATAACTTAACGGATTTTTGTTAACTTTTTAAAATTTGCTAGAAAATTTTGTTGTATTGGAAATATTGTTTTTCAATGCGGATTGTAAGGCCTTTCTAACAATTAAACCTCGTAGAAGGCCTTCCTTTTCATTTGGGATGTAGTCATTAAAATGATCTAACGATTGCAGCAAATACAAACAACAACTAATTAATTAGCGACAGTGCGACGACAGTCTATTAAGAAAAACTTAAATGCGATCGGCCATCGGCGCTTTTCCCTACAAACACGAATGTAAACGTTTGCAATTTGTTGTTGATATTTTTAAGTCTGATTTTTTCCAAACCGTAATTGAAAAATTCTTGGCTGCTTTTACAAAAACTTTGTCTAATATTTTTTTGAGAATTTCTAATTTATAAAGAAAATATTATTGATTCCATTTTATCTTTTGATGTTTTTCACATTTTTTATATCACAACTTCTAAAATGCAATAAATATTGTTAATTTTGGTTCATAATTCTCGTACATTTTCGTTGATTATCTCTTCGATTCGGAACAAATTCAACACTGTAATGTAATAATATTATTCGAAATCTTTAATACGGGAACTATAAGCCCAAATTCTATATAATTTACCCTGTGGAGAAATTAAACTAGCACAACATATACATATATTTTTTTTAAGTACATCAATTTAAACAATTCCTATCGAGGTATTCTAGGTGTAGAATTAAATTGTTTATAGTCAGGCATGTAGGTAGACCAACATAAAAATCATAACAAATAAATAAATAAATTTTATTATTGTGAAAATTCACCAAATAGATGTTAAAAATAATTGTAAATATTTTAATCGTTGTTACGCCTTATAAATAATATTGACTGTTAACCAATGGTAGACTAAAGCCGCTTTCTGTCTGCAAAAAGTGTAACATTTATATTTTTAGTTGCCAAAGAAAAAACAAATGGTTTAACGTTCTCGTTTAGAAAGTTTTAACTTCCTAAAATATTACTTTTTTTGTAAGTTTGCATTTATTAATAAACACTTAAATACTTTCTTTCGCCTTTCAATTTTTGGCTTTCTAATCTTAATAAATATGAACAACAAAAGTTATTTCGCTTTTGCTAAAAATGTTCAAATTTTGTTGCAAACGTGTGATATATTTCTTAAAATTTACTAAACAATTATAATCGTTTTCAAAACTAATATCTGAATGCAATTGAAAATTAAATACGTACGATGTGTATGTACAGTGGAGTTCGGTTGTAACATACATCGGTTATAAAGAATTGCCGTGTATATAATTAATGGGTTTCGGTTATAGCAAAGCTTCCCGAAAATTCCGAAAATTCTTATAAATTTGTATGCTTATGAAGAAAATAAATAAAACGTTTGAATAATTATTTTTCATTATTTGATAATACCATAAAAAGGATTTTAAATAAGTGAAATTTTGGATTAGATGTACTCGTATAAAATGTTTTATGAACATTTCAATATTGATTGTATTTATTGGAAGAAACAATATTTAGTCCGCTTACAAAGAGCTTCGCTCAAAATGAACTAACTCCGTCGGTCCTGCAAATGTTCGTTAAAAGTGAACCCCACTGTACGAATATATACAAAAGATAAGAAAAGTTGAGGAAAAATTTTGAGTAAAACTACAAATATGGAGACATCATCAAATATTATTTCCAGTCATCATCAGTTTGTATACACATTCGTTTGTTTGCTGGGTTATTTCACCCAACACTGTCAAATCATTATCAGGCAACAATAACAATAGCCACAACTAAACGAACCGATGACGCCAAATGAAATGTCAAACTAAGCGCCAAATACCTTAATTCTCTTGTTTTTTCTTGCTGCTGTTTTCTAATAATGATTATAACGATTGTATTTGTTAGAGCTGCTGGTATTTTGTTGTTATTATTTATGCATAATTCTTTAGATTTGTTTTATACCTAGAGCTTGTTATTATTAATTGTATATTTTGCTATTGTTTTTGTTGTTACTTGGTGGTGTTTTATTTTATTTTCAAAAATGTAATTACGAAGACGTTTGTTAAAGTTGTGTTGCTGTTGATATTTCAGTTGACGTTTTACTCAGCGAATACAAATTGCCATTAACGCCTCTAACGATTTATTGTATTTCATTGCCATTGTTGTTGCTGTTGCTGTTGGTGTTTCTGATGTTACAAGAGTGTTGCCACTGTTTTAACGGCATGTGCGCCATAAGTACATACATGGCTCTCCCTCCGAACAAAAATAAATAAAAAATAGCAAATAATTTGTTGCAAGTAGATACTTACTTACCTTAATACTGCTGGTAGATATAGAACAAAGGCGCTGATAACAACAAAAACGAAGAAAAAGCAACACAATATACTCATGGAAGTGAAGCAAAATCGTCTGTAGGGTGGTGATAAAAAGTTTAATTTCTTAATATCATCATCTAACATCTCATCAAAGGTGTCCACATACAACTAGTCATTAAGATCTTTTATTTTGTTTTTCTTTGCAGCTTTTAAGTGGCTCACAATTCACAATTCACCTTTCATTTGATTTGGTAAGTCACTTCATTTTCGTCATACGTCGCCTGGGAGTCATTTTGGTACAGTGTTTCGCTTTAATAAAAAAAGTGGAAAGCAAAAAATTAACCAACTGCATGTACGAACTGTTAGTGTGTGGAAATAAATATTCGTAATACAGTGTAATATTTTGGCTAATCTGACTTAGGAAAACTTATTTCCGTTCAACACACGTCAATGTATACGAAATGTGTTTTATAATATAAAGTTTCGATAATGAGATGCATCGGGCGTATTCCCTTTCAGGTATAAAGAATATATTCTTGCCGATTTGTCATCATATCTGCAAGTAAATTAGATGATTCTGTTAGGTGTA